>QJPP01000368.1:0-178955 GCA_003996215.1 Jaltomata sinuosa | reverse complement strand
GTTAAGCCTTTAGTGAAGTATGTGACTAATGGTCAATAGTTTCCGGTAAATAAAGGGGGGGATTTTGTGTGAACAAAAGCAAATAATAATGTATGTGAATTAATCAATAGGAGAATGAACTAGGGAAGTGTTTACCATGGCGTTGGTAACGATGTCGATTCTAGGCGTAACTGGGTTCTTTCTATATGCGTGTCACGATGTGATTGAATTAATTGTATCGTCTAAACGTTTCTCAACCAAATAGACAAATTTACTTTTCAATTCTCTCGAACTTGAAAGGTGTGCTTTTAGATTTCAATCCAAAACATCAAGTAGATTAATCTAGTTACAGCATTAATCATAAGACGGAGAGTTGGTAGTCTCGAATCCTCATCGTTAATCAAGTTTCCCGGTTTTAATCTCTTTACTCAAGCAAATTAAACCTAGGCATGTTCTAATGTTTGCAACCACTAGAAAACATTAAATAATGAATGATTAACAACGTGACAACATATATATTGAACCCGTCGCTACCCGGAATCTATATCGCTGCTTTAGCCATGGCTCCCACAACCCTAGTTGTGGGAGGTTTAGTTACTCATGCTTGTAGAAGAATAAAAGAAAGTCATATTCATAATAAAGAAAAGAAATCCTTACAATGTAGTGAAAACAATCTTCAATTATTCCAAGAACAAGAAAAACAAGATCCCAAGAACAAATCAAGAACAAGATTGAGGAGGAAGAAAACGTGTATTGCGTGTTCTCCTCTCTCAAAACTCGACTTTAAACTCCTAAACTTATTGGGTAAAGTATGTAAAAAGCTTGGTAAATAAAATAAACCTAACATAGGGTATTTATAGGAGTCTAGGAAACCAATCCCAAAAACTCTCGGATTCCGCATCGCGGACTGCCCAGGTGTGACGGCCAGGCTGACGGACCGTCACTGGCTTGATGGACCATCGCCTGGACCGTCACCCTTAGGCAGTCCACTGCCTTCACTTGACGGTCACTGTGACGGACCGTCACATGTGTGACGGGCCGTCACTCAGGCCGTCACTCTTATCCAGAATGCTCTTTTTCTCGTATTTCCTTCCGTTTCCATGTTTGTCTCCATTTCCTGAAAATACACCATAAACACATCAAAAACGATGACGGTTGCTTGAAAACGTACGATTGTTCTTAGTTAAAAGGAGTCAAAAGTGCCGTAAAATAGCGGCACATCAACACCCTCAACTTAGACGTTCGCTTGTCCTCTAGCAACATAACATAAAAAGAAACACACGACGACTCAACTAAGAAAACAAACTCGTGTCTCTAGCAACTCATGGTCATTCAACATCTTATTCAGTTTTAAATTAAGCTCCCTCGTAGCACACAAATGTATGAAACACTTAACTTGCAAGGATCCAAACATGTCATTCTGATATGATAGAACATTATGCATACACACGCATAACTATCCTAACAATCAATAGACAATACAGAAATCTTGGTGCCCTTACCACAAAGAAATCCCACACACAAGATTTGGTGGGCTGCAGGATGACGTCGCACGGAATGATGAGGATATCGACTTGGGTGGAGTAGGCGCTACAGGCGCCATTACTCTTCCACCGCTAGCGCCCGGAGCCAAGTTCAACATCACAAGCACGATGATCCAGCTGTTGAACTTGAGAGGAGTGTTCCGTGGTACCGCTGGGGATGATCCAAACCAGCACCTGATGAATTTCGTGGGCATCTGCAAGTCGTTCGAGTTGCCTGGAGTAAGTCAGACGGCAATCAGGCTCAGGTTGTTTCCGTTGTCTCTGTCTGATGAGGCAACGTTGTGGTTGACAGAGCTGACCCCCGACTCTATCGCAACTTGGGGAGAGTTGAGAGGAGCTTTCCTAGAAAGGTTCTTTCCTCCCTCTCGAATGATACAGTTGAGGGACGAGATTAGCAACTTCAGGCAACAACCTCACGAAGCATTGCACGAGACCTGATTGCGATTCAAAAAGCAGATAACATAATGCCCGAACCATCAGTTGACCGATAACTTTTTGATGCAGACGTTCTACCGGGCACTGAATTCGGCTACGAAGCTGACGTTAAACAACGCAGCAGGTGGTGCATTCATGGGTCTCACTTTTGTTGAGGCCACAACTACTTTGGACAGGCTCACCAAAACCAACAGGGCCTGGCATACACGGGATTCAGAGGTAGCAGCTAGCACTTACGCAGTTGGTATGTCAGTTGAGCAGCGCAGAAAAGACGAGGAGCGCGACCAAGACATGGCGCATCTGAAAACGCAGTTGGACCTACTGACCAAGCACTTGTTCTCAGGAGGTATGGAGAAGGTAAAAGTTGTGGGTTCCCAAGGTAGAGCAACAGAGTTGGAAACTGAGGAAGCGAATTACTTGGGGGGTTTCCAGGCCAATGGCCAAGGAAACCAAGGTCGAAACTATCAGTAAGGACACTACTATGAAAGCTGGCTACAATACCGATCAAGGACTTGGAGGAATAACGCCGATAGAGGGTGGGTTGTATTACCACTGGTAATCGGGACAAAGCTAGCAACGAGGCAGGCTTCCAAAGCTAGAGAATATGAATGCGAAGTACTGCTGACGGTAGAATCGACTGACCTCTGGGGTGAAGGAGATAAGGACTGAGTTATGCCACAGAGTCAAATAGTGGAGTCACATTCCACCTCGATTCAACGCAATTAGAGCAGCAAGTGGGCAAAATCTCGGCGCATCTCTGAACCAAGAAGACAGGTACCCTTGCCGAGACGACAACTAAACTCTCCGAGGAATGAGCGAGTTTTATGGCGATCACTACCAGAAGCGGTAGAACGTTCCATCGGAAGTACACCTCAACTTAAAACGTTCGCTTGTCCTCAAGCAACATGACGCAAAACAATAATACGACGACTCAACTAAGAAAACAAACTCGTGTCTTTAGCAACTCATGGTCATTCAACATCTTATTCAGTTTTAAATTAAGCTCCCTCGTAGCACACAAATGTATGAAACACTAACTTGCAAGGATCCAAACATGTCATTCCGATATGATAGAACATTATGCATACACACGCGCAGCTATCCTAACAATCAATAGACAATACAGACATCTTGGTGCCCTCACCACAAAGAAATCCCACACACAAGATTTGGGACTAGGTAAGCGCTCACACTCACAAACGATTTCAAACAATGCACATGCGATACCATAGGCTTGCCCTTACTATTCTATTTCGGTTCTTCAGAAAGCCGCTCAGGATTACTACAGGACTTGTTTAGGCTTGTAATGAGGCTTCAGGTGCAGGTAGGATACATTTAGGGGTTAGTGACTAAGCCCTCCTTGGAACCACCGACGTCTTATTACCACATAACTTTTTGTCCATCCTTATTCACCTTTTTATTTCCTTCTCTCTAGCTACCGGTGCGATCTCTTTATTTTGACCATTCTTTTTATTACTTTTTTCGATCTTTTTCATCTCTTTTTATTTTTCTTTTCTTTTCTTAGGCACACACCCGAATTTTCATTCTATTCCCAACCAATCTTCTTCATCCTCTTTTTCTTATCATTCACCTCTGTAGTAGCCACACTCAACTTAGGCTGATTGCCTGCGTTGAGGTGCACAATATCCAAGGGAGGACCAGGGCCAAAACAGGGTTTACCTCTATAGTAGCAACCCTCAACTTAGGCTGATTGCCTGAGTTGAGGTGCACGATGTCCAAGGAAGGACCAGGGCCAAAATAGGGATTCAAAGTTAAACAGGAATGGTGACAGGTTATTGAAAGAACAAGGTTAATTATGGCTCAAACAGGGATCAAAAAGGGATTATTTATATTTGGACGGTCTTTTGGGTTAAGTGGACTGCATACAAAAAGGGCCTGTGATCCTTTCCTAAGCAACCAAACTTCGAACTTAACAAAATAGACCGGGCAAGTTCTAGATGCATGCACAGAGTAAGAATTTATAACAATAATCTCACACACCCTTGGCACCAAGAAACTATATCGCTACCAACTATCAAACAACCGCTCGGCTTAAGCATACTCATTCTAATCATACTCACACAATGACATTCAAGGATCCAAACAGTCAATCATTTTTAAAGGGGCCTCGTTTTAGTCAAGAAAATGCCATGATGCTTTGCTCTAGACACAAGAAAACAACTAACAAAATTTACAATAACAACCTAAACATGCCGGTTCTACTAGATAGCACACCGGAGAGAAAAGAAACACGGCAACAAAAACCCTCGGTGGTGACTCACAGGTTTCCCCACACCTTCAATTTAGACTCATGCATTGTCCCCAATGCATCCATATGAAAGCTAAAAACTGTGAGAGAACGGAATACCTGTGAAGTCGATAGGACTCAGATTGTGGAATGATGTTGGAGACCGCCAGGGTCTCCAAAACAGGAGAAATCGATGGAGTGTGTGCACGCGACAACCTCATGTTGCATTTCAGCTTCTTCTTTCATTGGCTCCGCAGCTAGTCGCGATAACTTCTTCGCTCTTTCTTTGCAGATTCTCTTGCGGTGTTTTCGTTTCTTTGATCTATTTTCACCGCCTTCCTCTACATGTTTCCCTTCTCGCACCATCCTTCTCACAACAGCTAGAGTCTCGACCAAACCCTTCTCCTCGAGATGCACATCTGTAGGAGCTTCCTCGATAACATTGACGACCGCGACCACCCTCATGTCACTTGGTTGCTTCATCAATTTAGACACATCGAACTTGACAGCTTCATTGTTTAGCCTGAAGGTCAGTTCGTTTCTTCCCATGTCAACCAACACTCTTGCCGTGGCTAGCAATGGTCGTCCCAAGATTATGGGAACTTCGAAATCCACTTCCCAATCCAAGATCACAAAGTCAGCTGGGAAGATAAGCTTACCGATCTTTACTAGCACATCAGACAATATTCCCACGGGCCACTTTACCGAGCGGTCAGCCATCAACACTCTCATGGATGTTGGTTTAGGAGCTCCCAAACCCAATTGATTATAGACCGCTAGCGGCATCAGGTTGATGCTAGCACCAAGATCACACAAGGCTCTTCTGAAGCCGAGTTTCCCAATAGTACAGGGAACAGTAAACGCACCTGGATCTTCCTTTTTGTCTACTAGCGATCTTGAGGAAATCGCACTGCAGTGGTGAGGTTGTCTTCCGGTTCTATACTTACCGACCTCTTCTTTGTAATCAAGTCCTTCATGAACTTGGCATAACCGGGCATTTTCTCAAGCGCTTCCACCAATGGGATGTTTATTGATATTTGCTTGAGCATGGTCAGGAAATTCAGGAACTTACCATCTTTCGCTTTCTTCTTCAGGCGTTGTGGGAAAGGAGGTGGTGGTCGAGGCATCATAGTTGGAAGCTTTTCAGCTTCCTTGCTTTTCTCCACGGGCTCTAGAGTAGCCTCCTCGACTTCCTTGTTGTCCACGATCTCACCCTCTTGGGTCTGAATTACCGGATGTGATTCCGGTAATATTTTTCCGCTTCTTGTGGTGATCGCCATACAACTCGCGTCATTCCTCGGATGAGTAGTGTCGCTCGGCAAGGTACCTATCTTCCTTTGGTTCAGAGATGCCGAGATTTGCCCCACTTGCTGCTCTAATTGCTTGATCGAGGTGGAATGTGACTCCACTATTTGACTCATGGTCGATAACTCAGTCCTTATTTCCTTCACCCCAGAGTCAGTCGATTCTACCTTTCGCAGCATCTTCGCCATCATGTCTTCGAGCTTAGAAGTCCCTGCCTCGTTGCTAGCTTTGTCCTGATTACCAGGTGGTACATACAACCCACCTCTATCGGTGTTATTTCTCCAGTTACCTTGATCGCGATTGTAGCCAGCTTTCTCATAGTAGTTGTCCTTCTGATAGGTCCGACCTTGGTTTCCTTGGCCATTGGCCTGGAAACCCCCCAAGTAATTCGCCTCCTCAGTCTCCAACTCTGTTGCTCTACCTTGGGAACCCACAACTTGTACCTTCTCCATACCTCCTGAGAACAAGTGCTTGGTCAGTAGGTCCAACTGCGTTTTCAGATGCGCCATGTCTTGGTCGCGCTCCTCCTCTTTTCTGCGCTGCTCAGCTGGCATACCAACTGCATAAGTGCTAGCTGCTACCTCTGTATCCCGTGTATGCCAGGCCCTGTTGGTTTTTGTGAGCCTGTCCAAAGTAGTTGTGGCCTCAACAAAAGTGAGACCCATGAATGCACCACCTGCTGCGTTGTCTAACGTCGGCTTCGTAGCCGAATTCAGTGCCCGGTAGAACGTCTGCATCAAAAAGTTATCGGTCAACTGATGGTTCGGGCATTGTGTTATCTTCTTTTTGAATCGCAACCAGGTCTCGTGCAATGCTTTGTGAGGTTGTTGCATGAAGTTGCTAATCTCGTCCCTCAATTGTATCATCCGAGAGGGAGGAAAGAACCTTTCTAGGAAAGCTCCTCTCAACTCTCCCCAAGTTGCGATAGAGTCGGGGGTTAGCTCTGTCAACCACAACGCTGCCTCATCAGACAGAGACAACGAAAATAACCTGAGCCTGATTGCCGTCTGACTTACTCCAGGAAACTCGAATGACTTGCAGATGCCCACAAAATTCATCAGGTGCTGGTTTGGATTATCCCCAGCGGTACCACGGAATACTCCTCTCAAGTTCAACAGCTAGATCATCGTGCTTGTGATGTTGAACTTGGCTCCGGGCGCTAGCGGTGGAAGAGCAATGGCGCCTGTAGCGCCTACTCCATCCAAGTCGATATCCTCATCATTCAGCATAACATCGTCCTGCAGACCACCAGTATTCAGATTTTGTTGGGCCTGCAGTTCTGCAGCGAGCCTTGCTGCCTCTTGTTGTGCGGCCATATTCCGCCTTAATGTTCTAGCAAGCTCGGGATCGTAAGGTAATGTTGAATCACCCGAGCGCCGGGTACTTGGCATGCACAACTCTGTACCCTATCAAAAACAAAAACAACAAATAAACGTAAAAGCAGGAAAGTATGACTAAGAGTCAAATAAACACACCGGACTTAATAATCAACCGTATTCCCCGGCAACGGCGCCAAAATTTGATAACGCTCAAAGTACCACTCCAATTAAGAAGCGTAAGCGATCGTTGTCAAATATAGAACCCAACAAAGGTTGGGGTCGATCCCACAGAGAATATGGTGAAAGTTAAGTCGTTAGTGAATCAGTCGACTAATGGTCAATAGTTTCCGATAAATAAAGGGGGATTTTTGTGTGAACAATGGGTAAACAAAATGAACAATAATGTATGAGAATAATCAGTAGGAGAATTGACTAGGAAAGTGTTTACCATGGCATTGGTAATGATGTCGATCCTAAGCTTAACCGGGTTCTTTCTATATGCGCGTCACTATGTGATTGACTTTATGGTATCGTCTAAACGTTTCTCAACCAAATAGATGAATTTACTTTTCAATTCTCTCGAACTTGAAAAGGTGTGCTTTTAGATTTCAATCCTAAACATCAAGTAGATTAATCTAGTTACAACATTAATCATAAGACGAGAGTTGGTAGTCTCGAATTCTCGTCGTTAATCAAGTTTCCCGGTTTTAATTTCTTTACTCAAGCAAATTTAAACCTAGGCATGTTCTAATGTTTGCAACCACTAGAAAACGTTAAATAATGAATGATTAACAATGTGACAACATATGTATTGAACCCGTTGCTACCCGGAATCTATATCGCTACTTTAGCCATGGCTCCCACAACCCTAGTTGTGAGAGGTTTAGTTAATCATGCTTGTAGAAGAATAGAAGAAAGTCATATTCATTATAAAGAAAAGAGATCCTTACAATGTAGTGAAAACAATCTTCAATTATTCCAAGAACAAGAAAACAAAGATCCCAAGAACAAATCAAGAACACGAATTCAAGAAATAGAAAAACGTGTTTCTTGCTCTCTAATTTGACTAAATATCTCCTAAAACTATTGGGAGAACTTATTGTAAAAAGCTTGGTAAATAAAATAAACCTAACATAGGGTATTTATAGGAGTCTAGGAAACCAATCCCAAAAACGCTCGAATTCCGCGTCGCGGACTGCCCAGGTGTGACGGGCCATCACTCAGGCCGTCACTCTTATCCAGAATGCTCTTTTTCTCGTATTTCCTTCTGTTTCCATGTTTGTCTCCATTTCCTGAAAATACACCATAAACACATCAAAAACGACAATGGTTGCTTGAAAACGTATGATTGTTCTTAGTTAAAAGGAGTCGAAAGTGCCATAAAATGGCGGCACATCAATGGGTTTTGAAAGCTTAAAGTAGTTCTATTCTAAGGACTCTGACTTCAAGAAGTTTTGTGATGAATTTGGCCAAGGGAAGCATGTGGAACGTTTTTAAATGATTGATGGTTATTTGTTCAAGAATGGCAAAGCGTGAGTTCCCATGAGTTCATGGAGGGAGCTCTTCCTCAAAGAAGCTCATAGTGGTGGAATGATGAGGCACTTTGGTGTCAACAAAACACTTGACATTCTCATGGAGCAATTCTATTGGCCAAAGATGAGGCACGATGTGGAGAAGCTATATGGACAATTCCTTAAATGCAAGCAAGCCAAGTCCAAGACTCGGCCCCAAGGTATGTACACACCTCTTCCTACCCTTCTTGGTCCTTGGATGGACATTTCTATGGATTTTGTGTTGGGAATTCCAAGAACCAAAAGAGGGCATGATAGTATATTTGTGGTAGTGGATTGATTCTCTAACATGTCTCATTTTATTCCAAGCCATAAATGTGATGATGCATCTCATGTTGCATCTTTGTTTGTCATTCATGTGCTTAAATTGCATGGAGTACCTCGCACTATTGTTAGTGATAGGGACTCTAAGTTTCTTAGCCATTTTTGGAAGAGTCTATGGGGTACACTTGGTACCAAACTCATGTTCTCTACTTCTTGTCATCCTCAAGCGGATGGTCAAACCGAAGTAGTTAATAGGACTCTTGGGAGCATGCTTCATTGCATGATTAGAGGATCTCCAACTTCTTGGGAGGACCGTTTTCCCTTGATTGAATTTGCTTACAATCGGTCTCTTCACTCCTCTATTGGCATGACTCAATTTGAAGTGTGTTATGGGTTCAACCCATTGATTCCATTATCTTTAACCTCTTTGTCTAGTGATATTGTTGTGAGCTTAGATTCAAAGCAAAGGGCGAAGGAGATGGTGAGGATTCACAAAGGTAAGGGAGGCCATGGAAAAGAACAACTCCAAGGTGGCTCTCCGGCAAAATCATGGAAGGAAAAAAGTGATCTTTCAACCCAAGATTGGGTTTGGGTTCACTTTCAGAAGGAAAGGTTCCCACAACTTCGCAAAGGGAAGTTGAGTCTAAGGGGTGATGGCCCATACCAAGTTCTTGAAAGGATCAATCACAATGCCTACAAGATCGATCTACTATGTGAGTATAATGTTCACAATGTTTTCAATGTGAGTGATCTATCTTCTTGTGTTGTAGGTGAAGCTATGGATTCGAGGATGAATCCTTTTCAACAAGGGGAGGATGATACGATATCTCCCATCACAACCCCTACGAGGCCATTCACTAGGAGCCAAGCCAAAGAACTCCAAGCCTTACAAGCTCTATTCATGAAGAAAGAGGCATTGGAGACCATTGAAGAGCGTAGATCAAGGATCTATAACTTATGGATGATCGCATGGGAAGATGAGGCTGCTAATGGGATCTGCTTGAAGGTGCGACACATACTCCTTGTGGTTCTAAATGCACACCTCATCGCACAAGACTTCAGAGAAGCTTTTGATTCAAGTGGTGCGAAATACTGTGCAACCCACACTCCCTGTAGTGCAAAATGCACACCAAACGCACATCAAGTGCGTTGGACCCATGTTGGGCTATCTTTCAAGGTCACTTTTGGGCCTTTATGTAATAGCTATAAATATGGGTTCCCTTCCCTTTGCTAAGCAGATTTTGATTAATATTGAATGTTGCTTTGAAAGCTTGTAGTTGCTAATTTAGCTTGTAGTCTTGGGTGGATTCCCAATCTAGTTCTCTAGTTGTAGAAATCTATTGGGTGGATTCCTAATAGTCTATTAGATGGATTCCTAATAGGTAGTTGAGTGATTAGGGGTGGATTCCTTTGATTGCTTGTTAACTTCTTTGCTTGATTAATCATAGAGTCATCCATTTGTGGATTTATTTGTTTGTCTATTTGTTTGATTGAGGAATTATTGTTTGTTAATTAGGTTCAATTGGGAGGTGAGGATATAAAGTCCCTTGTTGCCCATAAACTTGATTAATTAGCTTTAGTTCACATATCTTTTGCTTATTTAATTTCTGCATTTGAATTTCGATTACTCCCTAATCGAGATCTTATCAGCCTCGTAACTCAAAGCCGGAAATGAAAAACACCACAGTGTTCCAAATATTCCCAGGAGGACATAATCCAAAATTGAGCGGATTTGCACCAACACAAGGACTCAAAACAGCCAAATAATCAAAAGAAACAAAGAGGGAATTAAAGAAGAAAATCGAAAATTAAAGAGGAAACTTATCGAATTAGAAGCCAACAAACGACCAAGAATCGAAAATATTCAAGCCTCCAAGCTTTTGGAATGACCAAGGTATAAATATAGAGGTTTTGGGTTTTATTTCAATGGAGGAATGTTTTGGGGAAATAAGGAAATGAATTGAAGAAGAAGGAGAAATGCCAACCTTATAAGCTGCCACGCCCAGGCGCTACAGCGGCCATGCGGGCGCAGGCACCAAGGCAGGCTGGCACAACGCAGGGGCGCTGGTATGCCAAGGCAGGCGAGCACACAGGTGCGACACCTAGGTATAGCCCAAGGGCACGCTGTTGCACCACACAAGCTGCCAGCAACCAGCAACAGCTGCAGCCAAGCTAAAGCAAATTTTCAAATGATGGCCCCCCTGGAATGCATCCGGGGTCCCGTGAACACAAATGAGATGATATATTCAACTAGAAATGACATTATGGACTCAATGGAATTGATAAAAATCCCATCAAAGATCGATTTATTGAGAAGTGGGCCTCACACCCAAAATTAACCTTTAGGCCAATCAAAACCAAAATGGAACCTAAGGCCAAAATCAAGTCCGGAAGACTCGAGACCCGAGCCAATGGTGCCTCTAGACAAAAATGACATTCCTGAGCTAATAGCACTGATAGAATTTCCATCTGAGGCCATCTTCTCTGAATGTTAATCAAAGTCAACCTTACAAGCCTAACAGGCCTAAAAACATAGAATGAGAGAATTTCAAATTGAAAGCTCCTGGATCTTGACCAAAGGTCCAACTAGACCAAAGTCCATGTTTTGAAGCTAATGTAAGTGTCAAAATTCAATTCCAAGCATGATTGCTAAGGATGTTGACTAAAGTCAATGATTTCCTAAGTTAAGGCTCTAAAATAGAGAAACGGCCATAAAGACCAAACAAACGGCCCGAGCACCAAACTATTGATCCCAGCAAGCCATAAATGACTTGGGAACACTACAAGTAAGCTCTAACAGTACAAGAAAGGTGAAAATACTTCCATAGAGAAAGTTTTTTTTATTCTTTTATTTTGAACTTCGTGAAGAACTCCATTCTATCTCTCCCTTGTTACGAACAAAAAAGTAGAATGAAATCCCAGTTATACACTCCCTTCGTTACCAGAAAGGTCATTATATTATGAGACTTAAAAAGGCCTAAGTTGGGGGTGAAGGGTAAAAAAAAGTAATATAAGGTTTCAAGACTAAGTTGGGGGTGGAGTAAAAAGTTAAAGCCAAGAACTTAGTTTTGGTGTGAATAAATAAGAAAAATAGAAGAGCAAAAATTGAAAAGAAAATTGTATATGCTTCTCCCTATATGAGTTTAAAAAAGATGATTGGGCCAAGTAAAAACTGAAAGCAAGAGAAAAAGGGGAGAAAAAAGGAAATGGAAGAGTGAAGGTTAAGGAGTGAGAAAAAATGAAAAGTGAAAAGAGTATAGTGTTCAAGGAAGGAGTAGTCACTATTTATCCAAATATGTATCCTGCCCATCCCCAAGCCTACATTACAAGCTTACAAAAGTTTTTATATGATCTCAACGGAGTCTTCCAACTACAGTGGCAATAGAAACTAAAGCCAACCCTATGATATGTGAATGTATATCATATGAATTCTTTTTTGAGTGTAATTATTTCTCTTCTTTTGTCTCTTTATCCCACTGTTATTGCATATATGTGCATTTTATTTTGGGACACTTTTTTAGTCTATTGTGAGGGAACTTGGATAAAAATGGATGAATAAAGTTAAACTCCATAAACTATGTCTCTTATGTGCATTGGATTAGATTCAAAGTAAATGTCACAGATTAAGGTTGCATTGTTGATAATGTCAATTTGAGGTAAAGCAAATGATTTTAAAAGGTTGTGAACATGAAAGGGGCCAATACTAGTTTTAAAATTGAATGCCAGTAGCAAATTTTTGAAATCATTGCATGCAACTTGCTATGTTTTACATAAATAAAGTTATATTAGAGTTGATTCTAGTGATAACTTGCTTGAGGATAAACAATGATCTTAAGTTGCAGATCTTGGTGTGTCTAAAAATTAGCACATATTTAAGTTGAAGATCTTGGCATGTCTAAAAATTAGCACATATTCTTTTTTTGGTAAATAAACAGTTTTATTATACCAGAGTAAGATATACACAACCAAACAGGCCTTACCCTTATTTCTCATGCGATCCAGTATCTAGGAAACTGAAAAATAAAATTAAAGCCCCAACAGACATGCTCTTATCTATTACATCAATGTAAGCCTACTACATGTGCTAAACAATGAAATCAAATCAAATAGGACTATAATAAAACATAATCATCTATAGATTATTGTCATGGCATATGGATTAGTATGGACAAAGCAACTTCCCAATTCTTTAGACTCTCCCTCTCGTATGTATGTGAATAGCAGCCTCTCTTGTGTAATGAACCTCAAGGTTATTTTCTATTTTTCATGCTTTTTCCATATTTTGAGCTTTCTTGCAATGGATACAGGTTATTTATGACTTGCTGAGACTAACGGTTCGGTGCCCAGGCCATTAGTTAGATCATTATGACCATTTTCCAGTTTTAGAACTTAAACTTAGGAAATCTTTGACATTGGTCAACATTCTTAGTAATCGTGCTCGGAATTGAATTCTAGTAGTTCCATTAGCTTTGGAATGGGGATTTTGGTCTAGTGGGACCCTTGGTCTGGGTCTAGGAACTCTCAGTTTAGTTGTCTTATTTTTTTGTGTTTTTAAGCCAATTTGGCTGGTAGGGTTGACTTTGGTCAACATTCAGAGAAGACAACCTCGAATAAAAATTTTGTTAGCGCTGTTAGCTCCAGAATGTAGACTTCGGGCTAGAGGGACCTTTGGTTCAAGTTCTGAAGTATCCAGACTTTTTTGGCCTTTGAGTTTCGTGTTGATAAAAGTTATTTTTGGGCATAGAGCCCATTTTTCATTAAAACAATCTCCGTTGGGAGTTTCATTAATTCCATTGAGTCCAAAATGCTATTTTCGGTAAGGTGGCATGGTTGGTTTGTGTTCATGGGGTTTCAAATGAATTCCGAGGGTCCATCGAGTGACTTTTTAGCCTTAGAGTTTTGCTGGTTACTGCTGTCTGTTGCAGACCAATTTGGTCATCGCGATCATGAGCTGGCCATTGCATTTTCAATTGGTATAGCTTTATGACCATATGTGATGAAGGCCGGCTTGGACACGATCCAACTTGTTCTACGCGATCACGTGGCTGGACTGTCGTGATCGTGATGGTCTAGCCAGCTCATTCCTCAGGACCACGTGGGGTCCCTCGCAACTGCGATGAAGGACCCCTGGCAGCTATATAAGCTGCCAAATTTATTTTCTTCACCTTAAACACGAATTTCGTCCATTGATAAGCAGCCAAGCTATGATCCTAGCTCAATTATTCATCCCTCTTGGTCTGGTAAGTCCCCTTCTATCCCTCTTCTCTTTTTTCGTTGCTTAATTCTATTTGTTTCCACTAATTTCTGTTGGTTTTCCTTTTAAATTCTCCTTGAAATAGTGGGACTTTGAGGCTGTTTTGGGCCCCAAAATGAGTCCCATTTGCACTCAAATTTTGGGCATGGGTTCATAGACCCGTTGGGAATATAATTATAAATTTTATTTTTTCATTTCATTGCGCGGGCCTTGAGTGTTATTTTCCGATCCAATTTCCAGCCTAATTTTTTGTATAGTAATATATGTGTTATTCTTATCATCTTGACACCTAGTTTATATGTTGGATAGCGTGGCAACTTTCTGAGGCTACTCGAAAGGGGAAGGCACATGAGTGACGATTCATGTTTTCGGCCCTGAGGTAGGTTACAGTTTACTTTCCTAGACTGAGTTTAGTTAGATTTTATATCTTATAAATTTCTTGAACGTTAGGTTGGACCTTAGGGTAGAAATAGGCTTAAATACTGTAATTTGTATAAATTGGCCATTTCAAATCGTAGCTAAGAATTATTACTATTTATTCTTAGTTTAGGAGCTTGTAGAGCTGCTGTTGCTAGCCTAAAATCCTTAGTATGCTTTTAGGAGGTTTTAGAGGTAGAGTAGATGTTCTTAGTTGTTTTCATGGTTATTTTTGTTACTTCCGCTTTATTTACCATTGTGTGTAACTGTGGACCTCAGGCCATAGCATGGATTTGACGGAGTTCCAGGTTAGTTCTCTTGGTTGGAGGGTGTTTTGCCCTGTTTTTCCTTGTTGTGTGATGTATTCTATGAATTTAGAAATTTACATGCTCATACTGCATTTTTATGCCTATCAGTGCAGAAAGGAAAGGAAATTTCAGGATTTTGGACTAAACTTGAGGTTTACCATGTTTATCATGATTTTCGGATTTTTAAAGGAACTATCTTGGTTTTACTACTAATTTTGGAAAGGAAAGAAAAGGTATCACTTTTATGCTGGTCCGAGGGACATTCCCGAATCTTTTCTCCATTTACTCTTTTGTTGTTGAGTTTGATGATCAATTCTGGGTGCCCCAATGAGCCATATCTGTGTTTTACTTTCTATACATATGTTGATAAGTTCGAGGTTAAATTTCGAGTGCCCCGGGGCACCTAATACCAGGTTTTTACTTTTACTTTTTATACATTCATGTATCACATCATTCCTCATTTTATTGCATTAGCTTGAGTGTACTTGGATTTTCTGTTACCTTGATTTAAGTATTGTTATTATCTCCTTCTCCGTCAGCTCGGTCAGTTCTATTTTTTTTGACAACTAGATTTAGGTGGATCCCTATAGTAGCTTACTTTCCTATAATTTATATTATATATTTTCTTTCTGCGCTCGGTCAGCCTATGATGCCTACTAAGTACTCATTGTTTTGGTACTCATACTACACTCTGTATCTTTTTGTGATGTAGTACCTAGTATGAGCCACCCTCGTTGATCCTCCTGTCATTCGTGGCTAGCTGTTGTTCTGATCATGGTGAGCTCCTGGCATTTTGGACACTTTTACTGCTTTCCATCTATTATTCTATCTATATTTTGTATTTTGGATAGACAGAGTTTGTTGTATAGCTACTCCGTACTTTAGACGCTCTTGTACCGGTGACACCAGGTCCAAGATTGGTTCTTGTGCATATATTGTCTTCTCGGTCACTTTAGGGCTATTTTTGTATATTTATTACAGTTGGTATGTATCTATACTGTTGGACCCTATTTTCTTATATTTCTTTTCCACTTTCCTTACGTAAATTGCTTTATTATATCTTCTGCATCGTTGGGTTGACTTGCCTACTAGGGGTTTATGTAGGCATCATCGTGGCCCAATTTTGGATCGTGACATCTTACCACTCTTGTTTCCTGATAGCAGTCACCTTGAAATCTCATCATGTTCTGTTCCCTCCATATGAGTGATACCACCATAGCAAATAAGCAATATGTAATGCACCCTTTTACCGAGTTCCTCCCATTTACCCACTCAACTTCCTCTTTCCACGTCCAAATGAGTCTGTGTACCCCAATCCATACTAGGAGACAAGTCCACAAGCTCCTAGTGATAGTGCAATAAAAAACAAGTGGTGTAGTGTCTCATCATAAGTGTAACAAAACACACAAGTTGAAGGGACAGTGAGTCCAAACTTCTGCAGCCTGTCAATACTAGCCATTCTTCCTTGTAGAGCCAGCCAAAGGAAGAACTTGTGTTGAAGGAGTATATTAGTATGAGTAGTAAGGTTTTTCCAGGTGGCTTTGGGGAGTTTATGCCTCAAGGCTATGTACATATTCTTGAAAATGAATTTGCCCTCGACAACCATATTCTCTAATCTCTCTTGAAGACCACCCTGTAAGTTTGGAATTGACGGAATAAACCTCTGTGCCTCAATGACTTTACTCACAACCTAAGTAGCATTATTTGGCATTGGACATGTCTCAATTGTTCCAGCTTTCATATAGTAGATATGGACCAACCGCACTTAGAGGCAATCCATCTTTTTAGCTACAACCCAAAGCTGCTTGAGAATTGCAGCTATATTCCAAGTACACAAATGCATCACATTGAGTCCACCGGCAGCTCTAGGTAGGCACACCTTTTTCCCAGGACACAAGGGCTCTCTTAGAGGGTGAGACAACTCCTGTCCATATGAAGGTTCTACAAGTACTCTCAATAAATTTTATTATTTTCTTGGTGAGTATAAAGATTTGAGCCCAATAAGTTTGGATACTAAATATCACAGACTTTATCAGTTGCAGCCTCCCTGTATATGTAAGCAACTTAGCAGACCAACATCTTATTCTTTCTATGATTTTATCAACTAAGGGCATACATTGAGGAATTGTAAGTTTCTTGGAGGAGAGTGATACACCCAAATAATTGAAAGAAAGAGTTCCTTCTGTGTAACCCAAGGCACTGAGTGTGTTCTGTTTCAACTGTTCCTTTACTCCAGACATATAAACATAACTTTTATCGCAATTTGCTTGCAATCTAGTAGCTTTAGAGAACCCATCAAAAGCTGTTTGGATGAGTTTAACAGACTCCACCTCAGCCTTACAGAACATAAGAAGGTCATCCGCAAAACAAATATGCATTACATTCAATTTTTTGCACCTTGGATGAAATTTAAACAACTTGTGCCCTGCAACCACATTCAGTTCTCTTAGAAGGTACTCCATAGCTATCACAAATAGGTAAGGAGACATAGGGTCTCCTTGCATTATGCCCCTCTTACCCTGAAAAGGCTCAGTTAAGCTCCCATTGATCATTAGAGAATATGATACAAAAGATACATACTCCATTACCCGATGTATGAATTTAGAAGTAAATCCAAGATCAGTAAGCATACACCTTAAGAATGTCCATTCAATAGAGTCATAGGCTTTTCAGATGTCAACCTTCATAACACACCTAAGAGACATGCCCTTCCTGGTGTACCATTTCATCACCTCATGGCTGAATAAGATATTATCAATTATACTTCTATCTTCTATGAAGTTTGAATGTGAAGGACTAATAATTGAGCTAATGACACCTTTGATTCTATTTGTGATCACTTTGGTAATTATCTTGTATATAGTAGTACAACAAGCTATAGGCCTATAGTCTTTTACCAAAGTAGGGGTATTTATCTTGGGTACCAAAGTGACAGTAGTACATCTAAAGGTTTTTAAAAGTTTACCTGTTCTGAAGAACTCTTTGACAGTATTGCAAACATCATCCTTCATAATAGACCACTCTTGAGTGAAAAATTCCACTGGGTACCCATCTACTCCAGGAGCTTACTCTGAGGGCATTTCCTTTATAGCATCTAGGATGTCTTCTACTGACACCTCCTTTAGTAAGGCACACTTTTGAGCATAGTTAAGGTATGTGCCTCTCTGAATCACCTTAGTGTTGGGGCAAGGAAGAACCTCAATTGCTATCCCCATGAGCTGAGTGAACACTAATATAAATTCTTGTTCAATCTGAATAGGGTTTGTAAGTTTGAGGCCATTTTCTGTATAGATAGAGCAAATAGAATTCATACTGGCTCTCAACTTCAGCTGGGCATAAAATTATTTTGTATTGGCCTCCCCACTAGTAATCCAGGTGGCTTTGCACTTTTGTCTAAGCACTTTATCCTTAATAGCACACCATTTAGTAATTTCTATCATTACAAGTCTCTCTTCTTCAATCCATGCTTGATTCGGAATTTTTGTTGCCATTTAGGACTGTATCACATCAAGTTTTTATCTGGAAGCTTGCAATCTTTGAGCATATGAAGCCATGTAAGTGTTTAAACTCTTCAAATCTATCTTCAACTGCTTGAGCTTATGACATAATTGAAAGCTTTAAGTGCCCTCAACCTTCTTCCCCCATACAGTCTGAATAATTCCTGGGAACTCAAGGTGAGCCTACACTGTAGTATAAAGCTTGAAAGGTCTAGGCTTCAGGTGCACAAATAGTTTATATTCAATAATAATAGGGGAGTGGTCAGATACCACAGGGTTGAGGAAGCCAACCTCTACCTTTCTATAGACTTGCATCCAATCAAGAATTACAAAAGCCCAATCTATTTTAGAGTAGACTCTAGTGCCCAGGTCTTGTTTGTTACAAAAAGTGAAATGCCACCCTTTTGATTTCAGCAGAGTAATCTGAATAGCATCAACACAATCCTGAAAATATTTTGTCTCAACTGTTATGACTGTAGAGCCTAGCTTGTCCTTAGAAGAAAGTATGGTGTTGAAATCACCACACAATAACCAAGGCCCCTGGATAGTATTGTTTATCTGTATCAAGTCTGTCCACAAGGATTGTCTAAACTGGCTCTTATTTCTAGCATAGATAATGGTAACATGGGAAACAAAGGAGGATTTATGGCTTTGCTGCAAACCTCGAGGCATTTTTAATGTACAATTCCATACTCTTCATGTACACCCATAACAAATCCAATGAGTGCATATTTCCAATATTCCTCTGAGGGCTTCAAATCTTCCACCTCCAATGTAACTACCTTCATCCCTTGCTTCATTACTCGAGCAACATAACTTAGGGTTTTTCCATGTTGTGCTTGTCAATTTGCTCCATAATCAACCTTTTCCACCAGTGTATTATGGGTTGAAGTGTTTGCCTCCGAGGATTGAAGACGACGGGCAGCTGGAGTGACTCCATTTGTTCCGAAATCTGTTAACCAAATTGAACTCAGCGAGCCTGAGTATGAAGATTTCCCCTCCCCCTCCTCTGGTATGGAGCAAAATTATGGGGGAAGATAGCTTCCAAAAGTGATTGGGGGGAATCTAGTAGCTGTGTCAATTAGCATATATTTCTCTATTCATTTCTTATAGTTTTGAATGTTCTTAGACTTGTTTCATTATGTTTTATTGTATTTTTATGTTTGTTTATTATTTTGTAAGATTTTGATGTCTAAATGGAAAGTAGTTAGAAATTCCTGCCAATTCCTAGATTTTAGGTGATTTACGATCACACTCTAGACCACAGATCATTTGATGGAGTAAGATCCCAATCGTGGAAAGATTCATAAAATTTGTCACTCAGGAACGTATAAATGAAAGTCATAATACAAAATGGAAGACTATTGCAAACCTATTTGATGACATGAACTTGACAAAGACAGACCTGAGCTATCAAGGAACTTGTGAGATAATAGAGTGCTCATAAAACCAAAGCATGACCACAAAGTGAAACACGACGTGACTCCATAAAACCTAATGGATAATTGATGGTGGCATAAAATTGACTCCATGGCTCGTAAAGCATTTGATAGTTATGGAATGGATAACAAAGCATATCGGTGGAACATACCTTATTATTTTAGGATTCTACTTTCTTGGACCATTATAAATAGACATGTAGACTTCTATTGTCAAAGTTAACAACTTTACATAGGTTTTAGTTTAGTACTTGTCATCCAAGGTTTTATTATTTTCTTAGTTGTTGAATAAAGTCTTCAATATTTTTCAAGATTTCAACATTCATAGTAATTTAATGCTTTTGTTTAATTTAATGCTTGTTGTTTCTTTACCAGTATGAGTAACTAATTCCTCTACTGAGGTTGTGAAACCTAATGCAATTGTAGAGTTCATATAGTTTTCATGTAAATTCATGTTACTAGGGTTATTAGATATCAAACTTCTTTTTATTCATAACTAAAAGGATTAGTGGTTGCAAACGTTAACCTACTCTATAATATCTTGTTCTACAGACTCAACAGAGCGGGTTAGAATTTGATAAAAGAAGATTTGCATGAACTCGAGGTATTTACCCTTGTTTGATAGATTTATATTAGACATAATTGAATCTACTTAGAATAATGAGTCATTCTTATTGTCAATAACTCATATAGTTGTGAAAGTGTAACACCCCATAATTTTGTAATATTTAAAATAATGAGTTTACAACTAATGAGGTAATTAATTGTGTTTCACGTCAACCATTTAAGAGATATAGAGAGAATAACTTTAAATGGGTGATTATACCAAGAAATATGTGTATTAAGTCACTTAAAAATTTTATACTAAAGTTAGAGGCCAAAGGGAGCTTTGGAAAAAATCCTAGTTGACGGGTTTATTACAGGAAAGTTATTGTATAATCTTGTTGATGGAATGACTTGGGATAAATATATCTGTCAATATATTTATAGGGTGTATTATATATCAAGTTAAAGTTCTTTGAGTCTAGTTTCCATAATATCAAACTGTTCATCAATCTAACATCAGAGTAAATATTTATGATCATTTTATCGTGGACTGTCTGGGCAGAACCGGGTCGGGTAAAAATTATTATAAAGTTATGCTTTGAAATTTATTTTCATTCTAAAATAGAATTTTGGGGTTCTTGAGAGCATTTATGGATGTCATCTAGGGTTCGGAAGTTCTAAGGTAAGATTTCACCTTATTCTAATTGATTTTATCTATTTTCAAGTTCGGATATCATTGGTAACATCAGGAATGTGTTGTAGTTGATTTTGACGAAGTTCAGATGTAGTAGCGGTGGTGAGGTCTTTCTAACAGATTCTTTAATTTGAGATATCAAAGCTTTTATTGAGGTATTCTTCCTCCTATGAGTCTCCTTCAAATTCCACAATCTAGTATGATTTTTATTGATTTTTGAGCCACAAAGCAGTGTTTTAGATGTCGTGGCTCTAGGCAGTCCCTTTGTGTAATACCTCAAATGTTCAAGGTGGTTATTCATCTCGTGCCAAAGGCTTATGAGCCTAAATTTGAGAGTTTTGTTAACACCGCGCTTATTAAAAAATATATAATTTAAATTATAATTTGATAAGAAAATATATTTTTATTGCCTTCCTAAAATGTCTTAAATATTTATAAAAAAATTTCTTTAGTTGTGATATACTTGTGTATGTATTTATTTTATAAGAGTTTATAATATATTAATATTTTAACAGAGATAGTAAATCTAGTTATGTTAAAAAATTATTATTATATGAGGTAGGTTGTATTCAAAATAATTTTAATCTATTAATTATGATATATTTAAATAGTTATATTTATTTTATCACGAACCTATGCAATACCCCAATACATACATAATGAGATAAACATTAATTTTGACTTGCCACTCTACTTCCATGTGGAAGTGGAGGATGAATCCAACAATAATGTAGTTGTTAAGTGGTAGCAAGTAATTAATAGCATATATAATTATATAGTGGTGGCATAATTCATTTTTTGGCAACATAGTAGAATTAATTATCACTTTAAGTCATCCCCTTTTTAGTTGGTTACTATACATACAAATATGTATGTTAACAATTATTTTTCCTTAACAAAGTTACATCATATAGTTGCTGCAAACACATCTACATACTTTGCACGGTGAACAAAAAAGGATTTGGATGTTACATTTAATCTCCAAAAGAAAATCAATTATCTACATTATGTTATTCGAGGTATGTGTTTATAGATCTTCATTGTATTCTTGTTTTAGAGTTTCGAGAGTTGATTCCGTAGAATTCATATCGAATATGTGCTTGTACATCATTTCTTGTTGATTAGTTATTCGTTCGTGCGAGTGGTGTGGGAACTGCTCATAAGTACCTTGGCGTTACTTGGAGAGAGTTTTGGAGAAGATTCTTGTCATTTTTCGAGAGGTATCTCCCCAAATTTGGAGGCGTAACTGGCACCTAATGCCAAAACTTAGGCCAAAGACGACCCTATTGAACTATTTGCCAATAGTGCATAGTAGCCACAGACAATAAAGAAAATAAACAAGTATATCTCGGCTTAAAAATTAGCCCTCGGCTGGTAAGGCCCCTATCAACAGCTCTAGAAAGAAAACAACTACTCCTAACAGTTCATATAAAACAATAAGCAGGTAGCACGTAAGTCCTGTTTGGACCGTCGAGGCCTCCATGATATCTAGGAAAGCATAAACACTATGTGGGCCTTCAAGGCCACCATGATTTCTATAGAGAGGCTGAAAACAAGTATACACAATGTAAACTAGACCAACCAGTTGCAAAACTATCAACAACAACAACAAGTCCCAATAGGCCAACAAGCTACAACTAATCAATATACAAGGCCAAAATAGTCACCATCGTAGCTATACAATCCAACCGACTAGTCTGCAAGTCTCTATGAATACAATACTTGGTGGGACAAGTCCCCAACCTACCCAAAAACTATAAACAGTAAAAAGGGTAAACCTTTGATACTCTGGCGACCCCTGGAAGGAAAAGAGTCAACCAACTCAATGAAAGCTCGGCTATGCTACCCAGTAGGTCTATCTGGTCGTCGCTCAGATCTTGTAAGCATTAATGCAGCGCCCCCGATGTAATTACCCTTTTGGTTATTTATGCATATTTGTCTTCTTTGTACTATTAAAGCTCGCCTGTAGCGACCTTAAGTTATTTATGACTTGCTGGGACCAGTTGTTTAGAGCCTGGGCCGTTTGTTTAGTCTTTATGATTGTTTCCCTGTTTTAGAGCTTTAACTTAGAAAATCATTGACTTCAGTCAACATTCTTAGCTATCATGCTCAGAATTGAATTTCGATAGTTCCAAATAGCTCCGGAGCATGGACTTTAGTCTAGTTGAACCTTTGGTCGGGATCTGGGAGCTTTTCAGCTTGGAATTCTCACTTTGTGTTTTTAGGCCAGTTGGGCTTATTTGGTTGACTTTGGTCAACAGTTGGAGAAGACGACCTCGGATAGAAATTCTGCCAGTGCTGTTAGCTCCAGAATGTCGAGTTTAGGCTAGAGAAACTATTGGTTTGGGTCTCGAGGCTTTCAAACTTGATTTTTGGCCTTAGGTTCCATTTTGGAATAGTTGGCCTAAAGGTTGATTTTGGGCACGGGGTCCACTTTTCATTAAATCGACCTCCAATGTGAGTTTTATTGATTCTATTGGATCTAGAATGCCATTTCTAGTTGAGTAGTATAGTTCATTTGTGTCTGTAGGACCCCAGATATATCCCAAGGGTCCATCCAAAGTTTTTAAACTTAGTTGGTTCTGCTGAGTCTGGTGTGACCACATTTGCGGTCATTTTTCCGCATTTGCGGCCACCATATTTGTAGTGATTTGCCACATTTTGTGGAGTTTTTCTGCATTTGTTGTGGTTTGGATGCATTTGCGGTGGTTTTGCCATATTTGTGGAGGTTATTATTCATCTGTGCCTCCGCATTTGCTATAAAAAGTGTCGCATTTGTGGTGACTGCTGGCAGTATATTACAAATCCTTTATTCTTCATTTTCAGCTTTTAATTCTTATATTTCCCAACTCCATACTCATATTTCTCTCAAACCAAATTGCTCCCATCAGTTCTAATACTTGGGGAATTCATTTAGTTGATGGATTTTTATCGCTCCCTCGTCGTTGGCAAGTCTCCTTCTTCTCCAAAGTTGTTCCTTTTCCATTTGGAAACCTCCATTGATGATTTTCCTAAAAGCTTGAGTTTATTGGATTGTAGCTGTCCACTTGGCTTTCGGAGTTCGTAATTATGAGAATTTCTTCCCATTACCTTACTTCTCTCATCGTGGTAAGTAGTTCTTGCTTAATTTACGATTTTCATTCTTTAATTTCCCTCTTTTATTCATGATTTAAGCGGGTTGTTTTGTATCCTTTTCCTTGGCCAAATTCACTCAAATTTAGGGTATGAACTCATGGGAGTAGTATGTTCATTGTGCTTCTTTTTGTTTTTGATTTTGAGTTATGGGTCCCGCAGGCCCGCTTTTGACCCGGATTTTGACTCAGCTATAAGTATAGCAATATGGTTATCGTTAGTCTTATTTTAGTACGTAGTTTCTATTCTTGGTAGTGTGATTGCATTTTAGGCTTTCCCGAAGCATCTTGGGCTTGGACATTGTCGTTCTAACAGCTTATCATTGGACGACAAGTAAGTTATGGTTTTCCCTACCTAGACTCTGCATATATAGGCTATAGCTACTTTAATTAGTTTTCTTGGATTGGTTTTCTAGGTTGGTACCCTAAGACCTTGTCCGCCTTTTCTGTCCGTTTATTTCTTATGTTGATTGTAGTATTCGTGTAGTATTACTATATTACCCTTGTAGCCCCATATGGCCTTTGTATATTCCTCTGGACCATAGAAAGTGGGATATTTGGGAATGACCATGAGTCCCAGACATCGTGATATTACTTTAGGCTGGTTATCCGTGCTGTAGAGCTGATTGTGCCTGTGCAGGGCCGATAGGAATATTTGTGAGCCATTTTGGGCTAATCTATTATTTGCGAGCATATCATGCAAAGGATTTTCTGCATGTTTTACTACTGATTTGGCTTCGGGCCTACTATAAATGGTTTCCCAAACTTTGCATGGCCCCGAGTGCCCATTTTCGATAAAATGATTATGAAAGGGTTTTGGTACTGACTATTATGAAACCTTTTGGAGTAAAGAGGATATTTTGATGATTTCACCACTTGTTGTTTTCATACTGAAACTAGGCTCAATTTTTCCATAGCGCTGGACATGACTTTTTATGAATTTAGACCCGGATATGTGCTGGGAAACCTGTTTAGGGATTTGAGACTTGATTACTGATTTAGACCTGGACACATTCCGGGCACTCTTTATAAGGGTTATTGAGATTTGACTATTGTTTTAGACCCAGTTTGATTCTGGGCACGTACTACGAAGTTCCAATTATTGAGCTCTATATTAAGATTCATGTTTTTAGTATATGGTCTACAAGTAGACCTCCATCGACCCTACCATTCTAGACCAAGTGCTACAAGCCGAAGGTGACCGGAGAGGGGGTGTACGGCAGAGTAGAGGTACTCAGGAGAATTCCTTCCATGGATCCTGCCTCTATAGGGTCTTTAGGGCACCGAAGGGGGTAGCACACGACACTTCTATCACACCTGGTTCTATCATATCACATCATCATGCATATTGTACTCGAATTCCACCCTTGTTTGTTATGTGCTCAATGTACGCTCTGGTTGTATGGATGGCCGAAGAGTTTGTTTTCACTTGATTGCATTCCTCGATTGTATGGGCGGATATTGGGACCGTAGGTAGATTATATTACTCCTTTTGTACTGTAGAGCTTGTTATGGCCTTGGGATATTGATGGTTTAGTAGTTTCTAGCATGTTGAGGCCCTGGTTATTTAGATTGTGATTATTGAAGGGTTAGTGGGTCCTATATTGTTGAGGCACTATTTTTGTGGCCTTCTAAGCGATTGTAGGTTATCAGATTCTATTCTCTGTCATGGTTATTGATTTGTGGATCTCGGTTCTTTGTGGATTAGTTATTCCATCCCAGTGTGTGCGGGCAACTTAGCTTCTTTACTTTGGTTTCAAAGTGGTTGTTGGCCTTGGACATTGATGAATGCTCAAATCGTGGCTCTCCAACTAGGAGGTCATGGTGATCGCGTAGTCAAAACACATTTATAAACCCAACATATGTCAGGGTCATACCCGAGGGACCTGATTTAACTAATTAGAGATTATGCGAAGCGATTTCAAAGAGAGAGTAATTGTTCAACAAAACTAAAATAATAAAATGGGGGAATTGGGAAAGCTGTCACTACTAACTCAATTCAAATAAAAACTATAAAATCGAGATGGGTATACCAATAAGAACTAGATGACTAGGGGTGCATTTTCGATGGGGCATTCGCTATAGGATAGGGTAATCACTAATTCACTTAAATTCTCACCCATTGACACGGGTAGCGTTGGTTATGGGTGTAGAATGTTATCTATTAATCAACATCCATATATCTAATGATTTCAGTTAGAACATCATTCGGTGTGCTAAATAACTAACCAATATTTGCTTGGGGAGGTCGTCCTATCTCTAACTCGGACCCTTAAATGAGAGATTCCTCAATTGGAGCTATGTCTAGCCTTCAACCTAGGTGGATTCCTAAGTACCCACTACCAATTTCACATCTACAACTACAAAATTCTCTTTCGAGCAATTACATAGCCAAGTAAGGTAAATTCATGTTTGCAACCACAAATTATTATATTAAAACATGGTGAAATTACTAGACCCATATCAGATAAGCAATTATAAAAGTGAATTAGCAACACCCATAGCCACTAGCTAAGCACCCATCATCAATACACCCCTAGACAAGAAAAATTAGCCACTAATAGAAGGGGGAGAAGATATACCAGCTGGTTAAATCAAATTCCCATCCATTGTAGTTGATTCTCAAGTTTTAGAGTCAAATTAGGCACACAATTTGTCAACCAAAAGATTGGATTGAAAACCCTCTCTCAATGAAGATGGAGAAAAATGTTTACAAGCCAAAAATATCTCCAAGTTCTCTATCTAAAATTCTCTGCTAAAAATTGTATATACAAAATAAGCCTAAAGTTGCCTTTTATATACTCCAAAATCATCACATAAATTTAGGACAAAATTGCCCTCCAGGTGGTGTGCGATGCGACGTGCGGTTTGCACATCATAGTGTGCGCGTCGCACAACTGCTTTAGATTGGCTAGTGACTTTAGTCGCATTGGTAAGCTTTGTGCGAAGGTGGTGCATTGCGCCCCATGGGATATACGCGTCGTATGGCGACCACACTCCTTAGAAGAATCTTCAGTCATCTTTGCAGCTTCATACGGAGGAGGTGCGAACCGCACCTTAGATTGTGCATGTCGCACGGCCACTGCACCTCCTGGCAGATTCTCCAGCATTTCACAACTCTTCACACTTAACTCCTTTTTGGCTCTTTTTGGGTCCATATCCTTGTTTTTCCTCTTCTATCCAAAGTACCTGCATAGACATCAATAAAGGCCATAAGAACCTCTAAATCGATTCAAAACGTAGCAATAATTCATGAATATAGGCTCAATAAGTTGGTAGATTACCGACTTATCAAACCTCCAAACTTGAACTATTGCTTGTCCTCAAGCAAGATACTCACACGACAAGGAATGAATTATGTTAAGGCACAAAAACTACTCTACACTAAAAATTTAAGAAAAATAAACAAAAAAAAGACTCAACTACTATGCTTATCTCAATTTGGACCCCACATGCTCAAGGCAATTGCTCATTTCAAAACCTTTTTTTTTCAAAAGGACATCATATCTCTTTTAAAACTCAAGGGAATTTGCCATTCAAAAACAAGACATTTTAGCTTCTCAAGTCATTGGCATGGACCGTCAACGTTTGCCTCGATATTCACCACATAACTTGTCTCATTCATTCCCCTCAATTGAAATAGAAACTCTATGCTTTAATTCGAGTGCATGATGCCACTCACCACAAGAGAAAATCCCACTCACAATTATTCAATTCTTAACCACGGGATTATAAGAGAACCAAAAAGACTCTCACTCTCTCAAGGAAGTTCAAGTGCATACGCGTCAAACTATAGGCTTGCCCTTCATGTACATCGCCACTAATGTAGGGTAGACAAGCTCGGAATCACAAAGGAATTGTGGGTTATGATGTTGGCTAGGGCCAAGGTGAGGATATCGTTTGGTTCAAGTGACTACACCTCCCTAATGCTCTTTGTTTTCATTTCAAACACCGCTTACATTTTTCAATTTTTAACTTCACCTTATTTCTCCCTCACACAACCCAATATTTCTCCTTTTTTAACTCATGATCATTCACATCTTATATCACCTTCACTTGGTATCACCTATTTTTGCTTTTCAATTTGCTCATTGGATTGATCTTTTGGAGAAATTTTCAATTCTCGAATCAAGGGGCTACCTTGCACTTGAAGTGCATTTCTTTTCTTCTCCTCATTTGATCACATGCACCCCCCAAACTTAGGCATTTGCCTATGTTATCTTTTGTTTCCCTCCCCCCCCCCCAAACTTAGGCTTTTAGCCTACATTTCATTTTCAACCAATTAGGGAGGATGGGTGCTAAGATAGAGGTTCCAAAAAGGTCAAGGTGTTACAAAGGTGTCAAAGAATGGTCACAAGCTCAAAGGGGTTCACTAGGATTTGATGTCATTGGGAGGTCATTTGAGTGAAGTGGCTATCAAAAAGGGCCTAAGGTCATTTCTCAAGCTTGGTTACACCTAGAATTTTGCCTTCAATCATATTCGGGGCAAGTTCTAGATGACACTTATGCACAAGAATCAAGGTAAAGCCTCACCGCACAAGGCATCATGCCACAAGACTTCATCCATTAGTCCCACAATCAATTGGGGCAAATGACTTTTGACAAGCTATTCTGAGTTCATTACGCACTCATTTGTGAGTCAATCAAGCCAAAGAGAGAGTGTGCAAGTCATGACAAGAAAACGCTTTTCCTCAAAAATTCATTTCCCTTCTTCCTTTCCTTTTCAACAAAATAATTTACCAAGAAAATATTTTGGTGGGCCCATTATGAGACAAGCACTTACAGACTCAATTCTAAACTAAACTTGGTATTTTGCCTTAAAAAAGTCGCCTCTCAATCTATCATAGGAAAACACCAACCCGGTTCGACACACAAAAACAAAAGAAAAGAAAAAGAAAATAATCAAAACTTTTGCTCCTTCGAAAAGAACCGTAGTATTAAGAAAACCTTCAGAGTTTATTTCTACACTACTATCAACAAGGCGATAAAAGCACCCCCAACCAAAATTGAACCTTGTCCCCAATGATGGAATCTAGAAGAGATGGTAAACTCCCTGAACTGAGGTGCAAAACGCACTTCAGGTGAGATGGTCGCACTTCCATCGCATACCCAAATCGGTTAAGGTTGATAATTCTGTTTGCTGCTTGTGAGACCAATGTGTGACACACACCCAAGACCGTGCAATCCCCACTGAAAATGCATGATGGGAAATGTTTTGGGGGAAACTGCCAGTTTTCTCGAATGCAGTGCGAAATGAGTGTGCGATGCGTACAACTGGTCATGCGATCGCACACCAATCACACATGATATGGTCTCTTAATCTCATGAGTTCCAATATGCGATGCGCACCCTCTGTGGTGCGATCGCACATAGCCTTGCATTATCTGACCATTATCTGACCATTGCTTCCATTCCAACTACAATGCTAACAAAAACAACATACAAGATTAAACCAGAAAATAAAAAGAAAATATGTAAGAAAAAAAAGCTTGGGTTGCCTCCCAAGAAGCGCTTGGTTTAATGTCACGGCTCGACAGAGATACCTCCAAATCAAGGTTCATCCAAGAAAATGTTTTCTACACACGCAACCTCCCCCGGGATTCCCAAATACTTCTTCACTCGCTGTCCATTCACCTTGAAATCCGAGCCATCCTCATTTTATAATTCTATAGCTCCATTGGCGAAAACTTGAAGCACTTTGAAAGGACCCGACCATTTGGATCTTAGTTTGCCAGGAAAGAGATGAAGCCTCGAATTGAACAAGAGTACCCAATATTTTGGGTGAAACTCTCATCTTAAGATTTGTTGATCATGATAGTGTTTCATTCGGGCCTTGTAGATGGAGGAAATTTCGTACGCTAGCATCCAAAACTCATCCATTTAATTTATATCTTCAACCCTAGCACGAGAGGCTCTCTACCAATCTAGGTTCAACTTCTTCAAGGCCCACATAGCCTTGTGTTCCAATTTGACTGGGAGATGACAAGCTTTGCCAAAAACTAGTTGATAATGGGACATTCCAATTGGGGTCTTATATGCTGTCCTGTATTCCCATAGTGCATCATCTAACTTGTGTGACCAATCCGTTTGGTGAACATTCACCGACTTTGAAAAAATGGATTTAATCTCCCGGTTGGACACCTCTACTTGCCCTCTTGTTTGTGGATGATAAGGAGTGGCCACTTTGTGTTTGACACCATATTTTTCAAGTAGTGCGCCGAACAATTTGTTGCAAAAGTGCAATCCACCATCACTAATAATGGCACGAGGCATGCCGAACCTAGAAAATATGTGCTTCTTGAGAAAGGCAGTCACACTTCTCCCCTCATTATTTAGAAATCCTATTAAAATCATCACTGAGTTTCAAGTTCAACAACCCATACTTAGGGTAAATCACGTGTATGTATATATATCATAATATATAATAAAATACAAAGATTTAATGTGAGCTTGTCACGAACGTGCATAAAGCCTTGTTTAGAATACTTTTATTGTCAAAAGATGTTTTCAAAATAGACATACCTCAAATCTCGCAAAACTACTCCAATCGTAAGCTCTAATGCTCAAACTATCATCTTCATTCAATTGAAGTTATAAAGACCAAAACTTAACCAAATTCTAAATTTTCATCTTTTTTTTTTATGAAACTCGGGTTAAAGCCTAGAATGGTATTCTTCAAAAATATACTTCAATCGCAATGAATTATAGGGATTTGAATCATCCTACTACACTTTCCATTCCAACCAATTAGAAACATCAAAAAGAGATAAATTTCTTACCTCTGAATAAATCCCTAAGTTTCACCTCAATTTCTCTTTGATCAATTTTCAAGAATCTAGGGATTTGGATGATAACCTAATGTTAATCTCATGTTATAATAATATAATAATCATAGTAATTGAGTAGGAACTCACCTTGGATGATCTGTCAAAGACATAGGATGTTTCTCACCTAAAAAAATTGACCAAATAAAGTGAGGGTTTAAAATTCTATAAAAATCTTGCATTTATAGTTTTTTTTTGTCACGACTAGATTTCTCGGTCATGATGGCATTTACAACTCCCCGATAGGCGAACCAACCCCATAGCCCAGAATGGTTAGTAATGGTATACTATCTAACAAGCAAGCGAAAGAGCGATATAAATAGCGAAAGCAAAGGAAATAAATGAAGAAATAGACAACAGGACTATATATATATAAGAAAAAGCTAAACCAAAAACTCAAAACCTAGTATCATAGTATAAGAGCCGGTACTAAATATACAGAGTATAAAGGGATCCAAAAGAAAATATACATATGTCTTTGAAACAACAAAAGAGTACATAATACAAGGGATGAGATAACAACTAAGCTCCTGTCGCCAAGAACTTACCCTCTATATCGAATAGTCCAAATGATCAGCCTGCACGAGTCTCTAAAGGATCAACAACAATGGCCCACACTAGGATCTGTACCAGGAAGATTCAGAGTGTAGTATGAGCACCAACTACTAAGCAACAGGTACCCAATAATCATCATAGGCCGACTGAGCCCATATAAGATATAAGAGCAATAATATAGCAGAGAAGAAACAAGTAGTCACAGAAACAATGAATAGGCACACAGAAGTTAGCACAGAAGGATACAAGAAGAAAACAACATACTAGGCTAGCTACTAGAAATATATATCTCACAGACACAGGTGAGGGAAAGAAAGAATGCACCTGGGGTCCTTGCAATAACAATATATATAAAGAGAGTTCACGAAGAAGGCGATATACCGATAGCAAAATAAACCTTTCTAAAATAGTAGAGAATCTAACATTGTTCCAACTGGAACCCGAAAGGTTCCTACACAAAATGGTATATGAAGTGGTGGTAAACCCACCACTATATCTAGTTGTAGTTTGCAAAGTAGCAGTCCTACTCACTGGCAATATAACTTCTAGTATTGTAAAACCGATAATAGTAATTATTAAGTTAGATCATCTGCTAAACACCAAGTCCATGTGGGATCGATATTCGGCTTGCAAGAGCTACTTTATTACTTGCACGACCATGTACACGAGAAGGAGAAGGCCTATGTGACAGGATTGGCAAGCTAAGGAAGTCATCCATGAGCATGATAAAAGAGATGAAAGTGATATTGATCCTTATTATGGTTATATTCGATGATTGGTAATTGGGAGTTGTATTACATACGTTTGGTTCTCTTGATGGTTATACTTGGGCTATCAGTTGATTATTCCTTACTAAAGAGTTGTATTACTAGCATGACTTGGGTATTAGTCTTGTTTTCAAGCATAATTATCGTTATTTCCTTTCCTTCTTCCCTTTTTACTGAACTTTGTATAAACCTGTAATATACAATAATAGGCTATGATCTAGTTGTTAACACTTAAGAAAACAAAAATAATCGCAAATCTTAACTTGTAAATTCTTAAAGTCCCCAACAACAATGCCTAAAACTTGTTTGCGGTCAGCCAGTGACCTTCACGAAAGTGTACAAGGTCACAAGTAATAAAGTAATTATAAAACAATCAGGGTTTCCGAACCTACAAGGACTTTTGTTGATAAGATAGTGATATGTTACTATGAGTGTTAAAGTAAGTGTTGTCTGAGTTTGTTTACTACTTTTACTTATGAGATTAAAGAAATTGCGAGTAAGATTTTTTGAGTTGTTCACAAAACTATTAAGACCTACCGTTAGGACTTTTGGCATATTCACATTGTATGTTTTATATAGTTCTTTAAGAATAACAAAGATATCTACCAAATTGCTGAATCATAGGGTTGATATTATGGTCATGGGCTCTCTCTCCTCTAACCTTCTATCCAAATTGGATGTCTAACTACATTCAAATGCATTAAGTTATTTTCTTGTATTTGACCCAAGTAGGGGGGTCTGGGTAAGTCTCTATCCTAGTCACAAATCAGTAAGTTGATGTATTCTACTCTCTTTAACTCACATTCTATTTTTAGACATCGTCTCTTGAGTTCTTATAGAAATTATCCATTTATCTTATTGGTCATGAAGCAATAAAATAGTAATCATAAGGTTAAGAGAATAAAACAAAATAATAGATTCTGCAAAAGCAATCTATATAAATATATTGATGTTCATACTATGGCCACAACCCTAGATAGAGGGCGTTTAGCCACTCATAATTTGATTACAAAGCAATAGAGTACTATGATCGAATAAAATAGGCTAAGTAAAAGAGTATAGGAATAACACTAAGTGTTGAGTTGAAGCTTTGTGCTCCTCTAGTCTTCCCCTGCCAAAATCTCCTCTAAATCTGCATTAAAAACAACCTAAGGGTATTTATAGTATAAAAATACCCTAGAGACCCCTGCAAGTCAGCCTAGGAGAGTGGGGAAAAATTTACATGAAATATCAACTACTTGCAGCACGATCTCTCTTTGCTCGCACTGGAGCTCGCATCATGAGTTCCTCTTGCTCTCCGTAGTTTATCCCTTCTAAGTGTGTAAACTTCACAAGAGGTGTATCTTTTACCCCCCCCCCCAATTGTGGAACTTGCGCTGCAAAGATATGATGACGCTCTGGGTTGTACTTTTGATATGCCCAAACTACACCTCTAAAACAAGATATAAAGTGATTGCTGTCAAATATAGAACCCAAAAGAGAGTTGGAGTCTAATCCCACAGAGAATATGGTTAGAAATATATCAGTAGTGAATATACAATTGGTAGTCTTTATTTCGAGGGGGGTTTAATATGAAAAGTAAAAGTAACAAGTACTGTGTGTTATCAGTAACCAATTGTAAGAGAGTTTATTATTTTGTGTTCAAATTACAAGAAGGAACTAGGTTTGTGTTCCGCATGATTTCATAACTTAGCAGGTTTAGGTGATCAGTGATCTATCCCGATGATATCCATACAAAACTAATGACTAGAGTTCAACTAAATTCTTTCGACTCAATTAGATGAATGTAACTTGTAATCCTTTCAGTCTACAAGTGTTTAGGTATTAAGCTTCATTAATGGTTTCAAATTGATTTTTCTCGTGAGAGCTCAAATCATTAGATGACATTTAGAAGTCTCAAATCTTCATTGATAATCTCTTTTCCTAACCTTTACTTCTTTTGTTAAGCAAGTGAAGATTTATAGTGAGTTCTAACATTTGCAACTGTTACAAAGCAATCAAAACAAAAAGATTAACAATACATGCAGTTCCATCATTTAAGCATCACTATCTTGTTCAACCTATGTTTGTTAGCCTGTCATGGTTTTCATATTTCTAGTTATGGGGTTTAGATACTCATGCTTGCAAGAAGTCGATCATAAGATGTAGAAGAATTTATGATAAATAACTTACAAGATAAAAATATTTATAGACATAAAAATCAAATCCTAAACGAACTGGAAAAACTTGGCCTCATCAGCTTTCTATAAACTATCATTCAGAACTATGGTTCGTAGTCTTCAGGAGTCAATTGTCAAATTGCAAGGTCAAGTTGGGCACTGCAGGTTTCTACTAGTCAGTCGACGGTTCGTCAATCACTTCTATGGTCCGTAGACTGGAATTGTAGTCTTGAGACTACTTTTGCATTCATTCATATCCTTGATCTATAAGTCACCTTGTTGATAAATATTTATGGGTCAGAGGAAGGTCCATAACTATGGTCCATCAACTCTCTTTACGGCTCCAAACATAGCCAATTTCAACTAAACTCCAACTTTTGCTCACAAACCTCATTTTCCTGCACAAAAACAAAAGAACATCATATTTAACCAAAACTCACCTAAGAACTCACAAAATTCTTGGTTTAAATCATTCAAAGTGCCATGAAATTCCAGCATATCAACACCCACAACTTAGAATCTTCGCTTGTCCTCAAGCAAAAACAAGACTCAACTATGATGCTTAGGCATCAGAAAACTAGGAAATCTATGGCAAGGTACATGAACACTTGGCAACACACACTCACATTATTTTACCTCTCTTTTTTGTTTAATACTGATGTGCATGGTTAAGAGCATCTCTAGCTAACACTACAGGATCAAAGACTGACATTATGCTATTGATAGCCTACACCAGCGATACACAACTTTACACTTAGCAATTAGACAATGTTACCCTAGTGCCCTCAAATATCAAAGAACATCCCTCATACATATATTCAAATAAGACCGGGATGGTATAAACAAAGTGCGCTCACACTCACAAAGAAGTTCAAAAAATGCATGTACAAATGCCATAGGCTTGCCCTTATTTCTATGCTTCTGTCATCGGACAGTTAAATTAGGATCACTATAGGACTTTTTAGGCTTGTAATGTAGTCTTGGGGACGGGTATGGTAGATTTGGATAAGTGACTCAACCCTCCTTGGACACTACACTATTTCTCCACTTTTATTTCTCAGCCCTTCCCTTCCCTTCCCTTTTTCTTTCCATTTGCTCAAGTGTGGTTTTTTTTCTAACTTTTAACTAACATTCTTTTTTGTATTACTGATTTTCTGAACTTTTTTCTTCTTTTTTTTTCTTTCCAAGCTTACCACACCCCTTTTCTTCAATTAGTACCTTCTTTTTCCTACCCAACTTTCCTCTTCACTTTCCCCAATGTCATCTACCCTCAACTTAGGCTCTTTGCCTAAGTTCAAGCCTAGTGTCCAAGAATGGATTGAGGCTAAAAGGAGGATTTACTTACAGGAAGATGGATGGCTATCGGGTTAATCAAAGAAATGGTTAACACTCAAATCAGGGATCTAGAAACTATATTCATCATTTGGTTGGTGAATTTTGGGTCTGAGTGACTATAACAAAGAAGGCATATGGTCCTTTCCTAAACAAACTATCCTATGACATTAGCAAGACTGATCGGGCAAGTTCTAGATTGTACACACAATGTAAGAACTTATCTAGAGCACCTCTCACACACATGGCACAGAGTTTCATTATCAATTACTAGTTATTCATTTGGTATACTGGTTTTAGCCCCGTAGTCATCAAAATCAATACGCACAATGTCAAAAACTGAGCCTGATAAATCAACATATCACGCAGTGAAGCATATACCAAAAATTTGGAAGGGGTCTCAAATTTATACAGAAAAATAGTTAAGTGTGCTAGTTTCTAACATGCCAAAGTCTTCCTACTTTTCCTCCACCAAACACAAAACAAAAACAAAAAGTTTATCATAATCATGCTAATTCAAAAGAAATAAATGTCTTTAGGGAAAGAACACAGTAATAAAATCCCAAGGACGGACACAGATTGCCCTCACCCCCACCAAAAAGAACTGTGTATTATCCTCAATGCACTAAAAAGTGTAAAATCATGGGAGGTGAGAACATACCTATGGCCCTACGTGCTAGCATCCGGTATCAAAGACAGGGCTGGCAGTGTAACACCCATACTAGTAGCAACAACATCAGTATCAGCAACACCGCCAGTGCATGGCATACCCAAAATTGTGCCTAAAGAAGGTTTGGTACCCTCAAGTACTACACTAAAGGAAGTACCTATGTCACACCTCCCTTGGTCTCCAATCTAGACCGTTGGATAGCTTCCCTGAGCCTTTTCTCATCCACCTTTTAATCTTTCCTTTCTTGTTTTTTTCTCTTCTCTCTCGGCCGTAGTCATATCAATATTATTCCTATCTCTATCTCTTTTCCTCTTATCACGTGGGGGAAACTCGCTCAGTAGGTCAATAAAAGGTGGCTCCCCTTTTGTAATCGCAGATAGGTCGGTAGCAATTTCCCCAAGTACAGGTATAGGTCGAACCTATAGGGCAGTAATATCAGCTCAAGCCTTGGGTAGCCTTGCAAGGATAGTTGTAAGGTCCAGGGTGGTCATATATCATATTCTATCATTTACCTGCATCTGTATCCCATCCAGGCGGGTATTAACCTATGCTATCAACTCATGCATGGGATCTAGAGATACCTCAATTACTTTTAGATAAAGGGCTTAAGCTACTATGCAAAGAGCACTATATGTTCCTCAGCTCGTGCAGACTGTCGGGCCACATTCCTAAAGCTCTAACTAGTGAAAGTGAATATTGAGGCTGGAGCTGAGGGCCAAGCTTCTATAGAGACCTGAGTTGTTATGGGGGCAATGGAAGTACCAGTCTTAGAAGGTGGTATGTCAGATGATGTAGTAGCAGGCTCCTCTATAGATCTCGGGGTCTCAGTCTGCACACTATCCTCCAGTAGATCAGCAAATATAGTGCTCTCTGAGGTAGAAGTGTGGGACTTACCCTTAGCAAGAGGGTTCAACACATGCAAAATCTTAGCTATGTCCTGGAATCCTTGAGCCTGTAGAGTCTTATTTATTCCCACAAATGTGGGCACCCCAACTACATGGAATAACTTTATGGCGAGACACGAGAATGGGATTGTGGTAGATAACCTCAGGGCCCTCTATCGGATCTTCTCTATAATGATTCATGCAATCTGAATGTCAAATCTCAACATGATACAAGAAACAAGTATGGCCCAGTCTGTAGTGAGAGTATTATCTACTGGAGTTGGGATCAACCATAATCTAACCATAACCCACTAAAACTTTGCGGCGAGACTCAAAGAGGCTTTATTGATGAAGACCGTCTGATTCTTCAACCCAGCAGGTTACGTATTAGTAAGGATAGAGGCAAGCCATGGAAGCTGATTGTTGAACCTTTTCTGTTGGTCCAATCTATAATCAAGATCATGCATGATGGCTGGTGCCTCAAAATCTGGCCCAAAGAAGAAGTGTTGAATTATGCGCTCAGATATGTTTACCTAGACTCCTCATGCCTGCACCCTCTCCAAAGTTGGCTGACTTTTTGTTGATTTTCCTTTCTCCTGTGTATTTATAAGAGTGTCTACATAGGTAGCATAGAACTCATGAAGTAAGATGGGTTTGTACTCCCTCGGTGGTTGACTCATCCATTCAAGTTATTAATGCTCAAACAGCTCTTTAATTTCTGACATCTCACCTAAATCAGCTGAATAGATCTCAACCTCTTCAAACATGCTCCTCCAAATATTTCCCCTAGTTGCCTTTACAAGACCGTCATAAAAGATCTTTTGTATGCCCTCGACTTCCCACTGAATATTCTCTCAAAACTCTAGATTCTTGCTTTTAGGGTGGGGACAGTGCTTATAGGTTCAGCCTCTTTGACTTTTGGACTCTTGGTGCCGAAGCTACTAGCACTGGCACTTGCAATTCTAGAGCCAATATCCCTTTTAGTTCTAGTTATTTATAAGCTGGCCTCTTCGGACCTTCTCTCACTTGTTGAGAAGCTAGAAGAACCCTCTCCCTCTTCAGAGTGAGGAGAGGTAGTTGTTGGTTGTCAAATTTTATGCCTCGTGGTGCGAGGCTATGGTTGTGTTTGCTCTTTCTCATTTTCCTTTGGATAATCTCAAAGTCAGATCATTATTTCCCAAGCTCTTGCCTACCTTGCGGGTGGGTTGCTTCCACCACTCTTTGATTGAAACTTTGGTGACATGGTACCAGCGGGGAATATTTGTTAGTATATAGCATGAGGATCCAAAAATAAAATAAAAAATAAAAAATTTAGACAGTGTACACAGAGGTTCAAAGTGTTTTCTATGGGTGGGCTGATGGACCGTGAAACCAAACTAAGCTTTGTAAACCCATCAGTAGATTCAGGTCAAGTTAAAAATCTTTTTCTTTCCAGTTTTCTATAGGTGGATCGATGAACTATAAACCCAAAGGATGATACATAAACCATCCGTGGAATTGAGAATGTGTTGGATTTATTTTCTCCTAGGTTTCTATGCTTAACTTGAGAAGGCGTAAGTCATAACTACAGTCCATCCTATTATCCATAGAATAAGACTTGAGAGGTACCATTTTCGAGAAAAATTTATAGTTGAATCCACGGACTATAAACCATTACTACGGTCTGTAGACCCAACCGTAAGTCCTTAACAATAGGCTATTTCAAACTTTGTGTTTCGAAACTTAGTCTTTTCATCCTGTGCTTAAGATTACTACCTGTAGAAGGATTTTCATGGGTTGTAAGTCTCAATGCGGGTTGACATGACCAAGCTTCGTTACATTATTCACATTTAAGCACACTTACAATCATCAAAATTGCAAATTTGCAATCCTCTCATACCAAAGTCAAACCAATGGGTTACTCAAACTTCACCCATGTATTATCAACAAAATCGTTGGGAGTTTGGCGGGCAAAACAACATTAGACTTTATTTCAAAATCAGAATTTGGTCGTAATGCCCTCTGACTTTGTTGCTAGTTTTTTATGGCTCACTTTACGATCCATATTTCTGAAGTATGGACCGTCCTGTCATTCATAGAAATTTATATGAGGTCTGACAATCTTGGGATGGAAATGACTTTTGATTCTATGGACCGTAGAAACTCTTTACGGACCGTAAAGGAACCCGTAATTTCCATCAACCACTTTTGGTTTCATCTCCAATTTTTCACAGTTTAATATATGGATCATCGGGGCATTTTTATGGCCCGTCATTTAATTCATAGATGCAGAATTTTTGAACATTAATACTATACAAATCAAATAAACAAAGTAAAAATACCTTAGGTTGCTTCCCAAGCAGTGCTTGATTTAACATCATGGCATGATGCGAGTACCTTGATTACCCATACTTCATCAAGATACCCCTTGGGTCTCCTCCCAGAAAGCGCTTGATTTAATATTGCAGAATGACGGAGGTACCTTGATTACTCGAACTTCATCAAGATACACCTCATGGATGAGTTTTACCTCATCAGTTGTTCCCAGATTATGCTTAAATCATTATCCATTTATTTTGAACCTTTTTTCGTCTAGATCCTCAAGTTCAATGGCATCATATGTAAACACTTGGGTCACTATGAATGGCCCAGACAACTTTGACTTCAACTTGCCAGGAAACAATCGAAGCCTGGAATTAAACAGCAAGACTAAGTCCCAGGAATGATCTCTTTTTTTAGAATTTTCTTATCATGATACAACTTCATACGATCCTTATACAAGGCCACACTCTCATATGCTCAAAGTCTGAACTCATTCATCTAATTCGGGTGATCAAGCCTCGAATTAGAGGCTTCGCTCCACTTTAGGTTCATCTTCTTTAGTGCTGTAGTGCCTTGTTCTCAAATTGTATTAGAAGATGACATGATTTACCAAACACCATCGGATAAGAAGACATCCCTATTAGAGTCTTGAAAGCTGTTCGATAAGACCATAGAGCATCATCCAACCTTCTAGATCAATCTGTCCTATTAGCATTCATAGTCTTCGCTAAGATGGTCTTTATTTCCCGGTTGAAGACCTCAACTTACCCGCTGTTCTGTGGATGATAAGAACCTATATATCTGATCATAGCCCATAGAGTGCCAAAACTTGATAATATGTTCTTTCTTAAGAATGCAGTGACACTCTTACCTTCATTATTGGAAAGCACAATAGCTTCTACCCACTTTGACACATAATCAACAACTACCAGGATGTACTTCTGACCATGTGAGCTAACAAAGGGACTCATAAAGTCTATACACTGCACATCAAATAGCTCAACCTTAAGAATCAGGGTCATCAACAGCTCATGCTTTTTAGATATACCACCATGGCATTGTTGTTGGCACTAGTCGCATGACTTAACAAGGCCATATGAATCTTTATGGAGGATGGGCCAGTAGTACCCACTCTAAAGAATTTTTTGTGCAGTCTAGATGGCACTATGATGTCCTCCCATAGGAGAGGAATGACATGCCTCAAGAATATCCATCATCTCTTCCTCATATACACATCTTTGATTCACATTATTTGTAAAAATCCAGAACAAATATGGCTCATCCCAATAGAACTTCCTCACATCATGAAGGAACTTTCTTTTCTAATGGAAGTTCGGTTTTCAAGCATCAAGTCACTAACCAAAAAAATTGCATAGTTAGCAAACCACAGAATAAAATCATGGGAGGCTGTCAATACCTGATCATCAGGGAAGTCTTCATTAATCTCAAGCTCACCTTTTGTCCTTTCCTCTTCTTCTAACCTCAACAAGTGATTAGCAACCTAATTTTTGGTCCCTTTTTGGTCTTTAACCTCAAAGTCAAATTCTTGCAACAGAAGCACCTATCTAATTAACCTTAGCTTTGCATCTTTCGTAGCCATGAGGTACCAGATTACTGCATGGTCAGTGTGAACAAAAATCTTAGTACCCACCAAATAAGCTTTGAACTTCTCAAATGCATACATCACAGCTAACCGCTCCTGCTCAGTCACCTTGTAGTTCTTTTGGGCCATATTAAATGCTTTGATAGCATAGTAGACAAGATAAAAAATCTTCTCTCTTCTTTTCCCAAGAACAGCACCTAGAGCCACCCTACTAGCATCTCACATCACCTCAAATGGCTTGGACCAATCAGGTGCAAAAATAATAGGAGCTGAACTGAGCTTCTCTTTTAGGCATGGAAATGCCTTTAGATATGCATCATCAAATACAAACTTCGACTTCTTCTCAAGCAACTTGCACAAGGGATTCGCAATCTTTGAAAAGTTCTTAATAAAACACCGGTAGAACCCATCATACGTAAGGAAATTAGGAATACCCTTCATCAAAATTAGAGGAGGCATCTTGGCAATAACTTCAAGTTTTTCTTTGTCTACCTTTATTCCACTTTCAGAAATCTTATGGCCCAACACAATCCTTTTTTTTTCTATGAAATGGCACTTCTCCCAGTTCTAAACAAGGTTGGTTTCTAATAAGTCGGTAATCTACCAACTTATTGAGTCTTTAATCATGAATTATTGTTATGTTTTGATAAAGATTTAGAGGTTCTTATGGCCTTTATTGATGTATTTGCAGGTACTTGTGATCAAAGATAGAAAATAAATAAATGGACCCAAAAAGAGCCTAAAAAGAGTTGAAGTATGAAGTGATCAAACAAGACGAATATTCTGCTAAAGGGTGCGGACCTCGTGCGACACGCACAGTTATTGGTGCGATCCGTACCTCCCACCACATGAAGCTCAGAGTTAGATGAAGAATCTGTTATGGGGTGCGACCATTGTGCGAAGCGCACATTGCCTGGTGTGAATTATACCCCACTTTGCATGGAGCTCTTAAGTCAAGACAAGTCATTGGTCCACTAAATAGAGTTGTGCGATACCCACATCAAGACGTGTGAACCGCACGCCATGCCGCACAGTTCTCGAACGGCATTTTTGTCTTATTTGGTGTGACATTTTAGGAAAGTTCTAAAACCCATTTCAGGCATAATTTTAGTTTTTGGACAGTTTAAAAAAATAGTATTGAATAGCTTTGAGTAGTGAGCAAGTTTTCTCTCCAAGAAGAATAAGAGGGTTTTACTCCAATTCCTTCTTCCTAACTCTTGGAATCACCATTCTTGTAAAAACTGAGCTTGGATATCAAATATTTAGCTTGAATGAAAGGGAATTTGACTTACCCATTTGGTATTATTCTTTATTCCTTTAGCATGAGTAGTTAAATCTCTACTCTAGGGATGTGTTGATAATGGGTGCTTGATAAATGGGTATGGGTGTTGCTAATTTGTATTTATAATTGCTAATATAATATGGGTCTAGTAATTTCACCATATTTTAACTCTAAAATTGGTGGTTGCAAACATTGATTTACTCTACTTGATTGTGTTCTTGCTTGTAAAAGGAGTTTACAATTTTGGATGTGTAATTGCTAGTGGGCACTTGGGATTCCACTTAGATTGAGACTAGAAATAGCTCAATTCGCCGAAAATACCCATTTAAGGGTCTAAGCTAGAAATAGCATAGCCTCTCCAAGCATATGTTGGTTGATTATTGCTTAAACAATGGTGTTTGAATAAAAACCGTTAGATATATGATTGTTTGATCGAGAGATTAACAAGCATACCTAAAATCAATGTTATCCATGTCGTTTAGCGAGAATTTATATGAACGATCAAGCACCCTAACCCGTATTTGAGTCCCATTTTACACACATCCTTAGTCGTCCTCTCTCCTTGTTTACACCCGCTTTTATTTTATCGTTTTGTTTGGAATTTGAATTGTGACAGATTCCTAATTTCCCCATTTTATATATTAGTTGTTGTTTGAGCATTCTACTCTCATTGTAAGATCATTTCAATAACTCCTAGGCTAATCTGCAATTCTCTGTGGGATCGACCCCGACTCCCATTGGGTAATACAAATTGTGTTTTGCTTAACGATCATCGATACCTCCATCTTGGAAAGTACACTTGAGCGTTATCTGTTTCTTCTCACTGTTTCAACACTTTTTCTAAGTGAGTAAAGCAAGCTTCAAAAAAATTACCAACAACAGAGAAATCATCCATAAAGATCTCGATTGTGTCATCAACCATGTTTAAATAGATGGATATCATGCCTTCTAAAAAGTGGCAGGTGCATTACATAAATCGAATGGCATCTGCTTGAATGCAAAAGTCCCATAAGGACAAGTAAAAGTTGTCCTCTCATGATCTTATGGTGAAATAGAGATCTAATTATAGCCTGAATAACCATCAAAAAAATAGTACCACCCTCTACCTGAAAGTCTGTCAAGCATCTGGTCCATGAATGGCACAAGGAAGTGGTCCTTTTTGGTCCAGAAGCTTAACTTCATATAGTCTTTACATACTCTCCAACCTGTAACTGTGCGCATAAGAATTAGGTCATTCTTGTTATTAGGGACAACAGTCATCCCTCCTTTCTTTGGCACATACTGAACTGGACTTGCCCAGTTGTTGTCTGAGATAGGATACACTACACCTGCGCCAAGCCACTTGATTATTTCTTTCTTCATAACTTCTTGCATAGGCGGATTCAGCCTCCTCTGGTGTTCTATGCTAGGAATACAATCCTCCTCTTACTAAATCTTATGAGAGCAAATACCTGGAGGGATCCCAATAATACCGTCCATGGTCAAACCAATGGCTCTTTTATACAACTGCAAATTGACAACAAAGCCTCCACCTGCCATTCAAGTAAACTTGCTAAAACAATCACCGGGAAAGTATCATCAGGACCCAAAAAGATGTACTACAAGTGAGATGGGAGAGGCTTAAGCTCTAAGACTGGCGGTTGCTCAACGGAGGGCTTAGTTGGAGGAGTCTCATGGTTCTTTAAGTCAAGATCCAACTTCTTAGGAGCATAAGAATATGAACCTCTACCATACAAAGCATTTACTATCTCCTCATAGTTATCCACGTCCTCAACATCTAAATTCATGATCACGGCTGCTAGAGTCTCAATAGTGAACTTCTCTTCCACTGGCACATCAATAATATTATCAATAGTTTCAATCACAGCGATGACACTCATATCTCGAGGTTGTTTCATAGACTTACAAATATTGAACACAACCTCTTTATTGTTGAATCTGAATTGCAGCTCACCACACTCTACATCAACAAATGCTCTTCCAGTAGCTAAGAAGGGTCGCCCTAAGATTATTGGGACTTCAAAGTCTACCTCACAATCTAAGATCATGAAATTGGATGGAAAGATAAAATAATCTACCTTCATTAATGCATCATACAATATTCCAATCGACTTCTTAACAGTGTGATCAGCCATCAATAGCCACATGGTAGTTAGTCTGGCGGCTCCCAAGCCAAAATTCTTATAAATATCAAGTGGCATTAGATTAATGCTTTCACCAAGATCATAGAAAGCCTGACCAAAATTATAAGCCCCAATAGTGGATAGAATAGTGAAAGCTTTGAGATCTTCTTTTTTCTCGACTAATGAATGTGATACGATGGCATTACAATGGTGCACATTATATACTGGCTCAAAAATCATCATTCTCTTCTTAGTAACCAAGTCCTTCATTAATTTAGCATAACCCGGCATTTTCTCTAGAGCCTCAACTAACAGAATGTTTACAACCAGTTGTTTTAACATAGAAATAAAATTATAGAATTTGCCATTATACGTTTTCTTCTTTAACCTGTGAGAGAATGGAGGAGGTGGTCTAAGAATTAGGGTCAACACTTTGGGAACCACATTCTCTTTACCCTTTTCTCTAGAGTTTTTTCTGCCTCAACTAGAGCCTTACCGGTTTCTTCATTCTCAATCTCAATAACTGACGGCTTGTCTAAATCAGTCAACTTTTGTTCCTCTCCCGCTTCATTCACTATAACCCATGACTTTGTAGGAACCTTCTCTTTTTGATTCTCAACTTCAATAACCTCTTCTGCCTCATCCACCATTACCTTACCACTTCGTGTGGTAACAGACATGCATTGACCATTAATTTTTAGATTAGATAAGGTGTCTCTAGGCAGCGTACCTCTCTATCGTGGATTTAGAGCTGTAGAAATCTGACTCATTTGTTGTTCTAGCTGCTTTATAAAAGTGGAATAGGAGTTCACAATCTGATTTATGCTTAATATATTACCTCAAATTACTTTCATTCCAGAACCAGTGGACTCAACTTCGGTAAGCAACTTTTTCAACATATCTTCAGCTTTTGACCTAGCAGGGTCACTAGCAGTTAGCAGACTATCTCCTCCCCTAGGAGGGACATATACACTACTTTGGTTGTTTCTGTATCCATCTCTATCTCTCCAGTTGACTTGATCTCTATCGTGCCTCTTATAGTTATTAACTTTGTAGTTGTTCAGACCTTGATTCTCCTCCCGACGCTAAGAGTCTTGCGTAGACCCTTGAGCATTAGGATGAGAAACCACTGGCATATCATCTAGATATTTATCTTACTCCTTAGAGTCTGAATAATATTCTTCTAGTCATGGCGCTTTACCCTGTAAACCCACAACAATAACCTTCTGAGTGCCTACGCTCATCTAATGCTTAGTGATTAATTCCATCTAAGGTGAACCATATCCTGATAGCGTGCCTCTTCTCTTGCCAATTTCTCTGCATACATAGCCTTATACTGACTAGTACTAGCTATTTTTAACTATCTAGTATGCCATGCTCTATTTGTCTTAGTCAGCCTATCCAATAACTCTGTAGCTTGAGCAATGGTGTTCCGCATCATAGTACCTCCAGCAATATTGTTAGAAACAAACTTTTTCACTATATTCAGCAACTTATAGAAACTCTCGAGTAGCACCTGATTTGTCAAGCTATGGTTTGGGCATTATTTATTCTTTTTCTTGAACCTCAATCAAGCCTCATGAAGAGCTTCTCCCGGTAGCTGTCTGAAGTTAGTGATCTTATCTCTCAATTTCATCATCCGAGATGGTGGAAAGAATCTTTCAGAGAATACCTCTGTCAGTTCAGCCCAAGTAGTGATCGACTTATTGGGAAACTCATTCAACCAAGTAGTGGCTTCCCTGGTCAAAGAGAATGGAAAAAGTCTGAGTCTGATGGCCTCTTGAAAAACACTCGGTAGCCTATATGCTTTGCTGACTCCTGTGAAGTTCAGTAGATGCTAATTTGGGTCATCATTTGGTAGACCCTCGAATGTTCTTTTTAGTGTCAGCAGGTGAAACATGGTGTTGGTAACATCAAACTTCGCATTTTCACCAAGTGGAGGTAACATAATAGTGCTTGCAAACCTGCTAGCTCCATGTTGTCATCATTTTCTATCGGCAATCCTTGCATGGGTCTATTCTGGAGATTCATGTTTCGCAGATTGAGGGACTCAACAATAATATTAATGGCAAGTCGACATTGATTTTTAGCCTTCAATTTAGCAGTGTCACCTACAGCAGGATCAACTGTATTAGGATCGGTTGCATTAGCAACCAGGGCAGCTACAATGACACATTGAGCCTCAGTTAGCTCAATTTTGTTTATGCGTGCACGTTGGTCCATTGCTCCTGAAGATAGACAAACAAAAACAACAACAAAAAATAAATTAAGAAATAACGACTACACGTAAAAAAAATACTAAAGATAATTTCTAAACCGTATTTTCCAAAAACGGCACTAAAATTGATATTCCCAAATTATACGTCTAAAATGAGATATAAAACGGTCTCTATCAAATATAGAGCCCAATCAAGAGTTGCGGTCGAATTCCACAGAATATGGTGAGAAATATATCAGTAGTGAATATTCGACTAGTATTCTTTATTTTGAGGGGGAGTTAACATGAAAAGTAAAAGCAACAAGTATTTTGTGTTCTCGATAACCAATTGTAAAAGAGTTTATTATTGTTTGTGTTCAAATTACAAGAAAAAATTAGGTATGTGTTTCCATGATTTCATAACTTAACAGGTTTTGGTGATCAGTGATCTATCCCGGTGATATGCATGTAAAACTAACGATTTGAGTTTAACTAAAGTCTTTCGACCCAATTAGATAAATGTCACTTGAAATTCTTTCGATTTATAAGTGTTTAAGTATTAAGCTTCGTTAATGTTTTTGGATTGATTTTCCTCATGAGAGCGCAAATTATTAGATGAGAGTTAGAAGTTTCAAATCTCCATTGTGAATCTTTTTTCCTAACATTTACTTCTTTTTTTAAGCAAGTGAAGATTTAAGGAGAGTTCTAACATTTACAACTGTTATAAAGAAATCAAAACAAAGAGATTAATAATACATGCAGTTTCATCATTCAAGAATCACTATCTTGTTCAACGTACATTTATTAATCCATCATAATTTCCACAACCCTAGTTATGGAGTTTAACTACTCATGCTTGCAAGAAATCGATTATAAGATATAGAAGAATTCATGATAAATAACTTACAAGATAAAAGTAGTTTAAACTCACTTGTATAAATCATGAAATAATCCATTGTATGTAAATAAGTCTCCAAGAATCAAGAACAAAGATGAATGTATGTTTCTTGACTCAAAATGTACGTAACAATCCAATAATAACGAGTTACCAATAAAATAAATCCTAAATAAAGTATTTATAGGCATATAAATCAAATCCTAAATAAACTAGGAAAACTTGGTTGCGTCATCCTTCTACGAACCGTCATTCGAAAATATGATTCGTAGTTTTCAGGAGTCAACCATCGAATTACAAAGTCAAGTTGGGAAGTACAGGTTTTTACTAGTCAGTCGATGGTTCATCAATCACTTCTACGGTCCATAGACTGGAATCGTAGTCTTGAGAACACTTTTGCATTCTCTTAGATCCTTGATCTATGAGTCACAGGATTGACCCGTAGTTTGGATTTATGGTCTGTGGCCAAATTTACACCTTTGCAAAACCCATTTTATGAGTCACATGATGGTCCATCCTTTGAGTTTATGAGCCGTCATATGAGCCTATTTTTGCACTTCAACTTGTCACCTTGTATATTAATATTTATAGGTCACAGGATGGTCCATAGTTTAGAACTATGGTCCATCAACTCTTTTTACATATCTAGACGTAGCCAATTTCAGCTTAAAACTTTAACTTTTTCTCACAACCCATGTTTTCCTGCACAAACACAAAAGAACATCATATCTAACAAAACACACCTAAGAACTCACAAAACCTGGGTTTAAAGCATCGAAAGTACCGAAAAATTCAAAAACATTAACTTTGCAAAAATTTCCTTTATGCTTATTTGTCATCCCTTTTTGGCTACTTTCACCTAAAATGCATAAATACCTTATATAAGTGTCAAATCATAAAAATTAATCATAAACTAAAAATATCAAGCAAGAATATTCTGACTCCAAGGAGATAGCTTCAGTGAAAGTACAATGAAATTGGTAGGGATTAGGTACCTTGTTAGCACTTCTCCTAGAGAGTGAGTTAATAAAATATTAAGGTGAGGTAGTTTAAGGCTGAAATTGTGTGTTGTGTCTAATTGTGGCAAATTATGCTTTGTGGAGTTGTATTTTGTGTTGTTGTGATCCTTTAGGGGGATGATCTATGTACTGATCTTATTTATGTTGACGCTATTGCTATTTTTGGATCCTCAAAGCTGCTTGTTTCTGACTTTAGCGCATCCATGAAATCTGAATTTGCAATGAAAGATCTTGGCTCCCTTCATTACTTTTTAGGCGTGGAGATAGTTCACAATAATAATGGGGTTCTTCTGCTACAACAGAAATATATATCAAATCTTTTGCATCGATTTGATTTGACAAAGGTGAAGCCTGTCCAAACCCCTCTTAAGCTTGATTGGCATTATGTGGATACACAACTCCTTGATGATCCTTCTTTGTATCGCAAAATGGTTGGAAGTCTTCAATATTTATCTTTCACACGACCGGATATACAATATGCTCTGAATATGGCATCCCAATTTCTTCATCAACCTCGACTTATTCATCCTCAAGTTGTTAAGCGAATCTTCTGCTATCTTAAAGGAACTCATGCTCATGGGTTGTAGCTCTACAGAAATTCTTTCATCTCTTTAACAATATTCTCAGACTCAGACTGGGCGGGTTGCACAACAACTCATCGTTCTACCTCTGGATTTTGTATTTTCCTTAGGAGTATTTGATATCTTGGTCTACAAGGAATCAACCAACTGTTGTGCGCTCAAGCACAGAAGTTGAGTATCGTGCTCTAGTTGTTGCAGCTATTGATGCTATATGGATATAATTTCTCCTGCGGGACTTGGTTATTTCTCTTCGCACTCCTATACTTGCAAAATGTGATAGTATTGGTGCTACCCATCTTGCACATAATCCCATCTTTCACTCCCGATCAAATCATGTCACTTTGTACTATCATTTTATTCGTGAGAAGATTAGCCAGGGTGACCTTACTGTTTCTAATATTCCCACCTCACAATATCTTGCAGATGTTTTTACTAAAGATGTCTCTGTTACAAAATTCAAGGAGTTTCTTGTCAATCTTCATGTTTGTTCCTCCACTTCTGATTGAGGGAGGGTGACAAGAATATTATTGTAAATATACTTTAAAGAGTCATGTTATATTGTACTTGTAATTGCCTTATAAATAACACACATTCTAGCCCTTGCTATTCATGTAGGCCTTTTGTTATCTTGACTTTGTTTCTCTCATTTCTCTGTAACTTAAACTTCAACTAGATGTAACTAAGGCCACAATGATCAAGTGAGTTGTAACTTACAAAAAAAGACAAAAAAATAAAGCAAGATGTACAAATATAGATCAAATTAGATGTACCTTCGAATAGGATCTTGATAAATATATGAGAAGAGGATGTCGTGTCCTCCTCTATCAGTCGTATATAAGCCAAACAATGCCTAGGTTGTAACACCTCATGCATTCAGAGTGATTGACTTAATGAATCAGTCTATGAGTATTTTAATGCTTTATGTTATTTGTTAATACAATGTGGGGAAATGAAGTTCATGCGTGTGACTCGTCATAGTTCTACGAGTCTGAGTTCCCATCATACTTAAGTATATCAGGCATTTTGAACCTTTTGGGGGGGCCTGGTCATTGCACCAGCTGTGTATGACACTTTTGCATAACTTTTTGAGTCTGATCCTTTAATGATCGGTGGTGCTCCCAGTGTATGGTTCATTCAAGAGTTTAGATTTGAGTAATGGGATTTCATTTCCCTTCTCAACAATTTCATCACTAATGTTAACGATACTGGTGTGTCAGGGCCGGTTTTGATTTCATTTTCCATTTGTTCTTTTGACCAATCATCGATCTCCATATCATCCTCTATTGTTTATTATTTTGACATCAATGTCGGCCTTCCTAGTGTGTTTGTCATGCCCGTTTTGGAGGGCAGTCTAGTCCGCTTTGTTCCCGGGCAGTGTTCATACTGCCATTTCATCGACCACTTTCTCATCGATCTACTTCCCAATAGTGTGGTCATCGTCATTTTCTATTTTGTATTTCCTGCGAGACAAATATATTCAAGCTAGTGAGAAAAAAGTTAAACCAACACACAGTTGCTCTGGCCCCACGTTGGGCGCCAAACTGTTTACCCTAAAATCGGTATAGTTGAATTCATATGAGGTCAAGAGCATGCGTCTTAATCTAACTCTTTTTTAGCTTGTTTATTAGAGTTTAAATATTGATTGAGTAACATGAAAAGTAAATAAAGCATAATATTTGTGAACGTCTCCGAGAGCTCCAGTCTCAACTCCGAAGGCATCCTTGAGTCAATATATTAGAAAAAAGCTTAAGTAATTAAAGACCAGTTTGATGCTAAAGAAAGGAGTATATTGTAGTTGTATTGCTGAAAAACAGAATTCTCCTTTACAAATATGTGAAGTAAACTATTTATAGGTTACAATGAGGTATTAGCCAATAGAAAAGCTCCAATCGAGCCCCAAGGTAATAAAACCAATGATAGAGGGCCACGTAGTGATGCCGTTAGTAGTGTCAGCCAATATTCCTATAATGTTCAGGCCCGTATGGGCTCATCCACGCACCTGACCCTTCTGACACTTTGTCTCTCTTGTTCTTTTATCCACATCACCAGGGTACAATTCCTCTCCTTTCTCTGGTGCATTTCTTCCCTTTCCTCGAGGGTGTATTTTTGAAGGGTTGATTTTTCGAATCTTTGCTTCCAACGCGTCCTATTGATCCACATCTATTCTTCTTCATTCCATGTGTAACAGACAAGTTTCCCCCACTACAAGAGCGTCAGTGCCGAGCAAATGAGAACTTGGCCACTTTAAGCAGTTTGTTAATTTCAAGCCAGTGGATCATGGAGTACTGCTGCACAAAACTTTTTTCAAAGTTTTTTTTGATGAATTTTGTTGATCATGCAAAAACGTTGTTCAGTAGTCCATAGCAGTGAATATAAGTCCTTTCCTGACTGCATCACTCCAATTACATTATGCACAGAGGCAGAGTCAGAATTTAAAGTTTAGAGGTTCCGAATATTAAGACAGGAGAACGACCTCAAACTAATACATAATAACTGTCAAACTAACGACCATGTTTATTAGGAGAAAATTTTGAAATTTTTTTTCTTTCAACAGGATCATCAAATTGAAGATTCAAATCGTCCAACACTTTGTTATTGTCTGATGCTTTAAAAATATTGACGGACGATGAAGAACTTGGCAAAGGAGATCTAGAAGCGGTATTTGAAGAGTTCGAGGCTTAAAAAAAATCATAATTATATTGACTCTTGCTTAAAAATCGTTGGGTGGCACCGTGGTAGGCAACTACAATGGTGATTAGAACCCTAACTTCTTTTTGACACTTTGAGGGTTTGTGATGTGAAGAAATTAATAGTCAAATCTTTTTTATTTTTGGAGTACTTACACGGCAAATTTACCTTTTACTTTCTTAACTTATTAGTTTTTATTTTGTTTTGTAAATAAAGGTTTAAAAATAATATGCAACCTTTGAAGCTTCTTTTTAGAAGTAAATCGAGATGATATCTTTTCACTGATGCTTTTTAGAGTCTTTAATTTTATATTATTTTTCTTAAAATTAAAAAGAGAGCACTGAGAGCACATAAAAGAATTGGAAAAAAAGCTGCTGCCAGAGAGATTCAAACTCGCAGCTCGCGGGAGCTGGAATTTCGCACGCCTCATTCCCACCACTGAACCATTGCGTTCTTTTTATGTGGTTTTGCTTTCTAATTTTATCTATATTTACTAAATTTTCTAATATAAACACAAAGTCTACGCAAAAGCTACTGGGTTCGTCTGAACCTCCCTATTATACTGTAGCTCTGCCCCTGATTATGCACAACTCCATCTACAAGGACCAACCAATACATAATACATATATCAGTTTCTTTTCATAATATTTTTTAGCAGAACCAAGGATGGAGTGGTTCATTAATACAAACATAGACAACATGCCCTAGGACAAAATGATTACAACACCACAATGATTTCACTTTTTAAAAAGTATTTTGTCATGTGGATTCCAATGACAAAATAAAATAAAAAAATCAAGTAATACTTGTCGTGTGGTTTCCCACGACTAACAACTAAGTGAAAAAAATTAATAATGTACATGGCCAAACAGCCATTTGTTGGGCCCTCAGTTGAAATTATTTGTCGCAGGGAGTTGTCCCTTTTGGTATTTCTCAAAATTCGTTGTCCATTTTGGCATTTTGGCTTCAAAAAAAGGGCCCTCTTGGCTCCAAACTCTTACTTTTATTATTCTTTATTTGATATAGTAACCGCTTAAATTTGGTCAATCCATGATGCTATTGAGTACTAGTAGTTTGTACTCACCCTACTCTTCTTTATCTTTTTGATGCAGATCCTGATATGAGTCTCTAGTGAGGATTCTGATTCGTTTGAGGTCTAGCTGATTTGGAGACGTGGTGAGCTCCTTGCATCCAAGCTTGACCTGTTTCCTTCTTTATCTAGACTCTGTCTTTTCAGTTTCTTCATACAGTGATGTACTAGTTTCAGTATTACTTCCTTGTACATTTTAGTAAGATCTTAATCACGTGATACTAAGTCTTGGGAATTTATAGAGTTTTGTGTTCGTTATATATTAAGAGAGTAAAAGTTGATTTTGGAATTATTTGATGTCTCATTTATTTTATTTTATGCATTTATTTATGTTCTTGTTGTTTATGAGATTTGGCTTACCTACCAAGGTTGGGTTGGGATAGGTGTTATCACAACCTTAAATTTTGGGTCATGACAGTGCACAATGATCACGCTTTTGTAAGGTATTTGATGTCTAAAAAGGATGCCAAACCAAGATTAATCTAGTGGGTGCTACTTCTTCAAGAGTTTGATTTTAAAGTGAAGGATCGAAGAGGGTGTGAAAATCAGGTGGATGACCACCTATCCTGTTTGGAAGAAGAAGGAAGACCAGTGGGAGAACTTGAAATTAATGACTCATTCCTGGATGAGAGAATTTTGGCTGCGTCTCATGACTTGGTACCTTGGTTTGCTAATTACTTAGCAAGTGATCTACTCCCGGAGGGATTGAACTCTAATCAGAAAAAGAAATTTCTCCATGATGTGCGAAAATACTATTGGGATGACCCCTACTTGTTCCAAATTTGCGCCGATGGGATGATAATGAGATGTGTACCTGAAACTGAAATGTTACCTATTCTTAGAGCATGCCATTCATCCCCTTTTGGAGGACACCATGGTGGCATGCACACAACTTCTAAGGTTTTGCAAAGCGGGTTCTATTGGCCTACGTTATTCCACGATGCTCATGATGTGGTAAAAGAGTGTGACAAGTGTCAGCGCAGAAGAGGCGTATCTCGCCGCCATGAATTACCACTAACCCCCATTCTGGAGGTAGAATTATGTGATGTATGGGGTATCGATTTTATAGGACCTTGCGTGTGCACTTGGAAGTAACAAGTTTTTGGCGCAGTTGTCGGGGACTTGAAAATTAGCAACCTTCTAATTTTTAGTTTTACTATTTCATTTGATCAGTACTAACAACTTGGTCTTAGCTACTTAATTTGCAGGTACAGGTTTGAATCTTGATCAAGCTGGCAAGGGTAAAGGAATTGGTAGAACCACATCCCGAACTTGAGCGACGCTTGCACCAATTGAGAAGAGAAGCAACACTTCTCTACCCAATCCCGCTTTGCTTGCACAGTATATCAGGTGAAAAAGCTTCTCTCTTTGTTGATCAAGTATTGCCCCTAAGGCTATGCCACTAGCATCACACAAAAGCTCAAAAGGCTTTGACCAATCCGGGGCAATGATAACCGGGGTGGATGTGAGTTTTTCTTTCAAGGTGAGGAAAGCCATCATGCATTTATCATCAAAGTTGAATGTTGCCTCCTTTTCTAAAAGCTTACACTGAGGATGAGCCACCTTTGAGAAGTCCTTGATGAATCGCCGATAAAATCCAGCGCGCCCTAGGAAACTCTGGATGCCCTTCACGGTTTTTGGAGGGGGTAGTTTTGATATAACCTCAATCTTTGCTTGATCAACCTCCAGCCCTTTTCGGAGATCTTGTGTCCCAAAACTATCCCTTCTTTTACCATGAAGTGACACTTTTCCCAATTCAATACCAAATTCATTTCCTCACACCTTTTAAGTACCTCCTCTAGGTTCTCTAAACAATCATTGAACTTATCCCCCACCACTGAGAAGTCATCCATGAAAATCTCCATTGTGTCCTCCACTATGTTTGAGAATATCGACATCATACATCTTTGGAAGGTGGACGAGGCGTTACAAAGTCTAAAAGGCATTCTTTTGAAGGCGAAGGTGCCATACGGGCATGTGAAAGTGGTCTTTTCCTGGTCCTCAGGGGAGATTGAAATTTGGTTATACCCGGAATAGCCATCTAGAAAATAATAGAAGTTATGTCCCCCCAACCGATCTAACATTTAATCCATGAACGAAAGAGGGAAGTGGTCCTTTTTCGTCCATGAATTCAACTTTCTGTAGTCCATTCACACTCTCCAACCGGTCACGGTCTAAGGGTGATCATCTCATCTTTCTCATTTGGCACCACTATAATTCCTCCCTTTTTTGGAACACATTGCATTGGGCTAACCCACGTGCTATCCGAGATGGGAAAGACTACTCCCACATCCAACCACTTGATGATTTCTTTCTTTACCACTTCTTGCATAGGCGGGTTTAGTCTTCATTGGTGCTCAATTGAAAGGATACTTTCCTCTTGGAGGTTTATTTTATGAGTGCATATTCCCGGAGGTATGCTTTGATATCCGCAATGGTCCACCCTATAGTTCTGATATATTTCTTCAACACTCGAAGCAAGGATTCCACTTGCGTGTTGCTTAACTTGTTGTAAATAATGATTGGCAAGGTCTCATTAGCACCCAAGTATGCATACCTCAAATGGGAGGGTAATGGTTTGAGCTCCAAGCAAGGAGGTTAAATGATGGATGGTTTCAATGTGGGGTTTCCCTGTTCTTCAGATTGAGATCAAGTTTCTTTGGGGTATAAGAGTAGGATCTCATGCCCACCAATGCACAACAAACTTCATCAAATTCCTTAATACCCTTACCATCATGATTCAATAACACTGCTTCTAAGACTTTATCAATGAATCCCTCTCTCATGTACAAATCGACAGTTTCCTTGATTTTTTCAATTGTGAAAGCCGTTTGGATATCACTTGGTTTCCTCATAGATCTACTCACATCGAATGTGACTTCCTTATCATTCAATGCAAACTTCAATTCTCCCGAGTTCATTTTACTCAAGATGTGCCCCGTTTTTAGAATAAGATGCCCCAAGATGATGGGTATCTCAAAATTCCCCCTACAATCGATTATCACGAAATCTGTTGGATACACCACTCGCCCCACCTTGATCAAAATATCACAATTGATTCCCATGAGTTGCCTTATTGATCGGTCAGTCATGCCGAGCTCCAAGCATGTGCTAGTGGGCTGCCCCAACTCCGTTCGCTTGAGAGTGGCCAACGACATCAAGTTGACACTTAAGTTTTCGTCGCACACTTTTCTAGCTGACTCGTGGACTCCTTTCAAATCACACACCATGTGTATACCCATCATTAAAGCTTCATTGGAGAAATTTCCCGCAAGAGTCACACTACTAAAGGGGGATAGTTGGACTACCCCTATCTCTTCTAAATTGCATGTGGTGCATAACTCTTTCAGGAGTTTAGCACATTCAGACATTTTTTTAAAGTTGGAGCTTGCAGGCGCGTTTATGGTAATTCTCTTCAATGAAGACTCAAAATCATCTGTCTTCTCCTCTACATTTTCATGCAAAAATCATTGAGGGAATGGAGGCGGACAAGTAGGGAGTGGTTTAAGACTTTTAGCCTCCTTGCTCTCACTTTGAACAACCTTGGGCACCCCATACCCTTGAATTTGCCTTTTCTGAGGTATGCTTATCATTGACATTTCATCATCCTCATTCTTGGCTTGCCTAGATTGGATTTGTGAATTCAGCCAATATATTCTATCTTCAATTCGTTCAATGGACACAGAATGCGCTTGAACGATTTGGGCAAGACCCCCAAGCTTATGGCTCAATTCCTTGACGATTCCATGGGTTGACCTAACTTTCTCTAACACTTCCATAACCATACTGTCCATTTTAAAGTCTTCATGTTGCCTATTCTGACCTTGATTTCCATGATTGTGCCTACCCAAGCTTTGAGGGCTATCATGGAAACCTACCTCATGGTCTGCAATAGATGCCTCATCACTACTTCCACTCAAACTCACACCATCCTCTACAATCCTCATACCTCTGATAGCACCAATGGCCTTAATTGTTTCTAGCCGCTAGTTCAAAATGATTTTTACCATGAATTCAAGGAGAGTGGAGGTGATTGATAACTCTCTACTCCTTCGAGCTTCATTTTCTAACCAATCCTCAATCTCATTAGCAGAGGTAGCACCCATTGCTCCCTCGGCCCCCAAAAATCCAACCAAGGTCCAGTAAGGTATCAAGGTCAAGGATAAGTGGTCCGAATAAGAAGTATTTGCCTTTATATTCGAATGACGCGTGCCTGCAAATCCACCACAAACAACAACAAAAAGTAAAAGAAAACAAATACACTCAAGTTGACTTCACAACAACAATCAAAAACTAGCTAATACTCAAGTCCCAGGCAACAGTGTCATTTTTCATGAACGGTCAAATTGTGGCTCTCCAACTAGGAGGTCACGGTGATCACGTCGTCAAAACACATTTATAAACCCAATGGATGTCGAGGTCATACCCAAGGGACATGATTTAACTAATTAGAGATTGTGCGAAGCAATTTCAAAGAGAGTAATTGTTCAACAAAACTAGAACAATAAAATGGGGTAATTGGGAAAGTTGTCACTACTAACTCAATTCAAATAAAAACTATAAAATTGAGATGGGTATACCAATAAGAACTAGATGACTAGGGGTGCATTTCCGATAGGGCATTCTCTATAGGATAGGGTAATCACTAATTCACTTAAATTCTCACCTATTGACATGGGTAGCGTTGGTTATGGGTGTAGAATGTTATCTATTAATCAACATCCATATATCTAATGATTTCGGTTAGAACATCATTCGGTGTTCTAAATAACCAACTAATATTTGCTTGGAGAGGTCATCCTATCTCTAGCTCGGACCCTTAAATGGGAGATTCCGCGATTGGAGCTATGTCTAGCCTCCAACCTAGGTGGATTCCCAAGTACCTACTAGAAATTTCATATCCACAACTACAAAATTCTCTCTTGAGCAATTACATAGCCAAGTAAGGTAAATTCATGTTTTCAATCACAAATTATTAGATTAAAACATGGTGAAATTACTAGACCCATATCAGATAAGCAATTATAAAAGCGAATTAGCAACACCCATAGCCACTAGCTAAGCACCCATCATCAATACACCCCTAGACAAGAGAAATTAGCCACTCATAGAAGGGGGAGAAGATATACCAGCTGGTTAAATCAAATTCCCATCCATTGTAGTTGATTCTCAAGTTCTAGAGTCAAATTAGGCACACAATTTGTCAACCAAAAGATTGGATTGAAAACCCTCTCTCAATGAAGATGGAGAAAAATGTTTACAAGCCAAAAATATCTCCAAGTTCTCTATCTAAAATTCTCTGCTAAAAATTGTATATACAAAATAAGCCTAAAGTTGCCTTTTATATACTCCAAAATCATCACATAAATTTAGGACAAAATTGCCCTCCAGGTGGTGTGCGATGCGACGTGCGGTTCGCACATCATAGTGTGCGCGTCGCACAACTGCTTTAGATTGGCTAGTGCCTTCAGCCGCATAGGTAAGCTTTGTGCGAAGGTGGTGCATTATGCACCACGGGATGTGCGCATCGCATGGCGACCACACTCGTTAGCAGAATTTTTAGTCATATTTGCAGCTTCATACGGAGGAGGTGCGAACTGCACCTTGGCTTGTGCGTGTAGCACGGCCACCGCACGTCCTGGCAGATTCTCCAGCTTTTCTCAACTCTTCACACTTAGCTCCTTTTTGGCTCTTTTTGGGTCCATATCCTTGTTTTTCCTCTTCTATCCAAAGTACCTGCATAGACATCAATAAAGGTCATAAGAACCTCTAAATCGATTCAAAATGTAGCAATAATTCATGGATATAGTCTTAATAAGTTGGTAGATTACTGACTTATCAGACATCCAGTCCTTGGCTAACTATTGGATTAGGCTGAACATTCCAGATCTCAGCGGCATTCTTATCAGTACGAGGTTTATTTTACTTTGGTTGGATAAAATCAGCAGTGGTGTATTGTATGTGATCAGGTTGTGTGGGTTGAAGCTGACAGGGCTACTTTAGATCCCAATGGTACATTGAGTTTGATGGTCACCTTTGTAGTCCGAGGGTTGAAAGCTTGATTTGGTGGACTCTCGGAGTGGTTGCATGTTATATGGGATTCCAGTGTTGGTTAGACTCAGCCAGTGTGGACCAGCAGTTTGGTATGATGTATGATTCAGAGTTATCGATTGGGTGCAGATGCAATAGAGCGGTTGTTTTGAGCTAAAGGGGTAAGTTAGAAGGTTAAGACTTTGCCAACAGCTAGGTGGCGACCTTGGACCTCAGGCAACTTTTCCCTTGCCTACAAGGTGTTTTGACTTGATATTCGTGGCATGGTGAACTTCTTCCTAGGGTGAGACTAGTAAGGTGATCTTAAAATCTGAATAGTGTTCAAGTATTTGGAGCAGCAGTGGTACTTTTAAAGCTTGGAGCTTAGTTGTTGACTACGGGTGTCGTGGTAGGCTTACCATACTCCTTGCAGAGTTGGGTTTTGGTTTAGGTCTTCTTGGGCAGGTTGCCCTAGTTTATTCACTTCCAGTCAATTCAGACTTGGCACGGTTCAGTGAGGTTGGGTTCATTCTATAGTTAGAAGGTTCTCCATTGACACTGGGTGTTCATACATGCCTTTCCCAACCCTGGTGTATGAGTTTTGTTTGAGCTCCAATGATTGGTTCAATTGAGTTCAAATATCGAGATTGATGCTAGCAAAGGCATCTGTTGGTTGAAGGTCAGTCGGGGAAAACTACTATAGTTTTTGAGGATGTGCTCTGGGTTAGTGTTTTGGATGTCAAAAGACTAGTATGTATGGCTTGTCTTGGATAGGGTTTGAGTATAAAGGTGACTTCGTTCCTGGTTGAGTATAACGAGAACTATAGATCTCTGGTGGATTAGTTGATGTTTTGAGGGTGGCTCAAGTGTTCTTCTTCTGTGAAGCTTCGTTGCTATGGTAAAGTGATTCAAAATATTTAGAAGAGCTTTGTGGTATTAATGGCTTTCTTGGTGAACATGGTTGTGGTATGGAGGACTCAAACTTTGTGTGTTGATCGCCTGGGTTCTCTGGTTTTGGTATTCTGATGGTGCCTTCTGGTTGAGATTCTCGAGGTTCAGTTTGGTTGGTGGATCTTTGGAGTTAAAGGTTGAAATTAAGGCTTGGTTGCTTTTCTTTGGCTTCGTTCTGTTGGGTGCCATCTTATTGAGGAGGCTACTTGGGTTTTCGAGAGAGTGGTGCAGGCTTTGTATCCACTGTTCTTAAGTCTGTAAATGTTTTCTTCTTTCCTGACTTTCGGGGATGAAAGTCTTTTTAGTTGTGGATGATGTAATGACCCTTCCGGTCATTTACACATTTTCACCTTCTTTGTACTATTAGAGCTTGCATGTAGCGGCCCCAAGTCATTTATGTCTTGTTGGGACTGGTAGTTCATAGCCTGGGTTGTTTATTTGGTCTTTATCACTATTTCCCTATTTTAGAGCTTTAACTTAGGAAATCATTGATTTCAGTCAACATTCTTAGCTATCATGCTCGAAATCAAATTTTGATAGTTTCGTTAGCTCTGGAGCGTGGACATTGTTCTAATTGGACCTTTGATTGGGATCCAGGAGCTTTTCAGCTTGGAATTCTCACTCATTCTGTGTTTTTAGGCAAGTTGGGCTTATTTGGTTGACTTTGGTCAACATTTGGAGAAGACAGCCTCGGATGGAAATTCTGCCAGCGTTGTTAGCTCTGGAATGTCGAGTTTAGACTAGAGGGACCATTGGTTTGGGTCTTGAGACTTTTGGACTTGATTTCGGCCCTTAGGTTCCATTTTGGAATAGTTGTCCTAAACGTTGATTTTGGGCATGAGGCCTACTTTTTGTTAAATCAACCTCCGATGGAATTTTCATCAATTCCATTGGATACAAAATGTCGTTTCTAGTTGATTAGCATAGTTTGTTTGTGTTTGTAGGACCCCAGATGTATCCCGAGGGTCCATCCGAAGTTTTCAAACTTAGCTAGTTTTGTTGAGTCTGGTGTGACCGCATTTGCGGTCATTTTGCCACATTTACAGCCACCTCATTTGTGGTGATTTGCTACATTTTTGGAGTTTTTCCGCATTTGTGGTGGTTTGGCCGTATTTGCGGAGTTCTGTATTTGCGGTGATTTTGCCACATTTGCGGAGGTCACTATTCATCCGTGCCTCCATATTTACGATAAAAAGTACCGCATTTGCGGTGACTGCAGGCAGTATATTAAAAATCCTTTCTCCTTCATTTTTCAGCTTTTAATTCTTATATTCCCAACTCCAAACTCATATTTCTCTCAAACCAAATTGCTCCCATCAGTTCTAATACTTGGGAAATTCATTTTGTTGACGAATGTTTATTGCTCCCTCGTCGTTGGCAAGTCTCCTTCTTCCCCAAAGTTGTTTCTTTTCTATTTGCAAACCTCCATTGATGAGTTTCCTAATAGCTTGAGTTTCTTGGATTGTAGCTGTCCACTTGGCTTTAGGAGTTCGTAATTGTGAGAATTTCTTCCTGTTACCTTGCTTCTCTCATCGTGGTATGTAGTTCTTGCTTAATTTATGGTTTTCATTCTTGAATTTCCCTCTTTTATTCGTGATTTGAGCGGGCTATTTTGTGCCCTTTTCCTTGGCCAAATTTTCTTAAATTTGGGACATACACTTACGGGAGTAGTATGTTCATCGTGCTTCTTTTCGTTTCAGATTTTGGGTTATAGGCCCCACAGGCCCGCTTTTGACCTGGATACAAGTATAGTAATATGGGTATCGTTAGTCTTGTTTTAATGTGTAGTTTATGTTCTTGATAGTGTGATTGCATTTTGGGCTTTCCCAGAGAAGTTTGGGCTTGAACATCATTGTTCCAACAGCTTATCATCGGATGACAGGTAGGTTATGGTTTTTCCTACCTAGACACTGCGTATATAGGCTATAACTGCATTAATTAGCTTCCTTGGGTTGGTTTTCTAGGTTGGTACCCTCAGACCTTGTCCGCCTTTTCTGTCTATTTATTTCTTACGTTAATTATAGTATTCGTGTAGTATTGTTATATTACCCTTGTGTCCCCATGTGGCTTTTGTATATGCCTCTGGACCATAGAGAGTGAGATATTTGGGAATGACCATGAGTCCCAGACATCGTGATATTACTTTAGGCTGGTTATCCGTGTTGTAGAGCTGATTGTGCCTGTGCAGGGCCGATAGGAATATTTGTGAGCCATTTTGGGCTAATCTATTATTTGCGAGCATATCATTCATGCAAAGGATTTTCTGCATGTTTTACTACTGATTTGGCTTCGGGCCTACTATAAATGGTTTTCCAAACTTTGCATGGCCCCGAGTGCCCATTTTCGATAAAATGATTATGAAAGGGTTTTGGTACTGACTGTTATGAAACCTCTTGGAGTAAAGAGGATATTCTAATGATTTCACCACTTGTTTTCATACTGACACTAGGCTCGGCTGTGCTGTAGCTCTAGATATGACTTTCTACGGATTTAGACCCGGTTACATATCGGGCACCCTGTTTAGGGATTTAAGACTTGATTACTGATTTACACTCGGACACACTCCGGGCACCCTTTATAAAGGTTATTGAGATTTGACTATTATTTTAGATCCAGTTTGATTTCAAGCACGTACTACGAGGTTCTAATTATTTAGCTATATATTGAGATTCATGTTTTTAGTATGTGATCTATGAGTAAACCTCCATGGACTTTACAACTCTGGACCAAGTGCTACGGGCCAAGGGTGATCGGAGGGGGGGTGTACGGTGGAGTAGAGGTACTCGGGAGAATTCCTTCCATGGATCCTACCTTTATTGGGCCTTTGGGGCACCAGAGGGGGTAACATATGGCACTACTATCACACTTGTTTCTATCATATCACATCATCATGCATATTGTACCTGGATTCCACCCTTGTTTGCTGTGTGCTTAGTGTACGATTCGGTTGTATGGGCGGTTGGAGGGTTTGTTTTCACTTGATTGCGTTCCTCAGTTATATGGACGGTCGTTGGGACTGTAGGTAGATTATATTACTCCTTTCATACTTTAGAATATGGCCTTGGGATATTGATGGATTAGTAGTTTCTAGCCTGTTGAGGCCCTAGTTATTTAGATTGTGATTATTGAGGGGCTAGTGGGTCCTATATTGTTGAGGTACTGGTTTTTTGGCCTTTTGAGCGACTATGGGTTATCCGATTCTATTCTCTATCGTGGTTATTGATTTGTGGTTCTCGGTTCTTTATGGCTTAGTTATTCCATCCTAGGGTTGCACTTGAGAGATTGTTTTGATTTCTATGCTTATCTTGAAGTTGGGTTTTTAGTTTGACTTCGTTAAGTTTATTGATTCTAGTTGAGTTGTTAATTTATTCCCTTTTTTCACTTGTTAACTTGAGGTTACCAGTACACCGCCCTTCACCTTTAACTCTCTCTTTGTATATACTGTTGTTGCAAGGATTCTAGGTATGTTCTTTTTTTTTCACCTGTGTTTCTGTGTTATGTCATGACAACATTTTTGTCTTTTGTCCACCCTTGTAAAGTGTGGTCTAAAATAGCAAAAAGTGTGGCCTTTGATCAAAGGCTACGCTTTTGACCTTTAGGCCACGCTTTTCCGGGGGTGGGCTAAAAGGGCGTAACCATTGACTTTAGACCATGCTTTTTAAGTGTGGCCATAGCAGCTACACTTAAAAAGTGTGGCCTAAGAGTTACAAAGGTCACGCTTTGTAACATCCCATTAGCAACAGGTATATTTGATAATTCTACACATTGAAAGCGTGGCCTTAGCTTGTTATTGGCCACACTTTAAAAGTGCAGCTTTTTATACCTCTTCTACAACAACACTTATAAAGTGTAACCTTTTCCTTATGTGAATACACACAATTGACATTCCTATAGCCACACTTTTGAAGTGTGGCAAGATTGTCTAGAATTTTATTATATATATATATATATATATATATATATAATCTCAAACACCAAATTATCCAACAAATATTCAAATGTATAGATTTGCAAATAAACTTCAAAAATAACAATGTATTCAAAATGTTCTAACACATGCTTAGATATTGTCAAGATCTATACTAAAGATAAATTCTACTACACGAAACAAAATATGTTCAATGCCATCAACTAAAGATCTTGAGCCAATAACTTCAGGATCAAAGACAACTTCAAGCTCACTTGATATCCGATCAAAATAAAATTGTTCAACTCCATGCAACTTTGAAAGAATGCCTTCTAAAAATTGTGCATCCATCTCACCAGAAATACCAACCACCCCAAGTAAAATCTTGTCCTGCTCACTGCTCTGCACAAAGGAAGCCTCAAAACCTGCATCTTCAATTGCATTTGCTATATCATCCTTACTGATTACGGATTGATCATATTCAACCTCTCCTAATGATGTAGCCAAAGCAACTACAACCTTTCTTACACCTGGGAGATTTTTCAGGATAACTTCAACAGAATTTACACAAGCTGCACACCTCATACCACCTATCATGAACTGGCCTATTATAGTGCCATGTGGATTTGTACGAGATGCAGAGGGTTCTGAAAGAAGCTCTGCCTCAAACCCAGCATCTTCTATAGCAATTGTAATCTCTTCATCCTGAAAAATTAATGGGAACATGTAAAGTTAATTAGTCATAATTTGCATCAGGCTGTTAGCATGCCGCATTAAGAACATTATACCAGATTGGAAAACACTAATGGTACAATCAAACACTACAACAACATCAGTAAGAACCAGTCAACATCAGTAACTCGTGTTTGGTAATGACTGTTTTTGGCAGAAGAGACTTCATCAAGCCTATCCTTTTGGGGTTAACTAGACCATGTCTGTTGTTTCCTGATTGTCATTTCCCTCTTTTTCATACTTAAGCTGAAGTACAGACAAGAAGTTGACATGAACTTGGAAGGCATCAGTCCAACCATTTAACGAAATGTTGGGATGGAATCTCTAACTAAAATCAGAATACACACTATTTGAAATAACTGAACCCTATCAAAGAAAATACTGATTACACACTTGTTCATAGTAACTAAAATTAAATATCAGACAGAAAAAGAATCAAAAGATAAAAGCCAAAAGAATTAGGATAAGTCTACACACACAAAATAAACTCAGACGATCAACATCAACTTTAAAATTCCTCTCTATTTCACTTGATTCCAGTAACGAGTTGATCTAGTACAACAATATATCCTTTAACATTTACCAGGGAGTCTAACAGAATGACCAAGAAACTCACACTTGCTAGGGAAAAGAAAATGATTGGATTGCATATGACCAAGGGATAACAGCTTAAAACGATAATGATAATCTAGTTAATCTGTAATAGGTAACAAAGTGATAACTTTGTATCACCATACCCATCAACCAAAACAACATCTGTTTGATGTTCCACTGATACTCTAGGGCCAAAAAAGGAAAGAAAAGTCCCGCATACGTTAAAGTATATAGTTCGTACAAGTTGAGCATCAGTCAGATAGCTAGAGAACTGCAGTCTCTAAGAGAAGAATGTCATTTCTTTCACTCTTAAAGAGGTTACTCTTATTGCTCATGTTTGATAAAGGTTTGAAATCCACTAAACATGGTAATAATAGTATATGTAGATCAAACACAGCATCATATTTCATATACCACCTATCAATTTAAAGTTGCCATGTGTACTTTGTTCACAATAGAGGAATGTGATCTCCAGTCAATATGTCAAACCTGGACTGACCAATAATATGTATGATTGGTCAATGGCACTTGGGTAATACCACTTTGATCATTTTGGCTACCTATTTAATACAGAAGCACTTTTATCCTCTTAACTGCCTAGTGATGTACAAAAACAAATATTTTATGCTCAGTTAGAGGACCAAATCATTCTAAGTGTTGTTGTGCTTTATTCTGGTTAAAACAAATGCTGCATCTTCTTTACCAATTAGAAATCTTGAAAGCTCAGTCCTGAATCTTAAATGTATTACCAGTACATAGCCAATGCACAACATTATATTCCACAGGATACGCACATCAATATCTAATCTAAGCGCGAACAGTAAGTCCTAAAAGAGAGAATTGCATGCCAACCTATTACCCCTGATCAAGCACATTCTGTTCTCAACTAGCAGAACTTCCCCATACACTTTTTGACAGAGAACTAATGGACGTATTATCAAACCTTTATTGGTTTTGACGTATTATTCACAACTCCATCTCGATTCCATGAAACATAGCTTAATATCATCCAGCAAAACAAGCGCATCGGAGCTAATTTCCCAAAAAAAGGAAGCATTTGAAAGCATGCCATTTAGATAAGTTCTAAGGTATGACATTAAAACACTACAACAAAGTTAGGTAGAATAATTATGTCCAAAATATCCAAACCCAGAAAACAAAAAGAACTAGAAAAGGTAAAGAAATCATCACTATAATCGGTATATCACAGATTAGGGACATGAAGTTCTTTAGAAGACCAATAATCCAACATCACCAAGATACAACTAAAATTTCTCTAACACCCAAACAAAAGTAGACAAATATCAAGCTGTTAGTGCCAACCCATTTATCCCAAACAGCTAAAAACATCATAATCAAAATTCAGCAACAAACTTCCAAAATCATCAAAACCTCAAGATTATAGAGAAACTAAGAAATACAACTAAAATTCTTCAAATAAAGGCAAACCCATTTATCTCGAACAACTAAAAACATCATAATCCAAATTCAGCAACAAACTTCCAAAATCATCAATAATACCCAACCTTCAATATTGTTAATAATATCCAAGTTGTTATGAAGTCTTGTTAGTATTACATATTTTTATTATATACATTTTTCCAGAATCTCAAATTGCTGACATTGTTTATGGTGTTACATTAACTTGTTTATTCTGGTGAAGTTTCTCAAGTCTATCAATAATCTTTGTTCTACAAACTACAATAGTTTATTCTATGCCATCTTCTTTGTACAAAGAAGCTTACAAAGCTTAAACTACAACCAGTTTATATTGTCACAGAATGCAACAAACCCAGATGCAACAAACCCATATGCAAAATAGACATGCAACAAACTCAGATACAACTAATCCATATGCTTAAAATATGAAAAAATTTCTACCCATGGCCCAATATAGGGCACTCTTTATATCAAATCTGAATCAGTTAACATAAAGAGATACCAAAGAAACGGGGAACCAGGAAACCAACACATGAACCAAACAGTATTCAAGGAAAATTTTAGATACAACTGAAAGCTACCATCATATCATTTATAAGCGGTGGTCTTCAAGAAGGTAAAAGCTGATGACATACCTTTAGCTCACACGAACTGAAATTAGGAAAACTAGAAGAATTTTGAGCTGAGCTGAGCTGAAATCTCCACTGAAATAAGGTGAAAATAGAAGAAATTTGAGGAATTTGATCTGAAATAAGTTAAAAATAGTTAAAAAGGAAGCTTAAAAGATGAAAAATTCTACCTTCTTCGATAGATTTGGGAGCTATGCTCTTAAACATGCAACAAACCCAGAAGCTTAAAACATGAAAATTTGAGCGATTTGGCCTTCTTTGAGATGAGCTGAGCTTAAACCCAGAAGCTTAAAACACTAAATCTTGACCCAGAATCGACATAATTACGGCATATCTTTGAGATGACTTGAGCTTAAACCCACAAACCCATGTTTTTGACTGATTTCCGCAATTCCAGAAGAATTCAAAATTCAGCAATTCACCGACGACCAAAACCACCAAACCACCACCGCACACGGCGGAAACAACCACCACCACAACCTCCTCAGTACTCCTACCAAGCACCGATTTAAGTCATTCATATACGAATACAATAAAGAGTACAGTACACCTGAGGAATACATACACCGCCTCAGAGTTTTCGTTAAGAATCTCCTGAAGGCAGCTGAACACCAGGCGTTGGATCCTAAGGCGGTTCACGGCGTTACAGAGTTTTCCAATCTGACGTTGGAGGAATTTGAGAGGATGTATATGGGTGAAAAAGGTGGTAATTGGAGTTTATTGAAGTGAAGAGAGAAAGGTGCGGTTACTGATGTCAAGATGTATATATTGTAGAAGGTAGATTTTGTAGTGCAGGGATTTTTCGGGTAGAGAGAGTGAGAGTGTTTTAGAGAGATGTGAAATATATCTTTTGGCCAATTAGAAATCGGAGGGAGAGTAAGGGGGGTGGGGGGGTGTGGGGGTTTCAGTGAAAATTTTAGGCCACACTTCTAAAGTGTTGTATTTAGAATTACAAAAATGCCACACTTAAAAGTGTAGTTGTATGTATTGCTAATTATATCATGAGTTGTCAACGCTTATAAAGTGTGGCCTATACCAATTAAAGACCACGCTTATAAAGCGTTGACAATTTTAGTGTGGCTAGAAGCTAAAAACTATAGCTACACTTTAAAAGCGTAACCAAATATATTTTAGGCAATACTTTACAAGCGTGGTCCAGATTTAGTGTGGCCAAAAGACTAAAATGTTGTAGTGTGTATATCTTTTGTGCTAGCATTGTATGTTTATAACTCTTCGTTGACTACTCTCCGTGCTAGTTTTCTTGTGCTTTCTTCATTGCTTCAGTGACTGTTTCTTTGCTATCTGCTATATTACTGTTTTTATATCCTATATGCACTCAGTCGGTCGATGATGCCTACTGGGTACCAATTGCTTAGCAATTAGTGTTCATACTACACTTCTGCATCTTTTTGGTGCAGATATTAGTGTGAGCTTTCATCGTTGACCGCCTGGAGACTCATGCAACCTTTGGATATTCAAGACTAGGGTGAGCGCCTGACGATCGGGGCTTGACCACATCTCATCTTTTGTTCTGTTACTCTTTATTTATTCAGACACAATTGTACTTATTATTTTGTTACTTCTAGCACTTGTATTCTATTTAGAAGTTTATGTACTATCGATACCAAGTCTTGGGGTTGTTGTAGTTTCCTTATGTATATATTTTCAGGTTATTTTCTTCTGCGTTGTCTTTATTTATATCTACTTTAACTTATTTCTGCTTATTGTGCGTATTGGTTAGGTAGTATCCCATTACTAACCATTCTGGGCTACGAAGATTAGTTCGCCTACTGAGGAGTTGTAGGTGCCATCATGACCTGAGAAATCAGGTCGTGACACCCAAGCAATGGGGCGTCTCTACGAAATAATGTGCCGATCATGTAAGGCAAACTGAAAACTGAAACTGAAGTGTAAGGACTGAACAAAAAAAAAGGGTAGGAGGAACACATAAGTACAATACCTTACCTTACTACAATAATGAAGCACTTAAACACGTAGCAAATAATAACCCGACCTGGCCCCATAAGCCCTAGTAGGTACAAACAGCACACCATCGCTATAAGTCCTAAAGAATTCAAACAATCGCTAAATACCCATACTGGCCCCTTTTCCTGGACCCCAATGATAATCTGATCTGAACTGTCTGAATGTACATGTGTCATGAATCAGTACAACTCTTTGGCTCTGTGGTACCATATAAGTGCTGCCCCATAGGTACAACCTGCCCATCACATAGGTACGTTCTGTCCAGCCCGAAGGCACAGTAATATAATGTAACTGTTGCTCCGTAAGTACAGCCTGCTTGTCCCGTAGGTACGGTCTACCCAGCCCGAAGGCGCAGTAATATAATGTAATTACTGCCCCATAGGTACAACCTGCCCATCCCGTAGGTACGGTCTTCCCGGACCAAAGGCACGGTAACAATAACCAGAATATAGGCTCCAAGACCCTGTAGTGTCAGTGTCTGCTGAGGACAAAACAAGCTTATAGGCAGCATCAAGATGATAAAAACAACACAATAATGTCATGTAATCACAGGTGACCTCAATGGAATCATAACATGTTTTTCTAGGCTGCTAGGTAAGGAGTAGAGTGCTGCTGATAGTCACTATATCATGCTGTGGAGCAAAGCTTAATACTATAATGCCACAAGTCGAATAACGACGTTATAAAGGCTATAAAAGCTTTGGCTTTAAAGGTCATGCCAAAAAGTGAAAAGGAAGCCTTAACATACCTTTTAACCAAAGTCCTAAATGTGTCTCTAAGAATCTTAACCAACCAAAGATAAAACAACAAGTACGAGGATCAATAAGGCTGCAAGAATGAGCCAAAGCCAATTGATAAGGTGTTAATGCCACACCCGTGACTATCCAAGTGCAAAGCATAAAATTATGCCAATAAGAATAATAAACAACATTTATATCCAATGAAGATATTCCAACAACATCTCAAAGGAGCGACGAGCTCCTGAAGCAATATAACAAGACATACTTGACATTGTTCAATCTAATAACTATCGTATGCAAATCCAATGAGAATCATACAAACTCATCAATCCCTCCATAAACTTAACACCATAAGTACACAACAATAATAACCAAACGTAGTAAGATAAAGGGGCTATCCAAAGCCATGGTTTTCAAAATACCACTTTGTGGCTCGGAAAGCTGTAAAAATGATACTAGAACATGTAATTATGAAGGAGGGTAATAGAGGGAACGTTTCCTTGACAAAAGGAACTGAATTCCAATGCTAGATAATCTTCCTCCTTGCAGTAACAACAAACAAAGAAAAAACCAACAAGAAAATACTACAAGTCATCGGCAAGTACGACTTTTCATAACTAGAAGCTTATAATCTTATTTTAACAAATAGATAAGCGTACGAGATCCTTACCTTACCAATACAACTCCGTATATACTGCTCAATATCAATAATCCCCTGGAACTCTTGCTGTCCACACCCCAAAAGATAAGCACCACACAAAACACGAAGAAAACTACATCAAAACGATGAGCTCAATGTGAAGAACAACTTTTGTGAAGCCCTTAAGCTCTAGTTGGCAAACTTTAGGGAGTATTTTGGTCTAGGGAGAGCTTCAGCTATTCATTAAAGCTTAGGACGAAGTTATTTGAAGATAAAGTGATTTTTCAAAGCTAAAATCTCAAAATATATCCATTCCACCAACTTGGGCCCACCTTGACGTGCCTGCTTGTGCAGTATTATGAAAATGCAAATATCTCCCCATTCTGAAGTTGTATGAACAAATGATTTGATGCGTTGGAAACTAGACTCGTAGACCTTCGATTTGGTAGTTTTGGAACTCACTAATTCGATATATATTGGGAGAAAACCCCCAAGGTATTTCACCCAAATTTTAAGAGAATTCCTTAAAGGAATTTACAATAGCTTTTTCCGAATTTTATTTTGCAACTTGCTTGACTTCAACACTTAACATACAACCATCGTGCATTTAAAATACCTCATAAACATCCTTCATAACATATAAGGTTCTCTTAGTATTATCCCAAAGGTACGAGTTAATCCACCATTCAAACATATAGGGTGTTACAGTATGTAAAGGCTATTCCTTTCTTTTTTGGCATGATTCTATAAGATTTGTGTTTTTCGAGTGTATCGTGCTATCTAAGATTCATTTATAAATCTCTAAATTGATGTTGGTATTACCTTTTTGTTAAAAACTCATATTTGATGATGTTGGTTCCATTTCAAGTTAGAAATAAGAGATGGTTGTGTATATGGTTATAATTATTGGATTACAGTGATGGTCGATTTATTGTAGTATTATGGTTGTAGTATGGAGGAGGTATGGTTACATACGAGTTATTTGTGGAGTTCTTATTTGGTATACATACATGTGCCTACTTTACATATTTCTAGATATCATGGTGACATTGTTAGTTCGCATAGCAATTTACATACTTTTAGACATCATGGTGGTCTTATCAGCCCACATAGCAATGTACCTATTTATTTTATGAACTGTTGGGTTAGTTGAGATTATTGTTATGGCACAATATTTGTGTTATTCGCCCACATATCTGTCATGACCTAAAATCTCAGGTCATGATGACACCTACTATATTCCACTAGTAGGAAAGTCAACCCATAGTCCAGAGCGACAAGCAACTGGCCAACAAGATAAAGAGATAAGAATAGGGTAATTATACTAAATAGTAGAAAATAACTAACATGCATATAGATATAGAGGGAAATGAACCAAAATATACAAAAGATCCCCTGAAACCTGGTATCATCCTGTACAAGAGCTACTACATATATGAAGTACTAGATAGGTAAAATATATATATATATATATATATATATATATATATATATATATATATATATACACACACACACACACATAATAGTCTCTGAAGGTACAAAATAAGACTAGTCTAAAGTAGAGAGAGATAGATCAACTCTAGTAGCCAAGAGATCAACCTGTATCTCCGATCAGCAACTCCGCATGAGGACGGCGTCAACAACGATAACTTGCACTAGGATCTGCATTAGGAAAAAGATGCAGAAGCATAGCATGAGTACCAAAACATGCGATATCCAGTAGACATCGTAGGCCGACTGAGCTCAAATAAGATACAAGTATAATAAAATGCGAATATATACTTAAGGGTAAGAAAATAAGTGTCAGAAATAGGTTAACAGGTCACATCTTAGATAGTTAAGGGAAGTATAAGTAAATAACTCAGAAAAATGAAAGTAGCGATCTAACTAACTAACTCTGAAAGCATAAAGTAATAACTAGACACAACCTAATTGGGCCCGCAATAAGCCTAGAAGGTACACACAATAATAAATAAACCTAATTGAACCCCCCATAAGCCTAGTGGGTACAAATAACACGCAATGCTAATTACAAACCAAGTGCGAAAGTAAATGAATGCTGAAAGGTGCCATGATATGCCATATGAGATGGGTGCAATGTAAGATGTGGCCAATGCAGAAAAAAGTAAAACCCCAAAATAGATTTTGCAAGCTAACCCGTAGGCTCCTCGAATCATCTCGCATGCCGCTCGTAAGCTCATCAACATATGCAAAAAGTTGAAACCCGGATATGTTCTCCTCAGGCATGCAATCATGAATACTAGTAAAACCACCCATAACACATGTCTCCTCAGGAATGCAAGTTCAAATAGTCAGTGAAACCGCCCAGAACACAGGTCTCTTTAGGCATGAAAGTTTATTAAATCAATCTTTCTAGAAATAGGCAATTTTCCTTTAAGGAAGCCAAAGTCATTTAAAGTATTCCAAAAATTCCATTTTTGAAACCAAAAATAGTGTCTTAAACCAAGTTACCCATATACTATTATAAGGATAGCAATAGTACAAAAAATGAGGTGAATAACCACGCCAAAGATCACAACCAAGTCAAACCATATCATACTAAAGAAAAGCAAGGTCCATGAATTAAAGAAAGGATACTATCCTAGGGTAGGTACTATCCAAAAATACTACACTAACTCCCAATCCCCTAGGAACCCCTACCTAAGGCAGTCAACTAATTGAAACTCAAGCTAAGGCAAGCAATAAATTAGAACTATGTTAATATAAGTAAATAATCGACTTTAAGAAAAAGGGCAAATCATACTGACCTGGAGTGTAGCCAATCCAGTATTGTAATGCCCCTTTCGGTCATTCACATGTTTCACCTTTGTTGTACTGTTATGGCTTGCCTGTAGTAGTTCCAAGTTATTTATGGCTTGCAGGGACTGGTAGTTCGGTGCTCGGGCAGTTTGTTTGGTCTTTATGGCTATTTTTGCTATTTTAGAGCCTTAACTTAGGAAATGATTGACTTTAGTCAACATTCTTAGCAATCATGCTCGAAATCGAATTCCGACAATTCCATTGGCTCTAGAGCATGAACTTTGATCTAGTTGAACCTTTGGTCAGGATCCAGGAGCTTTTCAGCTTAGAACTACCTCTCATTCTGTGCTTTCAGGCCTGTTGGGCTTGTAAGATTGACTTTGGTCAATATTGAGAGAAGACGGCCTCGGATGGGAATTTTGTCAGCGCTGTTAGCTCTAGAATATCAAGTTTAGGTTTGATAGGTGGTTGTTTCATGTCTCGAGTGAGCCAGACTCATTTTGAGTGTTTAGTTGGTTTTAGCTAGTGTTGACTTGGGTCAACATTCTTCTGAGATGACTTCATATGGAAGTTTCATTGATTCTATTGAGTTTAGAACATCATTTCCACTCTAATAGCATGTTTGATTTGTGAGTAACAAGTTCCTATTGTACCCGGAATACCCCGTAGAAGTTTCTTGGTTTGCTGATTTTTGCAGCAGACATGTTCCTCAGTGCCAATGGCGCCCTGGCAGTGTGATCGTGTTAGCCTGCCGATGCCTTCAGTGCCGATGGAGCCGTGCCAGCGCGATGGTGCTCAAGCTTCTGCCCGCCTGCCAGCGCCTATGGCGCCCCTACTGCACGATTACGCATGCGTGTGCCTGGCCTCCTATCTGTGTGATGGTACCCTGCAAGCACCAACAACGCCGCCCTCCTGCCTGCCCTTCAGTGCAATAGCGCTCCTCCAGGGCGGATAGTATTAGCCTACGGACAGACCTATAAGTTGCCCCCTTCATGATTTTTAGCCATTTTTCTGTTGGTCCTCTCAACTCCAAACTCATTTCCGTCACCTAAAACTATTTCCAAATTAGTTCTTGCTCAAGATTTCACCAATTGGCACTTAAACCTTCCTTCCATCTTCACTTGGTAAGCTTTATTCTTCCCCAATTGTTTCATCTCCATAAGAAAAACTCCATTGATGGCTTTCTTAAAGCTTGGGGAAATTCTTTATTGTAGTTGCTTATTTGGGGCAGCATGATCGTGGTTTTGAGGAATTCACCCTATAGGCTTGCTTCATCTCATCGAGGTAGTTGAATTCTTACTTTAATTTCCAATTTTATTCTCTAAATTCCATCTTTAATTCTCCTTCATTGCGGGCTATTTTGGAGCCCTTATTCTTGGCTAAATCTGCTCAACTTTGGAGCATGCACTCACGAGAGTGTTGTGATCATCGTGCATTTTTTCATTTTTGATTTTGGGTTATGGGCCCCACAGGCCCGCTTTTGACCCCGATTTCGACCTGGCTATTCTTTTAGCAATATGGATACCATTGGCTTTGTATTGATGAGTAGTATATTATTTTGATAGTTTGTTCACGATTTGGGGATTCTTGAAGCAGCTCAATCTTGTACAACGCCGTTCTAATAGCTAGTCATTGGACGACATGTAGGTTATGGTCTTCCCTACCTTAGACTTTGCGTATATAGGATATAATTGCACTAATTAATATCCTTGGGTTGGTTCTTCTAGGTTGGTACCCCATACCTTGTTCGTCTCTTCTGTCCATTTATTTCTTACGCTGTTTGTAGTACTCATTGTAGTATTGTAATATTACCTTTGTGACCCCATGTGGCCTTTGTATAAGCCTTTGGACCATAGACAGTGGGATTTTTGGGAATGTCTGTGAGTCCCGGACATCGAGATGTTAGTTTAGGCTGGATATCTATGCTATAGAGCTGATTGTGCCTGTGCAGGGCCGATAGGTTGCTTGTGAGACATCGGTCTAATCTATTGTTTGCGAGCATATCATTCATGCAAAGGATTTTTTTGCATGTTTCACTATTGTTTTGGCTAAGGGCCTACTATAAATGATTTTCTAAACTTTGCATGGCCCTGCAGGCCCATTTTTTAGTAATATAAGTATAAAAGGAATTTGGAACTGATTTTATGAATCTTCTTGAATTAAAGAGGATATTATGATGATTTTATCACCATTTTTCATACTGATACTAGGCTCGACTGTGCCTTAGCTCTTGAGATATTTTTACTGCGTATATAGACCTAAATACACTTAGGCACCCTTTGACGGGGTTTTGAGACTACTACTGATTAGACGTGGATACACTCTTGGTACCCTTTGATGGGGTTTTGAGACTACTACTAATTTAGACCTGGATCAAATTCGAGAACGTACTATGAAATTCTGATTATTGATCTAGACTAGGATACACTCAGGGAAGTTATACTTTGAGATTTGCATTTTAGTATGTGGTCACGGACCTTTATGGGCCTTGCCAATCCAAACTAGGGGATATATACTGAGAGAGGGGGTTTACAGTTTAGTTGAGGTATACAGGTCGTTTCCTTCTATAGATCCTACCTGGGGCCTATCAGTGCCGGAGGAGGTACATACAGGGTTACTATCACACTGGTTCCATTATATCACATCATCATGCATATTGTATTTGGATTTCACCCTTATTTTCTGTGTGCTCAGTGTATGCTCTAGTAGTATGGGATGTCAGAGGGTTTATTTTCACTTGATTATGATCCTCCGGTGTATGGGCACCCATTGGGACTATAGGTAGATTATATTACTTCTATATTATTCTAGAGCTTGTTATAGCCTTCAATTATTGGTGGATTAGTGGTTTCTAGTCTATTGAGGTTATGATTATTTGGACTTTTGGTCATTGATGGATTAGTGGGTCCTATATTATTGTGGCACTATTATATGGCCTTCTGAGCAGTTGTCGGTTAGCGGATTCTGTGAGCCCACTAGTAACCGTACCTTGGTACTTAGAGCCAGACACTTTATCCCGTCGATCCTTCTTGAACTTAGGCACTGGGGCACTCGCAGAAGATAGAGTTGGAGCTGAATTTTTCTGGCAGAACTGAGAGTGATTTCCACTCTCTGACCTCTGCTGAGTGTAGCTAAAGTCACCTATCCTAGCCCTCTTAGTATCTCCTCCCCTTTCCTTGATCTTCTCCTCTTCAATCTGCTGGGCATAAGTAACCAATCTGGAGAAGTTCATCTCCTTAATCAACATAGCAGTCTTGCACTCCTTGACTATATGATCTGATACACCAGACACAAACTTGCTCATACTAGCTCTGGAGTCAGCTACTATCGCTGGAGCTAATTTGGATAACTGAGTGAACTTGAGAGCATAATCCTTCATGCTCATGTCATTCTGCTTTAGATTAATGAATTCTTTAACCTTGGTTCCATGAGCTCTAGTGGGAAGAACCGGTCAAGAAAGGTTGTCTTGAAATGATTCCAACTCACTGGACGTGCATTTGTACCATGAGATTCTTTCCACTGCTGGTACCAATTGTAGGCCACTCCCTTCAACTAATAGGCGGCCAAGTCTGCTCCCTCGACTAGAGTGACACCCATAATGTCTGTCACCTTCTGAATTTCATCCAAAAACTCTTACGGATCCTCTTCTGAATTGGACCCATGAAATTCCAAAGGGTTCATTCGTGTGAAGTCTCGGATTCTTGTTGCGACAGTGTTAGTCTGAGGCGGAGCTAGTGTTGTAGCCTGTTGATTGACCTAGGCAGTTATAGCATGTGCAAGAACTTGGAAATTAGCCCTGGATTCAGCATGCATGACTTGCTCATTCAAAGGGTCTGCTGGAGCTGCTAGGGCTGGCTGATTCCTAGCGTTGGCTCTTCTGGGAGGCATTTTTCTGAAATGCAAAGAACATGAGTTAGAATAGAAGGAAATTAAATAGAGTTTATACTCTATAGCACGAGCTGGAAAAGAAAGAAGGGAAGTTGTTGCTAATGACATCTTATATCCCCCCATAAGTGTGGCGTGCTTCACACCTATTAAGAAGGCTCTACTTGATGCGTTTTTCAGACATCCTAGGACTCTTAAACCTTTTGCTCTGATACCAAGTTTATCACGCTCCGAGGCTACCCCCTGGATACGACACGGTGCTTAGTGTCACAAGTGAACCCAAGCTAACCCATGGCATGGCATATCTATACAAGTTCAAATTGTTAGACATGCACTGTGCGGAAGCTAACAACAATTTAATATTTGAAATAGGGAAGAACCAAAAAGTCTGAATATATGAAATATATAAATAGTGTAGTGCCGACTGAAAACAACACTAACAACTATTGTAATCTAGTCTATGTCTGAAAGCCTTCTAACTGATAGGAGTTGTTGGGACATGCCCCCAGCTAACTCTGACAAATCTGAACTGAAAGATAAGGACTGAAAATAAAGAATATCTATCATCCTTGAGCTATGAGGACTCACTACTGAGGTTGCTGATTATGGACTGGAAGTTAAACTAAGCACGGTATGGATGTTGAGCGCCTGAAACTACATCATATAATGATATAACATAAAAGTATGTGTTAGTACTTTGAATGTACTGAGCATGCAAGATATGTACTAAGATGGACAATAAAGAACTGAACATAGAAATAAATATACTGAAATATAACTAAAAGCCAAACTGGATACAATGACTAAGTACAAATCATGAATATCACATTCTGAACTGAATACTGAAATAAATACTGAGTACATGGTCAATGCAACATGAATCTGACTGTGGGAGGTACTATTAACCGACATACCCCAAGTTGAGCTAACTATGGGGCCAACCTATAACCCTGGATGGAAGGGTGTTCATACCTTGCCAAGGGTACAAACAAGTCTAACGTGGATCCATTACTGATGTCCTCAAGGTACAAGGATGTGCAGCCTAGTCTGACAGCTTACTCCATTAATACCAAAGTGGCTCTATAGTTCTGTGACTTGGGGGACTACTACTAAAGGTCTTAGCCTAAACTGACAGCTAAGCCTTCATCCCCTCATCTGCTAGGCACTAAGTCTACTCCCAAATGAATATAAGAAACAATGCACTGAAATGATAGATAGCTCAAAGTATTGATAGCTGACTGAGAGTGCAACATACATACACTAAAAAATATGGCATTCAAATTCTGAAGCATGATTGTCTGACTAATCTGCCTAGCAAGCATAATCTATGAAATGCTAGAATTAACACATGCTAGGGTTCCTAGGTCTTATACATGAAACTATGCTAATTCTCCAAGAACATGTAATTAGTACCATGGAAGCTATAACAACTGAATTACAATGAATTCCTAAGATTTAGGAACCCTAAGTCTGAATAATTCATTGAGAAACTGAAAAACTGACTAGAATCGAGGGACCTAATGGGTGAAAAGAACCCACTAGTGAAATCCCACATACCTGCTGAAGAAAACTACAGAGAAATCCTTGGATCTTTGGGGCTGAACTTGATGAAGACCTCTGCTTGTTCTTGAGAAAAAACTATCGCCTTTTTTATTTCTTTTCTTTCTAAGTACGAGGAATTTAGGAGGATGAATGTTTTAGGTAGTTTTTGACTAATAAAGTAGGCTTAGAGTAGTCAAAACGATGTAACCTAGGCATTAAAAGAAGTAGGAAACGTCTGGAATGCCCCTGGAAAATAATTAGAAAAGCTGCTGAAATTCGCGACTCAGGGATCACGACTTAGTTCTACGGCTCGTGGAAAGTTCCAAGGGTCATGGAATCTTGTCGTGGTTTCTTGGTCCTGAAAGTTGAGCTACTGGACTGAACTCCACGAGTTGGGTTCACGACTCATGGAAACTTCTACGGGTTGTGGAATCCCACTCGTGGTTCCTGAGCTGAATTTCTTGGGTCTCTGAAGATTGGTTCCACAGGTTGGGTTCAAGACTCATGGAAACTTCCACAGGTCATGGAACCCAATCGTGGTTCCTGGGACTCATCTGCTAGGAGGGTTCCACAGATGAGTTCTACGGTCTGTGGAAACATCTATGATTTGTTGACTCAAATCGTGGGATGAACTTCAGAGGAGCAGTCATGTGATCTTTGTTCCACGAGTCTAGTGCACGACTCGTGGAATATTCCACGGCTCGTGGAAGTGACTCGTGGTTCTGCTGACAGTTGAAATTTTTTATTTTTTTTGGTTTTCTGAGCTAAGTTTGGGCCTGAAAGTTCTGGGGTGTTACAAAGGTCTTTTGGATTTGATCAATAAAGTCTTGCAGATCTTCATTAGGATCTGAGCCAGTGAATGATGGAGGGTCCAAATTATGGAAATCATGTATCCGCAACTAGCTGCCCTATATATAGCACTAGTACCTGCAATTAGACGTGATTGCCCTTGGCCTTGACCAATAAGTATACGAGTCAACAATTGAACTGCATTCTTTAAATCTTTCTCGGTAGCATTAATATGTGGTTCTTGGGGTGCTGCTGCCCTCGTTAGCTCTTCTAGAGATGGAGGAGTGGAGGAATTCTGTGAAGAGACACATCTTGAGCCTTAGTTTGATTAGCTCATCTAGGTGGTGATTTGCTGGTCCCTTCTCCAGTAGCCACATCTACTTGCTTACATGTATTCTTACTTCTCCTTGTAACTGGAATTTTTTCTATAATGAAAATAATTTAAAAGTTAGATACAATAATCCTACAACATCGGTTCTATCACACAATCTAAGAGATAAAGGAAAAGAGACAACTCTTAAATGTCTGTTAGCCTCCTGTTTATAGATGTGGTGCATAACACACCCATAAGCAAGACTTTACATAAACACAACTTTGTAGAATCCCTAGAATAACCTGCTCTGATACCACTTTTTTCATGCCTCAAATCCTATTAGACGGATAGGCACCTGATGCCCTAAAGGCCCGAGAGAACCAACTTATTACCTGTGATTACATGCATATAACTATAACAATTAAAAATCTTTGACAAGTATGTATAAGCTGCTTTGATAGAAAGGTCGACGTCAATAGGCCCAAAACTTATATACGTGATTTGGCTGTTAAGGCCACAGTGATATGATATTGCACAGCGACATCCATGCTAGACCTATACTTCAAGGTCTAAACAAGAGGAGCTGAGCTGCACTCACCCTCGAAGCATAAAAGGGATCTTGGAAGAGCCTCATTACGCTCCGATTGGAACAAGTCAAAGATCCCCAAGCCTTACAAGCTATATTCATGAAGAAAGAGGCTTTGGAGACTATTGAAGAACATAGATCAAGGATCTATGACTTGTGGATGATCGCGTTAATACAATATCACCCAGCAACGTTCATGCTAGACTTATAATCCAAGGTCTAGACAAGAAGATCTAAGCCACACTCACCCTTGGAGCATAAAAGAGAGACAGGAAGAGCCTCATTATATCAGACAAACATCTCCCAAGTGTATGTTAATCTGATATAAGCTTGTTGGATACTTGTAACATACACTTGGGAGATGTTTGGTTTAGAAATCATAGGATCCCATATGTGAAGTATTGGTACAAGTATATCATGGACTACAACGGGGAACTTCTCTTCCCACCAACACCTCCTAGAGAAGTGAAATCAAATGAGCCCCTTCTTGTAAGGGATCGTGAATCCTTAAGCAAAAAAGAAAGAAAGGCTTACATGCAAAGTGAATTAGACCGACTTTGTCGATGGGCTGCCAATCTTAAGCCCGAGGATTTACAAAGGAGCATGAGGAAAACCACTCCTCATGATGATGAACCTAAGGAGTTGCCTTTGGAAGCAAGGCAAGCTACTCATTGTGATGATGGCACTAAGGAGTTGAGCATGGACGCCAAAACATCCACTCCTTGTTCTCCAAAGTGGAAACTTGAGTTGAAAGGGTCTTCTAACCCTTCTCAAGGAATACTTGGCACTTGTCCTAACTCTAATGAAATTGAGAGAGAAAAGATTGAGAGGAGTAAGGGTGTGAAAAGTGACAACTCTAGAGAGAAAAAAGGAGAGGTTGTGTGGAGTGATGTGAGAGAGTTGTCACAACCTTATACTAACTCTTGTAACTTCTCTTTTTTGTCTAGTTGTATTAATACTCGTGCAGGTATTCTTGGAAGCAAACCCAATGAGGAACCTCAAAATATTGAGCATCATGTAGTGGTTGAAAGCTTCCAAAGGGAGCAAATGTGCTCCAATGATAATGACCAAGGTGGAGATGATTCTTTATATGAGCTACAAGGTAACAAAGCTAATCTCAACACTTTCATTAATGAAGATGAGCATGATATCTACTTAAGTGTGGTTGATAGCTTACCTTTACATGAGTTTGATGAGTCTTTACCTTGTGTTGAGCTTACAAGCTATGCCTTGTTTGAGGGTAATGTCTTGTTTGTGGATAATAAGGTCACTCCTAATAAAGAACCTAGTGGTGTGAATCTTGATTGTGAGGTAGCTCCTCTTGAGAGCTATATCTTATATGATAACCCACTTTGGTGTGACAACACACTTTCCAAAGATGGAAGTCTCTTTTTGGAAGATGAAAGTACGTCTAGTGGGAAGGATTGTGTTAAAAGGAATGATCCTTTGGGTGATAACATTTATTTTCTTGATTGTTTGAAAAACCCAATTAGTGATTATCCTTATGAAATTGGTGATAAATGTGATCCCTTTTATAACACCCCATCTTTGTTTGATAAATATGAGGATTAGCTAGATGACTTGAATTCCAGTCTCTTTGGTCCTAGTGGTGGTGAAGGTCAATTTGGGAATTCTTATTTGGAAAAGGAAGGTGACAATTCTTTAAAATTTGATACTTGTCCCTTGGATTGTCCTAATCCTATTGGTATGCTTGATTGTGTTCTTGAATCCAATAGTGAGCTTACAAGCAATGACACTATTGATGAGGTTATCTTGCGGGATACCTTTCTTTACTACCTCTTTACACTTGATGATGTTCATACTTGTGTTCAAAATACATTGTATAGAGGTAGAAAACTACTTGGAGTGTGTTATTATTTGAGAAAGAAAGACATGTGGGTCTCCTATCCTTTTAACCCCGTAGATCCTTTGCTAGTGTGTGATCATATGCTAGTAACTCTTACGAACCCTAAGGCAAATGTGTCATTGCCTATAGTGGGTGCCTCTTATCTACTTGTATCCTTGTGTGACACACTTGTGCTTCAGTTGTGTAAGCTACAACTTTTGAATGCCAAGTCGATTAATTGTTTATGGGAGAGTCCATGGGGTACACTTGGTACCAAGATTGTATTATCAACTTCTTGTCAGCCTCTTTTGGATGGACATCTTGAAGTAGTGACTTGGAATCTTGGGAGCATGCTTAGGCTCATAATTGGAGGGAACCCAACTTCTTTGGAGGACTATTTGTTGTTGATTGAATTGGGTTCTAATAGAGTCCTCAATCCCTCTAGTAGCATGACCCAATTGATGATCTTCCTTCCTTTGGGAAGTTGCTTGAGAAAGAAAGGCATAACATGCTTGAAACATCTTATCACATCTTCTTGAGGTCTTACTTGTGAGAACACCTTAGATGAAGTTAGTCTCCTTAGCACCTTTCTTTACTACCTCTTTGCATATGATGATGTTCATGTTTGTATTACATTTATTTCTTATAGAGGTATGGATTCCTTGGATTGGTCCAATTGTATTTGTGACTAAGTTAAGTGGGTATTATATCCCTTTGACCCCGGAGACCCTCTAAGGGTGTCACTTTGGCATGCTACTAATTATGCTAACCCATGTACTAACCCTCATACTCTGAGGAATTTGTAGTTATTTGTCCTTCCTATATTTTTGCAAGGTTTGGATTCGAGGACGAATCCTTTTGAAGAAGGGGAGAATGATATGATATCACCCGACAATGTTCATGCTAGACTTATAATCTAAGGTCTAGACAAGAGGATACAAGCCACACTCACCCTTAGAGAACAAAAGGGAGCTTGGAAGATCCTCATTACACTCCAATTAATAGGCTGAATTTGAAGTCTTTCAAGGTCACTTTTTATCCTTTATGTGTACAAGGAAAACTCTATATATAGATGTATTAGTCATTTCCATTCCTTCTATTATGTTGAATATTGATTAATGCTTTTGAAAGATTGTGGTTGATAATCTAGCTATAGTTCTCAGTCTTGGATGGATTCCCAGTCTAGTTTCTCTATTAAGTGGATTGCTAGTAGATTTAGTTAAGTAATTAGGAGTGGATTCTCTTGATTTCTTGTTAACTTCCTTTTCTCACTAGTTAAGTAATTAGGAGTGGATTCTCTTGATTTCTTGTTAACTTCCTTTTCTTGATTAATCATATAGAGTCATCCATTTAAGGATTCATTTGGTTTCTCTTTGTTTGATTGAGTTGGATTATTGTTTAGTTGTTGTAATCAATTGGGAGGGTAGTGTATAGAGTCCCTTGTTTCCCATAATGCAATTTTTTTATTGATAATCTTTATGTCTTTTGTTTATTTCAATTCCGCATTAGATTTTGATTAGTCTACCTAATCGAGATCTTATCATTTAGTATCATTGTAAGGCTAAGAAGTTGTTTTTACAATTCCTAACCCTAGGTTCATAAATCTGAAAATTTCAAAAAAAATTAAGTGAAAATGTTTTTGGATAATTTTAAAAAAAAATGTTTGATTTGAGTCTTGTTTAAAGTTTCTGATACTAGATTCGTGTTCTCTAGTGTAAATTGTGACTAGATCTGAGCTTGTTTGAAGCTGTATTAAAGGTTTCACCATTGTTGGGTGTAGAAGCTTGAAGAACAAGTTCATGGGTTTCACAGGTCTGGGTTGATTGGAGGCTTCTAATGTATAGGGCTTTGATCTCCTAGTAATAGGGAGCTCGAATCTGAAATTTGGGAGAATTTGGTTGAAGATTGAAGAATCTACCATTTTTGAGCTTGAAGAACTTGAAAACATGGAAATTGGTCTATTCAAAATTGATTGTTATTGATTCTAGTTTGTACTGGGCGTTGTTCTCTACATCTAGGAGAGGATACATTTTAAATTTAGAGTCAATCTGAGTAAAATTGAGAGAGTTGGAAATTTGAAATTCATATATTGTTCTTGGTGTTCTTCAAGGGGTTTGTTGAAGAAGAAGGTTGAAAAAGGTTGTTTGATCCAAAGAAGGAAGAAAAAGAAAGAGTACTTTTGTTGGCCGAACTCACAAGGTAAATAACAACAATGAATAGGAGTCTTGAAATTTGTGAGAATAGGAGGGTGCATGATAAGGTTCCTAATCGGGAGGAATTGCCTGACACTTCTCAAGGGTCAGGAGCAAATAGGAATCCAAATTCCTTATTGACGATTAATCTGGGGCAAGCACACGAGTTATGCTAACCCTATGTCACTCAAAAATGTACCCCATATAACCAACTACCCTCTCTCCAAACGTCTAAATTTCCGAACAATGTTAGACAAATCCCTCCTTACCCAAATCGCCAACAAAATTACCCACTACAAGAAGAAGGTCATTTTATAGGAAACCAAAACGAGCTCCACTCCAAAATGCAACACATGATCACTTGCATGTACCATATTACCAAAACTAAGAGCCTTACCAAGATAACAACCACAACCCACTCTACAAAGAGATGTATGAGAAAGCAAATGCTAATATAGATATTGGGATGGACCTCAATATGGGGGTCGACAAGGTTACGGTGTACCACGAGATAGATTGCAACCCAGAGGTATAGCACCCCAGTATTAAAACAAGCATATAAACTTAGCCTTTTTGAAATATCTGCAATTTCAAGGAATCACAGACCAAGTCCACGGGCCATGGATTAGACTACGAGCCATGAACTGGCCTTCGTGGAATTAATCCTATAGACCCCTCTTCTAGGTCTGAAACCACGACAAGGTTTCATGGGTCATGGATCAATCCATAGTCCGTGATTGACCTTGTGGAATTAGAATTGAGGGTTATCAATTCTTTCAATAACCACAAAGGGGTTCTATGAGCCGTGGAAGGTTCCACGGGCTGTGAACCCCATCCATGGAAATCAGACTCGCAGGCATGCATTATGGTGAGGAACCATGACCCTCAACCACAAGACATGGTTCAGTCCATGGGCCATGGTTGGTGTCCATGGATGCCTGAGATGAGTTTCTTAGCAGTTTTTCAAGCTTATTCTCAAGGTTTTTTTTGTAATTCCTCACTCTTTTAACTCCTAAGTTAAGTCATTTTAGATCAAATTAAAGGGGTTTTAGTCCCACTTAGTTAGATTTTCATTTATTCTCTCAAATCAATTTCCAAAAGAAAGAAAAGGATTCTTTTGTCAAGCTCCAAGTACTAGGGTTTCATCTCCAAGTCTCCATCTTCAGATTCTTGCTAAGAAAAGCTTTGGTTTCAGGTATGTGGGTATTCAATGGATCTCCTTTCAATCTTATGCCCAAAACCTATGGTCGTTTTGCTTTGGATATATGAAATTGAGGAAATAAGGTTCTTACCCAATTATGATTTTTCCTATGAAAATGATTTATTTAGATTGTATTATGCTTTCTAACCCCTTATCCATGATTTTATATGGGAATCTTGAAGTATTTCAAAAGCCCATGAATTGAGAATGATTTCTAGTATAATTTCACCCTATTGTATGTTTTCAAGGTAAATTAGCATGTTTAGATAACATGGCCTCAAGTATTTATGAATTTTACATGCATAGTTCTTAAAGCTTTGAATTTTAGAAAAGAGTGTGTTTGAACTAGGGCTATGCTATGCTTTTAAGAATTACAAATTTATGAGTAACATGACATCTAGATATGTTCATATGCTTTATGAATGATTTTTACATCTAGATATGCCACATGTTATGTATGAGTTATACATATGTTTTGGGAGTAGTATTTAGAATCGAGTTGGAATAGGCTTTACCAAACCCTTATGTCCCAGAACTACATTTCCACCGTAGGTTGATCTTGTGGCTCACTTTAGGATCCTTATGTATATGGTTCTAACATTGGTCGGTTAGGACCACCTTTTTCTGTGTAGGTGTATGATACTGCATTCAATGTAGCTCACATAGTCTATGTCGGTTACGAGAATCTCCCATAGAAATGGTTTAAGCTTTTAAATATATTTGACTCTTTACTTTTAAGTTTCAGACTTACTACTTATGACTAAAAATATATTTTCAGCTTATGATATTGCATTGAGTCATAACATTACAAATTCTATTATTTTTACATGATTTCAGCTTTTAGTAAGCTTTAAGGCATGTTTTATCATGGTTTTTGCATATTTCACATGCTCAGTACATTCCATAGTACTGACTGCATACCTATTTGTGCTGCATCTTATCATGATGTAGATTCAGGCGCTAGCTCCCAGACTCGTGGCTAGACCCAACATGATTTGTAGTTAGAGTTGGTGAATTCTCATCATTCTAGGACTAGTTATGATTCTTAGTTAGTCTTTATGACTTTCATTCTGTACTTAGAGTTAGCTGGGGTCTTGTCCCAACAATTCATTCTATTAGGTTTAGAGGCATTTCAAACATAGCTAGACAATCAGTATTTGATATTTCAGATTGTGATACTCCTAGACCTTTATCTTTATGATGAGTTGGTTTGCTTACTTCTTCTACTTATGTTTCTGTTATGAATTTCTATGTTATGTTTAAGTCATGCTAGGGCCAAGGGTTAACTTGGGATCAATTTGTGATGCCCCAAACTCGGGGGGTGCAACAAGAACCTAATGCAAAAACTTAGGCCAAAGCCGACCCTGCTGAACTATTTGCCAATGGCGCATAGCAGCCACACATGATTAAGAAAAAAAACAAGTATATCTCGTCTTAAAAATCAGCCCTCAGTCGTTAAGTCCCCTGTCAATAGCTATAGAAAAAAATAGCTACTCCCAAAAGTTCATATAAAGTAATAAGCAGGTAGCACATATGTCGTGTTTGGACCGTCGAGGCCGCCATGATATCTAGGAAAGCATAAACTCTATGCATACCATCGAGGCTACCATGATCTCTATATAGAAAATAAAAACATGTATATACAATGAAAACTAGGCCAATGGGTTGACTAAACTTCCAACACAACAACAAGACCCAATTGGCTAACAAGTTATAGCTAATAAACATACAAGGCCCAAATGGCCACTATCGTAGCTATGCAACCCGATAGACTAGTATGCAAGCCTCTATGTATACAATACATCGTAGGACAGGGCCCCAACCCACCCAAAAACTATAAATAGCAAAAAGGCAAACCTCTGAGACTCTGGCGACTCGTGGAAGGAAATGAGTCAACTAACCCACTGAAAGCTCGACTATGCTACCCGACAGGTTTGTCTAGTCATTTCTCAGGACCTGTGGGCATGAATGAATAAAAGGTCAGGACTAATAAGATACCATCAAAAGCACATAGCGAACAATAACCTTACCTGGCCCCTATAAGCCTGGCAGGTACAAATAGTATACAATCGCCATTAGTCCTAGTAGGCGTAAACAGTTGCTAAATACCCATACTAACCCCTTCACCTGGACCCCAATGATAATCTGATATGAACTGCCTGACTGTACATATGTCATGAATCAGTGCAACTCTAAGGCTCTATGGTACCATATAAGTTCTCCCTTATAGATACAACCTATCCTTCTTATAGGTATGGTCTTCCCATCCTATAGGTACGGTCTTCCCAGACTGAAGGTATGGTAATGTAATGTAAATGCTGCCCAGTAGGTACAACCTACCCATTTCATAGGTACGGTCAGCCCGGCCCGAAGGCATGATAATATAATGTAATTGTTGTCCTGTAGGTACAGTCTACCTATCCCGTAGGTACAGTCTGTCAGGTCTGAAGGCACGATAATAGTAATCTGAATGTAGGCTCCAAAACCCTATAATGTTAATATCTGTTGAGGACAAAACAAGCTCATAGGCCGCAACAAAATGATAAAAACAACATGATAATATCATGTAATCATAAGTGACCTCAATACAATCATAACAATGTGCTACTGATAATATCATGTGCTGCTGATAGTCGCTATATCATGTTGTGGGGAAAAACTCAATACTATAAGGCCACTAGTCAAATAACGATGTTTCACATGCTATACAAGCTGTGGCCTTTAAGGTCACGCCACAAAGTGAAAAGGAAGCCTTAACATACCTTTCAACTAAAGCCCCAAAGGTGTTGCTATGAATCTTGACCAACTAAATATAATGCAACAAATGTGAGAATCAATAAGGCTGCAAGAACGAGCCATAACAAATTGGTAAGGCATCAATGTCACATTCCGTCCAACCAAGTCCAAATCATAAAATGAGGCTACTAACAATAATAAACAACATCTTAATCCAACAACAACGTGCTAACCACATCTCGAAGGAGCAATGAGCTCCTGAGGCACTATTTCAAGGTGTACTCATGTCATTCAATCCAAGAACCATCATATGTGACTCCCATAAGAATCAAACCAACCCCCAGTCCCTCCAAAACCTTAACACCATTCTTACACAACAATATTAATTAAACTTAACAAGGCAAATGGGTTGCCCGGAGCTATGGTGTACAAAACACTACTTTGTGGCTCGAAAATCTATAAAAATGATACTAGAACATGGGATTATGAAGGAGGGTCATAGGGGAATGATTTACTTGACAAAAACCTTTGAAATATAAATATAAACAATCTTCCTCTTTGAAGTAACACCAGCCAAAGCCAAAATCAACAAGAAACTACTACAAGTCATCGGCAACTACAAATATTTGTAACTAGAAGCTTAGAATCTCGATTCAATAAATAGATAAGTGTACGGAATCCTTACCTTACCAATAGAACTCTGTAGTTACTGGAACATACTCAATAAACAACTTCTGCCTCTTTGCCACAACCACCATGAAGATACGCCACAAAATTGATGGGGCAAACTATACCAAAATGATGAGCTTGCGACATAGATCAACTTCCGTTAAACTCCCGAATTGAAAGCATCAAAGTCCATGGAGTATTTAGGGGCTTTCCCTCTGTTTTTATATGATTTTTGGATGAAATTTATGAGTTAAATGGAAGGTAAATCAGCTTATATAAAGCTAAACCGACTAGGGTTAGGGGCCCCATCTTGACGTGCCTACTTGTGCAGTCTTACAAAAACGTGAATATCTCTCTATTATGAAGTAGTATGGACAAACGGTTTAGTGCATTGGAAACTAGACTTTTAGACCTTTATTTTTGTTGGTCAGGGGTCTTATAACTATTTATATATTGGGAGAAAATCTTCGAGACATTTGACCCAAATTTTTAGAGAATTTCTTAACAGAATTTACAATAACTTTCCTCGACTTTTATTTAGCAACTTGCTTGACTTCAAAACTTAACATAAAATCATTGTGCATTTAAAACACCTCATAAAACATTCTTTCAAACATATTAATATCTTAGTCTTATCCCAAAAGTATGAGTCAGTCCAACGTTCAAATGGGTAGTGTGTTACATCTTCCCCCCCTTAGGGACATTCATCCTTGAATGATGATAATGTACGTGGTATCACAAGAAACAATGCAAGAACATGTATAATATAATAATGTACCTCAAGTACTCAAATATGGGTCTACTATCTATCTATTCTGAATATCATCTGAAGGAGTGAACAAGCAAAGATATCTGGATTTCGTGTCCTCTTTAGCTTCCCACACTATCTCCTGATATTACGATTCCACCACAACACTTTCAGAGAAGCTATATCCTCATTTTGCAATTTCTTAATCTGGTAGTCTACTATTTTGCAATTTATTAATCTGGTAGTCTATTATAGCTATATAGACTTCTTTATAATACAGTTCCATAAAATCTGAACATTTGTTATCGATACTATATGTGCTTTATCTCTGATACACTTTTGTAACACAGAATCATGAAAGACTAGGTACACTGCCTCTAATTCTGGAGGTAAACTAGCTGGTAAGAAACTTTATACATCTGTCTCATAATACGGTAAGGTCCAATATATCAAGGGCTTGACTTTCCATCGCCTAACATCTAAATATGATTTTGGTGGCTCTGAGCTATCAACAACCACTCTCTGATCAGCTTAACCTTTTCCATGGCCTGCTGCATTATGTCAAGTCCAAGAAACCCTAACTCATGAACCTCAAACCAACCAAGAAAAGATCGACATTTTTGCCTACATAAAGCCCTGTACGGTGCCATACCAATGCTTAAATGATTGTTGTTATAATAAGCAAACTCAATAAGTGACAAGTGATCATCCTAGTTCTTTGTAAATTCTGGCACACATACCCATAATATATCTTTGAGTATCTAGATCATACGTTTGGTTTGGCTCTCGGTCTAATAATGAAAAGTTGAACTAAGCTTACACTACGTCCTCAAACCCTTCTGGAAAGATCTTTAGAAATATTGTAAACCATTTCCTTCTACCTGAAATAACTAATACTGAGACACAATGAAGTCTGACTATCTCTCTAATGTACAACCCAACATAATCTTTAGCTAAGAATGTGGTAGTGACTAGCAAGAAATAGTCTGATTTTGTCTACCTATCAATAACAACACAATAGAATCAAACTTCTATCGCGAATGAGACAATCTTGTGATAAAAATCCATATTTATCGCCTCACTTCCACAATGGAATCGCTTTCTCCTGAATTAGCCCACTGGGCTTCTAATGTCTACCTTTACCTGCTAATAATTTCGGCACTATGCCATGAACTTAGCTATATCTTTCTTCATTCTCGGACACCAATAAATCTATTTAATATCATAATACATTTTTGTGGATCCTGGGTGAATAAATTAACGAGAATAGTATGCCCCTTCCATAATATGCTATCTAATCACTGAAATATCAAAAACACTAACTGTTCGCTGAATCTGAGGACTCTCTTTCTACATCATAGGTTAATAACTCTCACTACTAATCCTTGCCTCGAAGCTAATTTTAAAGTGGGATTATCATATTATCGTGCCTTCACCTCCACAATTAGAGATGATAGGGTTGTGTCATAAATTGTGACCCTAACATCATTGGAGTCTAATAATCTATCTCCCCCCTTCAAATTGACTAACTAATGGAGTTCCCGGGCTATCTCTCACTTCTTAGCTCCCAAATATGTTGAACTATCCATATACTTATGACATAGGACATATGATACTATATTGGCCTTCCCTGGATGATATAAGATATCTATATCACAGGCTTTTACCAATTCAAGCCATCATTGTTGTCACAGGTTCAACTCTTTCTATCTAAAAATATACTGGAGACTCTTATGATCTGTATATATATTAACATGAATGTCATACAAGTAATGCCTCCAAATAAAAGTCTTCCAGATTAGAACCTTAGCAATTTGAGTATCGTTGGAAACTTGTCTACATGTAGAACTTATTATTGGTAAATTGGGTGCATTCATAAGTCATTTAAAAAGGGAAATCTCATGTATGATCAAGTAGAGACTTACAGTTCAGCCTTTTCTTGGGTTGAAACTTATCATGTAAAGTAGGTTATGGATTGGGTGAATTTGCGGATTTAAATACTAAATGAGATGAATTATCATTGTGATGCCCAAATTAGGTCTTATATTATTTTGATGATAAGAAACTTAGATTCCTGACTTGATATTGAGGCTAGAAGCATGTGTTAATGGATTGATTATTATTATTATGAGATTTTGGACATATATTTTGTATCTAACTTCATTTTTACTTTTTTTTCATGTATATTCACTCATCTCATGGTGCATGAAAACAATGGATTGAAAGAAATGATTTAAAAGAAATGGATTGAAAGAAATATATGATTTTGGTCTCGGTTTGAGTATGGATCATTGATACTGATTATAGTCTCAGTTTGAGTCCGAGCAAGACTTACTAAAATTTTGGTTTGAGTCTAGGTGATATTAATTTTAATTTTTGTTCAAGTTCGGACAAGATATTTTGAAGTTTCAGTTTAAGTCCAGACATAATATATGAATCTCATAAATCTCCCATGGGTGCCATCATACAGCACACGATTGGAGAGAGTGTATATCGATAGGCATTGACCATTATATATCATCCTATATTATGTATTGCATTATCATTTAGATTATTATTGTGATTGATATAAATTATGCTACTTATTGATATTGAAGTACTGAGACTTTTCTGCGTATAGGGTTATTTTAGTATTCTTTATTTGATATAGTATCTACTTAAGATCAGTCAGCTTATGATGCCCACTGAGTACAAGTGGATTTTACTCACTCCTACTTTTCTGTATCTTTCTAGTGTTGATCCTAATACGAGTAGACCCTGTGGCTAGAGTTTGTGCTTCTAGGTATCATTCAAAGCTGCAGTGAGTGTTATGTCTATTTTGTTATGACATTCTGTTTAGAATTGCTCTTGTACTTATGACTTCTGAGTCTTAGAGATTTTAGATTCCCTTGTTCAGTATTATTTGATGATGTTTTGAGACATTATTACCATTTATTTGTATGGATTCTATTCTATTGCCTTTACTTTGAGTATTATTATTTATTGAGTTAGGCTTACCTACCATAGTTGAGTTGGGATAGGTGCTATCACGATCCAAGCGATTTTGGGTTGTGACCATTGGTTATGAATTTTAATGTTCTATTTTTATATACTTTTATGAGTAATTACTTTTTTATCTAGGATCTTAATGGAATCTTTTTGTAGGATGAATTCTTATTACAATTTTATATAATTAAGCCATTGAATTTTTGTACCTATTCAACTACATGTTTATTTTGGTTGTTGAATGACAATTGATTAATGAATGACCCTCAAGATTATTTTCTTTGTTTTCATGTATTTTCTATGTTTTGAGCATTTTCGCAGTGGCTACAGGTCATATATGACTTGTAAGGACTGACAGTTTAGTTCTCGAGCAGGTTGTTTGCATTTTTTATCCCTCTTCCCTATTTGGAAACTCTTAAAGCTGAAAGAGTTGACTTTGGCTAATATTCGGAGAAGACAGCCTTATATGGGAATCATGTCAACCTTATTAGCTCCGAAACATTGACTTTGGGCTAGAAGGACCTTTGGTTCAGGTCCTCAGGCTTCCGGACTCATTTTGGGCTATTGAGTTCCTTTTGGTAAAAAGTTAGTTTTTGGGAGAGGGGCCACTTTTTGTTAAATAAATTTCCATTGGGAATTTTATCATTTCTATTGAGTCTGGAATGCCATTTTTGATAGGGTAGCATAGTTCATTTGTGTTTGTGAGACCCCAGATGAATCTCAAGGGCCCATTCGGTGACTTTTTGAAGTTGCAAATTGCTAGTTTTGCTAGTTGTTGTAGTAGTAGTACCCAACCCTTTGACTATACAAGGGGTGGGCTGTGTGCAAGAATAAAAGGCATCGGGGATTGCCTCGTTTTCCCTTTGTGTATGCAGGGCCTTAGCTACCTACGCATGCTCACGTGCGTGAAGTCCAGTCTGCATGCGTGCAGGCTAGCTTGCGTGTATGCAGGAGGGGCACTGGGCCTAACCTCTGCTTGCCCTTCACATACGCGAGTTCCAGGCTGCCTATGCGAGGCCGCATACATGGTGTCCTACCCGCGTGCACGAAGGCCTAGCGCTTGGCAGTATATATGTTGTTCTTTTTCATTTATCAAACACTCCAACCAAAAATCCTCAATTGCTAGAGAGCTCTAGATCTAGATTTCAATGTGGGATCTCAATATACTGGTTGGGGTGATAATTCCTTGTCCGTGGTCAATTTTCCATTTTCTAAATATAAGTTTTCGACCTTTAATTTTCTAAAATTTTCTTAGTTAATTCTTGAATTGTTCTTGAGGTTGGAGGCTGCTTTAGGCTTGATTTTGAGCCTGTTTTGCTCAACTTTTTTAGGGCATGTAATTCTTATCTCACGAGGGATATTTTCCCTAGTTTTATTTTTGAAATTCACATGTGGGCCACATGAGTGATTTTTCACCCAATTTTTGGCCTGAATTGCTATTTTGCAATATGAGTATCATTGTTCATATTTTAATGAGTGGATTATCATTATGATAGCGTGGCATCATTTGGAAGATTCCAAAAAAAAAAGCTTTGATCTAGTGGGTGCGAGCACGTGTGATCGGCTTTCACCTAGGCTACAACTTACTTCCTTCTAGACTTAACTCCTTTGAGATGCTTGTAAAGTTTGTGATAATTGTTGGTGGGATTTTGTGGATTGAATAGTTGATTTTGAGGAAATATGATTCCCATAGCTGAATAGGGGCTTTACCTTAGAATCGGGGTTTGGGATCCTTAGTGTGCCTTTGCTTATTCCTATAGGGTTTAGCGTAGCCGGTGTTGTGCCATTAGTTTTAGATAATTGCTTGACTTAGCTTTGTTAGTCTGCTTGGGTTACTGGGGTGGTTAATGTAAAAGTCTGCAGAATAGAATTACTGGTAGTTTTCAAGGTAGGTTAGGAGCTTGTTTTATCATTTTTGCTTAATCGTTTTACTTTCGTGTTTTTCCACCATATTTATATATTTCTGGGCCCGAGGCTTTGTGCATTGAAATTGTTGGACCCCAGGTTAGTTTATTTATTCCTTAAACTCCTTTCAGTTTGTTCCTCTTTTTAGCCATTTTAGTATGAATTATCCACGTTAGTTTAGTTTTAGGGTAGTTGTTTCCTTAGAGTAAGTTCCTATAGGAGGGTGTTAAGAGTGCGACTCTTCTAGGTGCCATTTTAGTATGTTGACCTTTACTTTAACTTGTGAAGTTAATTGCCTTAGTGTGGGTTAATTAGACCTGATTACGATAATTGTTGTGAAGTTTTATCTAAGTCCTCGATTTCTGACTGCTTTTATCATGGCATATGAAGGATTTGATTTCAATACTGCATTTGGTTTTAGAAAGAGATTTCAAACTGGGATATTTGATACTTTTCGGACTTTTTTGTGAAAACATGGTACCCTTTTTAGAAAGTTTAGATTTAAGTAAACATGCATTCCTTAGGGAATGTATTCCGAGTGATTTTTACTTATATTTTAAACTTACATACCCGAGGAAAAATGTTTCGGGTGGTTTTACTTATATTCTAAACTTGCATGCCCGAGGAGACTCGTGTTATGGGTGGTTTTTACTAATTATCATCATGGCATGGTTATTGAGATACAATTTGGAATTAGTATAGGGATTTTGCGAGTCCCCCATAGGTCCTGCCTTTGCAAGCTACGGCTGGAGGAGGAGTATACAATACTATTGGCTCTTAGCTCATATCATATGGCATTTCATGGCATGGTCCCATATGTATTTCCCCTATTAGGTTGGTTGCTAGTCTCTGTTGTCTGCTGGTTGCACCTACTGGGCTTGTGGGGGTCCGGTTAGGTTATATTTTATTTGTGTGTAACTTTCAAGCTTATGGGTGCTCGATTAAGTTATAGCTAGACTGTTCTATTTGCTTTATTTCACCTTGTTTTACTTTACATATTTTACGCTTTGCTAAGCTAATTACTTTCTGCCTTAATATTATCTAGTTATGACATGTATCCTTATATTGACTCCATCTTTATCTCCCTTTAGTATATTCACATTTTCTACTTTTGTCTTATTTGAGCTTAGTCGGCCTATGATGCCTACTTGGTACCATATGTTTTGATACTCATTATACACTTCTATATCTTTTTCCCTAATGCAGACCCTAGAACGAGTTATCGCCACTGACACTACCCTAGTGTGGAGTTTCAGATTCAGGGATTTAGGGTAAGCTTCTGGTGTCCGGAGTTAACTTATCTCCTCTACTTTGGGATTAGTCCCCTTTTTGTATATTCATAGACTATCATGTATATTTGTAATTATCTAGTAATCTTTATGTTGTAATAGCTTTTGTATCGACTAATACTAGGTTTTAAGGATTTCCGGTATGACTTACTCCTTTCTTCCGCTATATCATGTTTTCTGCGTTTAGTACTTATGTAGTGTTTTAATTTTTCTGCTATATATCTCATGTCTCATACTAGACTGCTAGTTGCTGTTCTAGGCTAGGGGTTTTGGTTTACCTACTGGTTAAGGGTTGTAGGTTCCAGCACAACCTGAAAAATTGGGTCGTCATAGATTTGTATCAGAGCTCTAGGTTCGCTAGTATCATTGATACAAGAGCAAGTGCCTAGTAAAGTCTTGTAGATCGGTACAATGACGTCCATATCCTATCTTTGGAAGGCTGTATGTCACGCACTGAGGCTACCTCCTAGGGGTAACACGGGACCCGGTACCCGGAACCACAAGTGCCCCAAGTTAACCCTTGGCTAAAGCATGACTTAAAAAAACATAGATAAACTTAACGGAAGTATCAAACTAAAGTGATAAATAGACTGAGTCATCAACAACTCAAACATAACATAACAGAATCTGAAACCCAAATACAGAATCTCTACTATGTTAAAATCCTCTAAACTGAATAATGAGTTGCTGTGACAAGAACCCCAGCTAACTCCAAATACTAAATAAAAACCATAAATATAGACAACTGATACTAGTCCTCGAAGTATGAGGACTCACCACTGGAAGTTGGGGCACCAACTAATCTCTAGCCATGAATCTGAGGACCCGAACCCAAATCTGCATCATCAAGAGGATGCAGCGCAAGATATGCGTCAGTACTATAGGATGTACTGAGTATCTGAGATATGTAGAATTTGAGTAAACATGCTAGATATGCTATAAAACTGATCTCATGCTATAACAATAAAACTGTAATGTAAATGAGTCAAGGCAATATCATAAGCTGAAAACATAATCATAAGTAGTAAGTATGAAATCTGAGCAAGAGTCAAATACATTTTTAAAACATGAAACTTCTTCTGTGGGAGATTCTCTAACCGACATAGACCATGTGTGCTACATGAAATCCGATGTATCCGCCCCATCGAGAGGACCCAATATACTTTGTCAGGGTATAAAGGCATAACTAGTGTGAACACGATGTCTGATGCACACTGAGGGGACATAAAGAACCTACGGTGGCACATAGTTCTGGGATATACAAGGGGTACACTAAAACCAATCCAACTCGATGCTCAAAACTACTCCTAAAATATAATTATAGCTCAATTTATACTTGTGACATATTTAATGCCAAATCTGTTTGAAAAGCATAAGGGTATATCTAATACCATGCAATTTACATAGCTTAGGTAGACATATCTAGATGCCAACCTCTTCATAAAACGTAGGGACATATCTAATGTCATACAATTCATGCTTCAAAATCCTTGAAAACTTAGCATAGCCATAATTCAAAGCATACTTTTCTTTCTAAATTCATAACTGGAGGAATTAAGCATGCACTTTCATAAATACATATTGCCATGTTATCTTAACATGTCAATTTTCACTTGAAATCATGCTAGAAATTCTCTTTAATGCATGGGCTTTTGAAATCAATTAAGGAACCTCAAATAAATCATAAAAAAGTAATGAAAAATCATGAAATGAAGCTTTAAAACTAAACCAATAAGTTTTTCCTAATTTGGGTAAGAACCCTAATTTCATAAATTCATAAATCCAAGTAAAATCATGGGTTTTGGGCATAAGGGTGAAGAAAATCCTTTATTGAATACCCACATACCTTATTGAAGCTAGCTTGATCTTAAGATGAAAAGAAATGGAGGCTTGATCGTGGAGTTTGAGACTTGGAGCTTGAAGGAGTTCTTTCTTCTTTTGGAATAGAATTTCTTAGAATTCGAAGAGTTTAGGCTATTAAAGAATAAAACCCTACTAAAAATTGTCAAAACGACCTCACTTAGGAGTTAAAAAAGTGGGTAATTACAAAAATACCCTTAGGATTTAATTAAGAAAAAGCTGTAAAAAGTTGGGTTTCAGGGATCACGGGTGCATTCCACGAGCCATACAATGAACCACGACTCGTGGTTCCTGGACAAACATTTAAGCTGCAGAAGAGTATCTATGGGTCAACAGGATAGACCGTAGTTCAAACTACAGTCCGTAGTCCAATTCATCATTTTCAGAGGAAACAGTCAGCCTTCTAATTTGATTCCATGTGTAGACAAGATGGGTCGTAGATTGAACCATGGTCCATAGAACCAACTTGTGGTTTTCTAACCAGAGACTGAATTAGCAACCACGAACCACAGGCTCATTCCATGGCTCATGGTTCAAAACACGGCATGTGGTTTGGACGCTTAATTCCTGAGAAGTTCCAAATTTGAAGATTTTCTAAGTTTGAAAGTTGGATCAAATTCCGAGGTGTTACAATATCTCCCCCTTGGGATCATTCATCCTCAAATGAAGACTAACAAGGAAAACTAGAGAGAAAACAGTCCAACCAATCAACAAAATAGGAAAACTGAAGAATAAACATAAAACTAAGCTTTTCAACTTGAAACATGATAGAACTAACTTCGGAAAACACGGATACATGCTAAGATCATGAGGGAAAACTGATGGAATAGAACCGAAGGGACATACTAAGAAGGAAACTAATACCTCAAGCTGAAACTGAGTCAGAAGGAAAGAGATGAGGGTACTTGGCTTTCATGGCTGCTTTTTCTTCCCAAGTAGCTCCCTCAACTAGCTGATTTCTCCAAAGGACCTTCACCAAAGCGACTTCTTTGTTTCTTAACCTCTCAATTTGACAATCAAGAATCTCCATGGGAACTTCCTCATAATAAAGTCTATCCATAACACTCACATCTTCCAAAGGAACAATCAAGGTCGGATTACCAACATACTTCTTCAGCAAAGAAATATGGAAAATTGGATGAATAGCTTCTAATTTTTTTGGCAAATCCAACTCATAAGCAACACTACCAACTCCCCTCAGAATCCGATAAGGACCTATATAGTGGGGAAAAAGTTTCCCTTTCTTGCCAAATCTCATCACATCCTTCATGGGTGATACTTTCATAAATACCCAATCATCATCCTCACACTCCAACTCTCTTCTCCTAATATATGCATATGATTTCTGTCAACTCTGAGCAGTCTTCAACCTTTACCTAATGATCTAAACCTTCTCCATAGTCTCATGAACCGAATCTAAGCCAATCAAAGCTGCCTTGCCTACCTCAAACCAACCAATAGGAGATCTACACCTCCGCCCATAAAATGCCTCATAAAGAGCCATTTGGATACTAGAATGAAAGTTGTTGTTGTAGGCAAACTTAATAAGAGGTAAGTGATCATCCCAATTACCTTTGAAATCAATCACACAAGCTCTCAATATATCCTCAAAGGTCGAAATAGTACGCTCTTCCTGACCATCTGTCGGTGGGTGGAAAGTTATGCTAAGCTTAACCTGAGTACCAAGAACTTTTTGAAATGACCTCCAAAACTAGGATGTAAACTGAGTACCCCTATCTGAAATGATAGACAATGGAACACCATGCAATTGGACTATCTCCCAAATATAAAGTCTGGCATAATCCTCTGCTAAATCTGCAGTCTTAATCACCAAGAAGTGAGATAACTTATTCATTTTGTCGATAACCACCCAAATATAATCATGCAACTTTCAGACACCCTAGGACTCTTGAACCTGATGCCAATATCTTGAGTCATACCACTCAATGCTACCCCCTTAGCATAACATTGGACTCGGGACCACAAGTTCCCCAAGTTAACCCTTGGCTAAAGCATGACTTCAACAAACATAGATAAACTTAACGGAAGCATCAAACTGAAGAGATAAATAGACTGAGTCATCAACAACTCAAACATAACATAACAGAATCTGAAACCCAAATACAGAATCTCTACTATGTGTGAAAGCCTCTGAACTGAATAATGAGTTATTGGGACAAGACCCCCTTCTAACTCCAAATATTAAATAGAAACCATAAAGATAGACAACTAATACTTAGTCCTCGAAGTAAGAGGACTCACCACTCGAAGCTAGGGCACCGACTAATCTCTAGCCATGAATTTGAGGACCCAAACCTAAATCTGCATCATCAAGAAGATGCAGTGCAAGATATGCATCAATACTATAAGATGTACTGAGTATGTGAGATATGCAGAATCTAAGTAAACATGCTAGATATGCTATAAAACTAATCTCATGATATAATAATAAAATTTTAATGTAAATAACTCAATGCAATATCATAAGTTGAAAACCTAATCATAAGTAATAAGTCTAAAATCTGAGCAAGAGTAAAATACATTTTCAAAACATGAAACTGCTTTTGTGGGAGGTTCTCTAATCGACATAGAACATGTGAGCTACATGGAATCTGATGTATCCGCCCAATCTAGAGGACCCAATATACCTTGTCAGGGTATAAAGGTATAACAAGTGTGATCACGGTGTCTCATGCCCACTGAGGGGACTTAAAAAACCTATGGTGGAACGTAGTTTTGAGATATACAAGGGGTACACTAAACCTAATCCAACTCGGTGCTCAATACTACTCCCAAAATATACTTATATCTTAATTTATACTTCTGACATATCTAATGCCAAATTTGTTTGAAAAGCATAAGGGTATATCTAATACCATGTAATTTACATAGCTTAGGTAGACATATCTAGATGCCCAACCTCTTCATAAAATGTAGGGACATATCTAATGTCATGCAATTCATGCTTTAGAATCCTTAAAAACTTAGCATAGCCATAATTCAAAACATAATTTTCTTTCTAAATTCATAACTTGATGAATTAGGCATGCACTTTCATAAATACATAAGGCCGTGTTATCTAAACATGCCAATTTTCACTTGAAATCATATATTTCAATGGAATCATGCTAGAAATCCTCTTTAATGCATGGGCTTTTGAAATCAATTAAGGAACCTCAACAAAATCATAGAAAAGTAATGAGAAACCATGAGTTGAAGCTTTAAAACTTAACCCATAAGTTTTTCCCAATTTGAGTAAGAACCCTAATTTCATAAATTCATAAATCCAAGTAAAATCACGGGTTTTAGGGATAAGGGTGAAGAAAATCCCTTATTTAATACCCACATACCTTATTGAAACTACCTTGATCTTAAGATGAAAAGAAATGGAGGCTTGATCTTGGAGCTTGAGACTTGGAGCTTGAAGGAGTTCTTTCTTCTTTTAGAATAAAATTTCTTAGAATGAGAAGAGTTTAGGCTATTAGGGAATAAAACCCTACTAAAAATGGTTAAAACAACCTCACTAAGGCATTAAAAGTATGGGTAATTACAAAAATACCCCTAGCATTTAATTAAGAAAAAGTTGTAAAAAGTTAGGTTTCAGGGATCACGGGTGAATTCCATGATGCGTAGAATGAACCACAACTCATGGTTCCTGGCCCAACATTTAAACTGCAGAAGAGGTTCTACGGTTCAACAGGATGGACCGTAGTTCAAACTACGGTCCGTAGACCAATTTGTCATTTTCAGGGCAAATAGTCAGCCCTCTAATCTGATTCCACGAGTGGACAAAACGGGCCGTAGATTGAACCACGGCCCGTAGAACCAACTTATGGTTCTAAAACCAGAGACTGAACCAACAAGCATGAACCACATGTTTATTCAATAGTTCGTGGTTCAAACCACGACCCATGGTTTGGACCCGTAATTTCTGAGAAGTTCTAAATTTGTAGATTTTCTAAGTTTGAAAGATGGATCGAATTCTGGGGTGTTACAATATCTCCCTCTTGGGATCATTCGTCCTCGAATGAAGACTAAGCAAGGAAAATAGGAGAGAAAACAGCCCAACCAATCAACAAAACAGGAAAACTGAAGAATAATCATGAAACTAATCTTTTCAACTTAAAACATGATTGAACTAATTTCGGAAAACATGGATGCATGCTAGGATCATGAGGGAAAACTAATGGACTAAAACCGGAGGGACATACTAAGGAGAAACTAATACCTCAAGCTGAAACTGAGTCGGAAGGAAAGAGATGAGGGTACTTGGCTTTCATGGGTGCTTCTGCTTTCCAAGTAGCTCCCTCAACTAGCTGATTTCTCCAAAGGACCGTCTCTGAAAGAACTTTTTTTTTTCTCAACCTCTGAATCTGATGATCAAGAAAATACACGGGAACTTCCTCATAAGTAAGGCAATCCTTCACACTCACATCTTTAAAAGTAACAATCAAGGTCGGATCACCAACACACTTCTTCAGCAAAGAAACATGGAAAATCAGTTGAATCACTTCTAAATCTGTTGGAAAATCCAACTCATAAGCAACACTACCAACCCTCTTCAGAATCCGATAAGGACCTACATAGAAGAGACTAAGTTTCCTTTTCTTGCCAAATCTCATCACAACCTTCATGGGTGATACTTTCAGAAATACCCAATCATTAACCTCAAACTCTAAGTCTCTTCTCCTCACATCTGCATATGATTTCTGTCGAATCTGAGAGGTCATCAACCTCTCTCTAATGATCCGAACCTTCTTCATAGTCTCATGAACCGAATATGGACCAATCAAAGCTTCCTTGCCTACCTTAAACCAACCAATAGGATATCTACACCTCCACCCATAAAGTGCCTCATAAGGAGCCATCTGGATGCTAGAATGAAAGCTATTGTTGTAGACAAACTCCATAAGAGGTAAGTGATAATCGCAATTACCTTTGAAATCAATCACACAAGCTCTCAACATATCCTCCAAGGTCTAAATAGTATCCTCTGCCTGGCCATATGTCTGTGGGTTGAAAGTTATGCTAAGCTTAACCTGAGTACCAAGACCTTTCTGAAATGACCTCTAAAACTAGAATGTAAACTGAGTACCCCTATCATAAATGATAGACAATGGAACACCATGCAATTGGACTATCTCCCGAATATAAAGTCTGGCATAATCCTCTGCTGAATTTGAGTCTTAACTCCAAGAAGTGAGATGACTTAGTCATTTTGTCCATAATCACCCAAATAGAATCGTGTTGCCTTCGAGTACGAGGCATACCAGTAATGAAATCCATATTGACCGCTTCCCCTTTCCAAGTAGGAAGATCAATATCTTGAGTCATACCACTATATCGCTGCTGCTTTACCTTCACTTGTTTACTGTTGGAACACTTAGCCACAAAACCAGCTATGTCCCTCTTCATGCCATTCCACGAATAGACTTCCCGTAAGTCATGCTATATCTTGGTGGCACTAGGGTGAATAGAATACCTGGAGCTATTAGCCTGTGTCAAAATCTGCTGTCTCAACCCATCTATGTCAGGAACACACAATCGACCATGATATCAAAGCACACCATCTCCCCCTTAAGAGAACCTCCACCCTTTGCTGATGGACTGCACCATTCGGCTGGTGCAAAATAGGATCACTGTATTGCTTCTCTTTTACTTCAGCTACCAAATATGATTCAAAACCATTCTCAACAATAACATCACCTTCTGTCGAATACATAAGGCAAATTCCTAATCGAGCAAGTCGATGAACATCCTTGGCCAATTCCTTCTTCCCGTTCTCAACGAAAGACACACTATCCATAGACAACCTACTAAGTGCATCCGCCACGACATTGGCCTTACCCCGATGGTAAAACACACTCATATCATAATCCTTAAGAATATCAAGCCACCTCCTTTGATGAAGATTTAATTCCTTGTGAGTGAACATCTACTGAAGACTCTTTTGATCGGTGAATATATCCACGTGAACACCGTACAAGTAATTTCTCCAAATCTTCAAAGCAAAAACCATAGTTGCTAACTCAAGATCATGAGTAGGATAGTTCTTCACATGAATCTTAAGTTGTCTAGAAGCATAAACAATCACCTTGCTACACTGCATCAACACACAATCCAAACCAATCCTAGAAGCATCACAATACACAACAAAGTCATCTAGGCCCTCGGATAAAGCCAACACTGGAGCTGTGGTCAATCTAGTCTTTAATTCTTGGAAGTTATGCTCAAATAGATTCGACAACTGAAATTTAACTTTCTTCTAAGTCAATCGAGTCAATTGTGCAACAATGGAAGAAAACGCTTCCACAAATCTCCTGTAGTAACTAGCCAAACCTAAAAAGCTCCTAATATCAGACCGGGAGGTGGGTCTAGGCCAGTTATTTACTGCCTCAATCTTTTGAAAATCAACTCAAATACCATCTCTAGTCACAATATGACCCAGAAAAGCAATAAACTGCATCCAAAACTCATATTTGCTAAACTTAGAAAATAACTGTTGATCTTTGAGAGTTTGCAACACCACTCTCAAATGGTCCGCATGCTCCTCCTCACTCAAAGAATAGAAAAGAATATAATCAATGAACATAATCACAAATATATCCAAATACTGCTTGAACACACGGTTCATCAAACCATAAAGGTTGCAAGAGCATTTATTAGTCCAAAAGACATAACCATAAATTCATAATGACCATACCGAGTTCTGAAGGCTGTCTTCGGAATGTCACACTCTCGAACACGAAGCTGATAATAACCGGATCTGAGGTCGATTTTGCAAAAGTAATTGGCACCCTGAAGCTGATCGAACAAGTCATCAATCCTAGGAATAGGATACTTATTATTGATTGTGACCTTGTTCAACTGATGGTAGTCGATACACATTCTGAGCGAACCATCTTTCTTTCCCACAAATAAGACTGAAGCACCTTATGAAGAGATGCTAGGTCAAATAAAACCCTTATCAAGAAGGTCTTTCAACTGGTCCTTCAATTCCTTAAGTTCCATGGGAGCCATCCTATAAGGAGGAATAGAGATAGGATGCGTATTTGGAAGAAGATCTATTCCAAAGTCGATCTCCCACTCTGGAGGGACTCCGAGCAAATCTTCGGGAAACATTTCTGGAAACTCACTCACAATAGGAACTGACTAAAGAGATGGGGTTTTGAAATCTGTGTCCATAACCCCAACTATATGATAGACATAACCCTTAGAAATTATCTTCCTAGACTTGAGATAAGATATGAAATGACCCTTTGAGGATGGAAGACTACCTTGCCACTCCAAGATAGGTTTATTCGGGAACTTGAAATTGATTACTCGAGTACGACAATCGATCGAGAAATAACATGCATACAACCAATATATACTAAGAATAACATAAAAAACAATTATCCCCAACTCTACTAGATTCGCTGAAGTGACTCTATCAACTATAATAATAGTTACCATTTAAGTATCCAGATCGCTACATTTGAGGCATTATATGTTAGGCGGTGTAGGTCCCCTATTGGCTGGTTTGATTTTTTTGAGGCTAGGCCGCAGGGTATAGATTTGTTGCGTATGTTTTTGGATAGTGTTCGGATGATTCAGAATAAACTTTGGGTAGCTCAGAGCAAACAGAAGGGTTATGTTGACCGTAGGCATCGTGCCTTAGAGTTTTGGGTTAGTGATCAAGTGTTCCTCCAAGTGTCCCTCATGAAGGGCGTGATGAGATTCGAGAGGAAGGGTAAGCTTAGCCCCAGGTATATCGGGCCATTTGAGATTCTTTGGTGAGTGGGTGATGTAGCTTATGGGTTAGCCTTGCCTCTAGCTTTTTTTGTAATTCATCATGTTTTCCATATGTTGATGCTCCGCTATTATATTTTAGATGAGTCTCACTTGCTTCAGTGGGACTCGGTTCAATTGGATGACCACTTGACTTTTGAGGAGGAAACAATATCCATTTTACCTTGGGATGTTAGACGGTTGAGGTCTAAGGAGATTTTGGTGGTTAAGGTGTAGTGGAGACATTATCCCATTGAGGAGGCTATTAGGGAGACCGAATATGGCATGCGAGCCCAGTATCCTAGTCTTTTCGAGCCTTCATGTATTTCCTTTTTCTTACTTTTGAGAATGAAAGTCCTTTTAGTAGTGGATTTTGTAATGACCCTCAAGGTCATTTTCTCTGGTTTTATGCATTTCCTGTGTTTTGAGCTTTCCCACAATGACTATAGGTCATTTATGAGTTACCGTGACTGATGGTTCAATTTTCTGCCAGTTCATTTGTGTTTTAAGGTCTTTTCCCTGTTTTGAAACTCTTAAAGCTGAAAGAGTTGACATTGGTAAAGATTCGAAGAAGACAGTCTCAGATGGGAATTCCATCAGCATTTTTAGCTCTAAAACATTGACTTTAGCCTAGAGGACCCTTTGGTTCAGGTCCCGAGGCTTCCAGACTTGTTTCTACTTATTAGGTTCCTTTAGGTAAAAAGTTAGTTTTTAGGCGTGGAGACCACTTTTTGTTAAATCAATTTCCGTGGGAATTTTGTCATTTCTATTGAGTCTGGAATGCCATTTTTTGGTAGGGTAGCAAAGTTCATTTGCATTTACAATACCTCAGATAAATCTTGAGGGTCCATCCGGTGACTTGTTAAAGTTGCAAATGGCTTATTGCTATTGCAGCAGTACCCAACCCTTCACCTATGAGAGAGGTGGGCTGCATGAGTGAAGAAGAGGCATCAGAATTGCCTCACTTACCTTTTGCATAAGTAGGGACTTTGCTGCCTACGCGTGCCCGCATATGCGAGGCCAGCCTGCATACGCGCGAGAGAGGCATTGGGCCTCGCCTCTACTTGCCTTTTGCATATGCAAGTGCCAGGCTGCCTACGCGAGGCCGTGTGCGTGAAGGCCTAGCGCCGGACAGTATATATGTTGTTCTTCTTCATTCTTAAAGCACTCCAATTGAAAATCCTCCATTACTAGAGAGATCTAGACCCAAATTTTAGTGTGGGATTTCAATATACAAGTTGGGGTGATAATTCCTTGTCCGTGGTCGATTTCCCATTATCTAATTGTAAGTTTCTGACCTATAATTCCGTAAAATTTCCTTAGTTAGTTCTTGAATTGGTTTTGGGGTTGGGGGCTGATTTAGGCTCAATTTTGAGACTATTTTGCTCAACTTTTAGGGGCATGTAATCCTCATTCCCCGAGGGACACTTTCCCTGGTTTTGTTTTTGAAATTCACATGTAGGCCCTGCGGGTGATTTTTCACTCAATTCTTGACCTGAATTGTTAATTTGCAATATGGGTATCATAGTTCATATTTTAACAAGTAGATTATAGTTATGATAGCATTGCATCATTTGGAGGCTTCCCAGAAAGGAGAAGCTCTGGTCTAATGGGTGCGAGCTCGCATGATCGGCTTTCAGGTAGGCTACGACTTACTTACTTCTAGATTTATCTCCTTGGAAATGATTGTATGGTTTGTGCTAATTGTTGGTGATATTTTGTAAATATGATTCCCCTAGCGGAATTAGGGGTTTTAGCTTAGAATTGGGGTTGGGATCCTTAGTTTGCCTTTTCTTGTTCCTGTAGGTTTTAAAGTATCCTCTGTAGTTCCATTAGTTGTAGATGATTTCTTGCCCTTGCTTGGTTAGTCTGCTTGGGTTACCGAGGTGGTTAATGTAAAAGTCCATAGTATAGAATTACCGATAGTTTTCGATGTAGGTTAGGAGCTTGTTTATTATTTTTTCTTAATCATTTTACTTTTGTATTGTTCCTCTATATTTTTATATTTGTGTGCCTGAGGCTGCGTGCATTGGACTTGCTCGACCCCAGGTCATTTTATTTATTCGTTAAACTCCTTTTGGTTTGTTCCTCTTTTTAACCATTTTAGTATCAATTATCCGCGTTAGTTTAGATTTGGGGTAGTTGTTGCCTTAGAGTAAGTTCCTGTAGGAGGGTGTTAAGAGTTTAACTCTTCTAGGTGCTATTTTAGTATGTTGACCTTTACTTTAACTTGTGAACTTAATTTACTTAGTGCGGGTTAATTAGACCCGATTATGATAATTGTTGTGAAGTTTTATATGTGTCCTCGACTTGTGACTGTTTTCATCATGGCATATGAAGGATTTGATTTCAATACTACATTTGATTTTAGAAAAAGATTTCAGACTGGGATATTTGATACTTTTTGGTCTTTCTTGTGAAAACATGGTGCCTTTTTCAACGTTTTCATTTAAGTAAACCTGCATGCCCGAGGGAAAGTATTTCAGGTGATTTTTACTTGTATTTTAAACTTACAGGCCTAAGGAAAAGTGTTCCGGGTGGTTTTACTTGTATTATAAACTTGCATCCCCGAGGAACCTCGTGTTCCAGGTTTTTTTTACTGATTATCATCATGGCATGGTTATTGAGATACACTTTAGAATTTGCATACGGATTTCTCGTCCCCCATGGGTCCTGCCTTTGCAAGCTATGGTTGAAGGGGGAGTATACGGTACTATTGGAACTTTTCTCAAATCATATGGCATTTCATGGCATAGTCCCACATGTATTTCCCCCATTAGGCTGATTTTTAGTCTCTATTGTCTGCTGTTTGAATCTACTAGGCTTATGGGGGATCTGGCTGGGTCTATTATTTGTTGGTTGTACCTACTGGGTTTATGGGGGTCCAGTTAGGTTATTCTCTGTTTGTGTGTACTTTCCAGGCTTATGGGGGCACAATTAGATTGCAGCTAGATTGTTCTGTTTGCTTTACTTCACCTTATTTTATGCATCGCTCAACTAATTACTTTCTACCTTGATATTATCTAGTTATGACATGTATCCTTATACTGACTCCTCTTTATTTCCCTTTGTATATTCGTATTTTCTATACTTTTGTCTTATTTGAGCTCAGTCTGCCTATGATACCTACTGGGTACTGCATATTTTAGTACTCATGTTTCACTTCTGCATCTTTTTCCCTGATGCAGACCATAGCATGAGTTACCACCGCTGATGATGTCCTAGTGCGGAGTTGCAGATTCGGGGATTTAGGGTGAGCTTCTAGCATCCAAAGCTGACTTATCTCCTTCTACTTTGGGATTAGTCCCCATTTTGTATATTCAGAGACTATCATGTATATTTATATCTATCTAGTACTCCCTATGTTGTAGTAGCTTTTGTATCGTCTGATATCAGGTTTTGGGGATTTCCTGTATGACTTAGTCCTTTCTTTTGGTATATCATGATTTCTTTGTTTAGTACTTATGTCATATTTTCATTTTTCTGCTATATATTTTGTATCTTGTGCTAGCCCGCTACTCTCTGTTTTGGGCTAGATGTTTTGACTTACCTACTGGTTGAGGGTTGTAGGTGCCATCACAACCTGAGAATTTGGGGTCATGACAATCAACTATGCTTATTTAGTATGTGTTACTTGTGAAAGAATGCATAGTTAGGTTTTTGTTAAACAATACCACTCCTAGGTATATAAGAGATCAATACTGTGGGATTAAAAACAGGTTTAGAGATAATGAAGTTTTAACATGATCATAGTGCGTGATGAGAAATTTCTAACAAGAGTAATTTTAGATAATATGTCTAGTACATTATTGTGATTGATCAAGAAAGAATTAAGGTAAATAGAGTGTCCATAGTTAGTAGAGAATAGATTGGCGAGATTATAACTAATATACCAAGAAGGAACCCGATAATTGGAGAAATCATAATTCTAGGCCTCCCTAATCTTGAATTCAACTCATTCTATAATTAGTTGATAATTTTTACAACTTTAATATTTGTTAGTTAATTAGTTAGAAATAGAAATATTAATCTTTAAAACTATATAATTGGTCGAACTTATGATATTGAGTAGTTATAGCTAAGCTTTAGTTCTATATGGGATTTGACTCTGTAATGACCCTTTCGATTATTCTCGTGTCTTCACTTTATTTGTAGAGCTTGTCTGTAGCGGCTCTAAGTCATTTATGTCTTGCTAGGACCACTAGTCCGGTTCCCTTGCTGTATGTTTGGTCTTTATGGCCATTTCCTTGTTTTAGAGCTTCAACTTTGGAAATTGTTGACTTCGGTCAACATTCTTGGTAATCGTGCTCGGAATAGAATTTTGATAGTTCTGTTAGCTCCAGAGTGTGGACTTTGTTCTAGGTGGACCTTTGGTTGGGATCCAGGAGCTTTTTAGCTTGGAATTCTCTCTTATTCTGTATTTTCAGGCCAGTTGGGCTTATTTGGTTGACTTTGGTCAACATTCAGAGAAGACGGCCTCAGATTGAAATTCCATCAGTGTTGTTAGCTCTAGAATGTCGAGTTTGGGTTAGGTAGGTTGTGGGTTTGAGTCCCGAGTGAGCCAAGCTTATTTTGGGTGTTCGGTTAATTTTAGCTAGTGTTAACTTGGGTCAACTTTCCTCCGAGACGACCTCATATGGAAGTTTCATCAATTCCATTGAGTCCGGAATATTGTTTCCACTCTAATAACATATTTGGTTTTTGAGTATCGGGTTCTGATTGTGCCCATAACACCCCATAGAAGTTTTGGTTGTTGCTGGTTTTCTGTTACGGACAGGCCTTCAGCGCGATGGTGCCCGGGCAGCGCGATCACGCTAGCCTATGATTTTTCCCTTCAGCGTGATCACACTAGGACAGCGCAATTGCGCTCATCTGTGATCCTCCCTTTTGCGCGATCGCGCGAAGGCAGCGCGATTGCGCTAGTCTGCGACCTGCAACTTATACATTAAAAACCAAAAACAAAACTTTTTTTACAAGCCTTCTCCTCAATTTTTCAGACCATTTCATCATTTATCTCTCACTCCAAATCATCTTCCCTCTCCTAATTTGACTCTAAATCAGTATTGGCTTCGGGGAATTCATCAATTTGACGTTTAATCTTGCTCCCTCTTCATTTTTGGTAAGTTCCTTCTTCCCCAAAAGCTTCTCTTCTTAAGCTAAAAACTCCATTGTTGCACATCTTGAGCTTGGGGTTTCTTATTGTTTTAGTTACTCTACTTGGATTGCTGGTTCATGAATTTGGGGATTTCACTCTGTTAGCTTATTTCTCTCATCATGGTAAGTAGATTATTACTTTAATTTCCAGTTTTATTCTTGAAAATCCTTTTTTAATTCCTCTCTTGAGCGGGCTATTTTGAGCCCTTTTCCTTGGCCAAATTTGCTCAAATTTGGAGCATGCACTCATGGGAGTAGTTTGTTCATCGTGTGACTTTCCATTTATAATTTTTGAGCTGTGGGCCTCGCGAGCCCACTTTTGACTGGGATTTTGACTCGACTATAATTATAGCAATATAGGTATTGTTGGTCTTATATTGATGCGTAGATTATGGTATTGATAGTGTTTTCATGAATTGGAGCTTCTCGTATCAGTTCGAGCTTGGACGACGTCATTCCCGTAGCTAGTCATCAAACAACAAGTAGGTTATGGCTTTCACTACATAGAAAATGCATATATAGGCTATAACTGCATTAATTAGTATCCATAGATTGGTTTTATAGGTTGATACCCTCAGACCTTGTCCACATCTTCTGTCCATTATTTTATGTGTTGTTTGTAGTATTCATTGTAGTATTATAATATTACCCTTATGGCCTTGTATATCCCTATGGACCATAGAATGTGGGATATTTGGGAATGTTCGCGAGTCCCGGATATCATGATCTTACTTTAGGCTGGATATCTGTGCTATAGAACTGATTGTGCCTGTGCAGAGCTGATAGGAATGTTTGTGAGACATTTTGGGGTAATCTATTGTTTGCGAGCATATCATTCATGCAAAGGATTTTCTTCACGTTTTACTACTGATTTGGCTTCAGGCCACTATAAATGGATTTCTAAACTTAGCATGGCCCCAAGGTCCCATTTTTCAGTAAAATGAGTATGAAAAGTTTTGGTACTGACTTTTATGAAGCCTATTAGAGTAGAGAGGATATTACGATAGCTTTATCACCAGTTTTCACACTGATACTAGACTCGGCGAGGCTGGGTGCTAGACATGTTTTACTATGTATATAGACTCGGATATGCTTTGGGCACCCTTTATAAGGGTTATTGAGACTTGATTACTGATTTAGACTTGAATACACTTCAGGCCCCCTTTGATGGGGTTTGGAGATTACTACTACTGATTTTGACACGGATCGAATTCAGGCATGTACTATGAGGTTCTAATTATTGAGCTATACTTTGAGATTCACATTTGAATATGGTCATGGACCTCCATGGACCATGTCATTCTAGGACCAATGGCTATGGGCCGACGAGTGTGCTGGAGAAGGGATATACGGCGAAGTTGAGGTATACAGGTCGTGTCCTTCCTTGGATCCTACCTCTATTGGGCCTTTCAGTTACCTGAGGGGGTAATATACAGGTTACTATCATTGGTTCCATCACATCATCATCATCATGCATGTTGTATTCAGATTCCACCCTTGTTTACTATTTGACCAGTATACGCTCCGGTAGTATGGACTGTCGGAGGGTTTATTTTCACTTGATTGTGTTCCTCAGTTGTATGGGAGGCTGTTGGGACTGTAGGTAGACAATAATGCTTATCTCATATTATAGAGCTTTTTATGGCCTTTGGTACTTGGTGATTTAGCGGGTTCTAGCCTATTGAGGCTACAATTGTTGGATATGTTGATTGTTGATGGATTAGTGGGTCCCTTATTGATTTGAGGCACTCTTTATGTGGCCTTCTGGGAAGTTGTGAGCTAGGGAGTTCTATCCTTTATTGTGGTTCTGAGTAGTGGCTTTTGGTGCTTTGTGGCGTAGTTTATTCCATCCTAGGTTTGAAATTGGGAGGTTGTTTTCTGTTTCTCTTCTCTTGAGTAGTGTTTTGGCATGATTCTGTTCGTATATTGCTTTTATCTTGAATATGTTGGCTTGCTTTCATTCCTTCCCTTTTTACTTGAGGTTACCGGTATACCGCCATATTTTTAAACTCTCTCTTATATATATTGTTGTTGCAAGGACTACAGGTTCGTTCTTCTTTCCTTCATGTGTGTCCTGTGTTATATATATATATATACATATATATATACATATATATATATATATATATATATATATATTCTGTGGCTAGCATAGCTTGTTTGTGACTGTTGTTGACTATTATCCGTGCTAGTTTCCATGTGCTTCCTCTATTGTTTTATGTAACTATTTCCTTGCTATCTTCTACTTAGTGTTTTTATATCTTATATGCTCTCAATCAGCCAATGATGCCTACTGGGTACCCTTTGCTTAGCAATTAGTGCTTATACTACACTTCTGCATCTTTTTGATGCAGATATTAGCGTGAGCTTTCACCGTTGATCGCATGGAGACTCGTAAAGTTTTTAGATATTTGAGACTAGGGTGAGCACCTGACAACCGAGGCTTGACCATATCTCATATTTTGTACTATTACTCTTTATTATTCAGAGATAGTTGTACTTATTATTTTGTTACTTCTAGCACTTGTATTCTATTTAGAAGCTCATATAGTTTCGATACCAAGTCTTGGAGTTGGTGTAGTTTTCTTTATGTGTATATATTCAGGTTGTTGCTTCCACATTGTCTTTCTCTATTATATCTGCTTCCGCTTATTTTGGCTTATTGTGCATATAGGTAGTAGCTTATTACTAACCATTCTGGGCTACGAGAATTAGGTAGGTGCCATCATGACCTGAGAAATCAGGTTGTGACAGCTTGGTATTAAAGCTCTAGGTTATCTAGTTTCATTGGTACAAGATCAAGTGTCTAAGTAGATTCTCGCAGATCGGTACGATGACGTTCGTATCCTATCTATGGGAGGCTGCAGGGCATTGTTAGGAAAAGTTCCATATTCTTGGCTCCTTATCGTGCATTCCTGGATTTATTAACTTCTAAACTTTATTGTTCCATTCCTTCTCAGATACCTAGGATGAGTTCGACAGCGGGTGGTGTCGAGGTTTCTGTGCCTAGTGCTTTTGTGCTTCTGTCAGTGCCAGGATTTTATAGTGAGAGTTTACCGCATTAGCTAGAGGGTTTGAGGCTTGCCCTGCCTATGATAGGGTTTCATGCTACCTCTGTTCTTCAAGACACCTTGGCTAGGACTCTGAGTCCTCTGGTGGGTGTTTCAGTACCTCAGGATAAGGCAGTACTCGGTTCTTCGAGTGGTGCTTTAGTTAGGGTTGAGCTTTTAGTTCTTTAGCAGGGTTGTATGTTGGTATTAGAGTATGAGGCGAGATTTCACGAGATGGTTAGGCGTACTACTAGGACTGTGCCTACAGAGTTTGATAGGGTTCAGAGCTTTGTTAGAGGTTTGATTTCACCTCTCCATTCGGTGATCGAGCACCTATTTACAATTTGGACAACCTTCCTTCAAGTAGTTGATCATGCTTGGGTTGTTAAAGGTTTATGTCATAAGGCATATGGAGGTAGTAGTAAGAAGCATCGCTGTTAGGAAAGTTTTTGAGGTTCTTAGACTCGAGGTAGGGGATTCTCCACTAGAGCTCAGTTCCGTTGCTTTTTATCTAACAGACCGGTTTCAGTTGCTCCATAGGTTCCAGAGGATGGTTGTACAATGCATATTGAGCAGAGCAGACATAGTGCAGGTCGGGGTTCCCATGATTTGCATTCAAGGCATGTAGGCTGTGGTGGCCGGTAAGGTTCAGGGAGGGCTTCCCTACTGACTTCATTCAGTGGAAATTATTTTTAGTGCAGTAAGCGTGGCCACTATGTTATGGATTGCCCCATGATCGTGCATCCCAGTCAGCATGGGTGTTACAGTTGTGGAGTGGTAGGTCACTATTTTAGAGATTTTCCCCGGTGAGGGATGATCTAGCCTTCAGCTTTGACTAATCAGTCTAGAGTTAGACCTCATTAGTCTAATGCCACTCTTGGTGGGCCAGAGGTAGAGGTTCCTGATACCATTACTCCAGGTATGACTTTTGTTACTTCGGCTAGTGCTGGTAATGTTCGCATTGTGATTCTCCCCTTTTCGTGTATTTTTTTGTATGCCTACCTGCTTCTTGTTTAGTTGTATTACTACTTGAGTTGTAGTGTTTATGCATGTAATTTCTCAGTAGCTTAATTCTTTTAGTAGAGGATAGGGTGTTTGTGTCCTTGAGAGGCGATTACCCAGAGTTGTAACTCATGGGTAGGTCTTGTTAGCCTTGTTTCAAGTTTTGTTATAGTTCTAGACTTGGGTTGAGTCTTCTTTTTCTAGTGGTCCTAGACGATTGTTGCCTAGGCCATTATCTAGTATTAGCTAGAGGTCCTTTTGTTGGTTTGGTGTGATACTGGTGGTTATGTGCCGGAGATTGGTGTTTTGTCCTAAGTCGAATGGTGTTGGTTATGCCAGTGAGCATTAGTTGGTTTTTTATTTTCTCGAGTGGTTAGAGTTGACCCTCTTTGTTTGGTTGATTTAGAAGGTTGGCAAGTATGGGTTGCTTTCCTTGTTTTCATCTGCTTCAAGCCTGGTATGAGATGTTCTCATTTGTTTTACCCAGTCCCATTTGGGGTGAGTTTTGATCATAGTATTCTTTTCGAGTTTTTAATTATGGCATTATGGTCGAGTTTTGGCTATAACATTTTTTTACTAAGTGTTGACTACAACATCGCGGTTAAGTCGTGACTATAGCATCTTGGTTGAGTTGGGCATTAGGCCTATTCTTTTCCTGCCTTATTGAGTGTTGCTAGTGGAGTTGTGGGAGCTAAGGAACAACTCCAGAATCTTCTGAGAAAGAGTTTGTGGAATGTAGTGTATCCTTCAAAAGGGTTTTGTTTGGTGTGCAAAAGAGGGTGATGACTCCTTATGTGTGTCTGTGAGTTACTAGTAGCTGACTGAAGGGATGACTCAGGGTTTGCATGTAGTGACATGATTTGATCGACTACAGACTGCAGTGGGTTTTCTTTTGATGGATTCGAGGTCATATTTCCTTCTAATAATAGATCGGGGTAGTGGACTTCTCCAGTACTACCTTTGGGAGCTTGTTGCATCGACTATGGTTTCCTGGTTATATTCTTTGGGGGACTCGAGTTTTAGTAACATTTATGGATTGGGAAACTTGTATCTTCAGAGCCTAATTAGCTTCGGTTCCTAAGTGTTTATCAGCAGCGCATGGGTCAGTTTGATAGAGGCATTGATTGGCAATTAGAGTTAGGTTTCAAAAGCGTGAGCTAGCAGGTTACTTCAGATAGTTGTGGGAGTTTCTCTTGGGTCACAGTATCTTTGGATTATAAAGTGGTGATTACAGTTAGCTACACTTTTCTATCTTAGTTTGGGGTGGTCGTTGGCCTTGGACATCCCGTCCTTGTCTAACCATTTGATTAGGATAGACTTGACAGATCCCAGTGGTGTTTTTATCGGTATGAGGTCCATTCTACCTTGGTTGGACAAGTTTAGTGGCATAAGTTTGAGAATCAGTAGTGGTGTATTATATGTGATCAAGTTGTGCGGGTTGAAGCCAACATGGTTACTTTGGAATTTGATGGTATCTTGAGATCGATAGTCGTCTTTGCTGTTTTTGAGAGTTAGAGTCTTAACTTTGAGGGCTCTTCGAAAGGTTAGCTGTTATGTGGGACTCCAATGTTGTTCAGACTCGAACAGTGTAGGTCAAGAATTATGGTTCAGGAATACTTTTTGAGTTGGTGATTTGTATGTTGGTACGATAGACTGAGTGGTTTTTAGCCAAAGGGGTGAGTTGAAGGTTTATGCAAGTTTTCCATATCTAGATGGCAACCTTGGGTTCCAAACATCTTTTCCTTTGCCTAAGGGTCTTTTGACTTGATACTTGCGGTATGATGGACTTTTTTTAGAAGTGAGGCTAGTAAGGTGATCCTAAATCCAAATGGTGTTTCAGTATATCGAGCAGCAACGGTACTTCTAGAGGTTGGAGCTTAGTTAATAGCTATGGACTTCATGGTACGCTTACCACACTTCTTGGAAAGTTTGGATTTTGGTTTGGGTCTTCTTGGGCAGGTTGCCCTGATTCATTCACTTTCAGTCGGTTCAGACTTGGCATGGTTCATGGAGGTTGGTTCGGTTCGACTGTTGGTAGATTCTTCTTCGACACATGGTGTTCATACATGCCTTTTCCAACCTTGGTGTGTGGGTTTCAGTTGAGCTTTGATGGTTGGTTCAGATGGGTTCAGGTGTTATGATTGATCATAGCAAAAGCATCCATTCGTTGGTTGATAGTCAGTCGGGACATGTTACTCTAATTTTTGAAGATATGCTATGGGTTGGTATTTTGGATATCTAGGACTAGTACATTATGGATTGGTTTAAATGGAATTCGAGTATAAAGGTGACCTCGTTCGAGGTTGAGTGTAGCGGGAACTATGGATCTCTGGTGGGTCAGTTGACGTTTCGAGGGTGGCTCAAGTGTTTGTCTTATGTGAAGCTTCGTGTTCATGGTACAAGGGATTCAAGTTATTATAAGGGTTCTGCGGATCTATGGGTTCATGAGTTAGAGGTTTGGTTGGAGACTTTCTGGGTAAACTTGGTTATGTAATCGAGGATTTGAGTTTCAGTTGTTGATTGCCTTGGTTCTTCTTAGTTTCGATGTTGTGTTGGTGCTTTCCGGTTGATATTCTTAAGGTTTGGGTTAGTTGGAAGTCCTTTTGGAGTCTTGGAGTTGAAGGTTGGATTCTAGCTTGGCTTGAGTGAAGTTAAGGCTTGGTTGCTTTTCTTTGGTTTCGTTCTGTTGGGTGCCGTCCAATCGAGGAGGCTACCCGGGTTGTCCAAGAGAGTAGTGCTGGGTTTGTATCCGCAGTTGTTAAGCCTCTGATCTTCCCTTCTTTCTTGACTCTCGGGGATGAAAGTCCTTTTTAGTAGTGGATAATGTAATGAACCTTCCAGTCATTTGCATGTCTTCACCTTATTTGTATTGTTAGAGCTTGCCTGTAGCAGCCCCAAGTCATTATGGCTTTCTGGGACCAGTAGTCCAGTGCCTGGGCTGTCTATTTGGTCTTTATGGCCGTTTCTTTATTTTAAAGCTTCAACTTTGGAAATTGTTAACTTCGGTCAATATTCTTGGTAATCATACTCAAAATCGAATCTGACAGTTCCGTTAGCTCCGGAGCATGGACTTTGTTCTAGGTGGACCTTTGTATGGGATCTGGGAGCTTTCAACTTGGAATTCTCTTTTGTTCTCTGTTTTCAGGCTAGTTGGGCTTGTTTGGTTGACTTTGGTCAACATTCAGAGAATACAGTCTCAGATGGACATTTTGCCAAGGCTGTTAGGTTTGGAATGTCGAGTTTGGGTTAGGTAGGTTGTTGGTTCGGGTCCCGAGTGAGCCGGGCTTATTTTGGGTATTCAGTTGATTTTAGCTAGTGTTGACTTGGGTCAACATTCCTCCGAGATAACCTCGTATGGAAGTTTCATCGATTTCATTGAGTCCAGAACGTTGTTTCCACTCTAATATCATATTTGGTTTTTGAGTATCGGGTTTCGATTATTGCCGGAACACCCCGTAGAAGTTTTGGCTGTTGCAGACAGGTCTTCAGCGCGATGGTGCCCAGTCAACGCGATCGCGCTAGCCTGTGCTTTTTCCCTTCAGAGCGAGCACGCTATAACAGTGCGATTGCGCTGGTCTGTGATCCTCTCTTCAGCGCAATTGCGCTGGTTTGTGACCTGCAACTTATAAAGCCTTCTCCTCGATTTTTCAGACCATTTTATCATTTCTTTCTCACTCCAAATCATCTTCCTTCTCCTAATTTGACTCCAAATCAGTATTAGCTTCGGGAAATTCATCAATTTGACATTTAATCTTGCTCCCTCTTTATTTTTGGTAAGTTCCTTCTTCCCCAGAAGCTTCTTTTTTTAAGCTAAAAACTCCATTGTTGCACATCTTGAGCTTGGGGTTTCTTATTGTTTGTAGTTACTCTACTTGGATTGCTGGTTCATGAATTCGGAGATTTTACTCCGTTAGCTTGTTTCTCTCATCGTGGTAAGTAGATTATTACTTTAATTTTCAGTTTTATTTTTAAAAATCCTTCTTTAATTCCTCTCTTGAGCGGGCTGTTTTGAGCACTTTTCCTTGGCCAAATTTGCTCAAATTTGGAGCATGCACTCATGGGAGTAGTGTGTTCATCGTGTGACTTTCCATTTATAATTTTTGAGTTGTGGGCCCTGCGGGCCCACTTTTGACTGGGTTTTTGACTCGACTAAAATTATAGCAATATAGGTATTGTTGGTCTTATATTGATGCGTAGATTATGGTATTGATAGCGTTTTCGTGAATTGGAGCTTCTCGGATCAGTTCGAGCTTGGATAACGGCATTCCCGTAGCTAGACTTACCCAGATGGTATTAGTTAGGTAGTAGCCCATTACTAACTGTTCTGGATTACGGAAATTGGTTAGGCTAATGGGGGGGGTTGTAGGTGCCATCATGACCTGAGAAATCGGATCGTGATAGACTCCCCACTTAAAAATTGAATTATATTTGCAGCGACCTCTTATCTTTTTAGGACTAATTTTGGGCCCGGTCATCGATGAAAATAAACTTTTTTAGATAATGATGAAATTTAAGATGTTTGTTTAAATAAAATAGAGAGTGTGTGTTAGGGTTTTGGGAGGGGGTATAATTAAAAAGGAAAGGAAAAGGGTAAATAGATCTTGGCCGTTGAACATTTTAGATCAACGGCTGAGATTCAATCTCAATATGGGTCGGTTATGTAGTGGATCGGGTGTACCCAGATTTGAACCTATTGAAATTGAAATTGGGATTTAAAATCAAGCCCAAATTGACTCAATGGCTATAATTGAAATAAATTTGATAGAAAGGGGATATAATTTAAATAAATTGAGAGATAAATTGAAATTAGACCGCTATTTAATAAATAAAATACTACACATATATATAATTTGATAGATAAAAAATAATAATTAATGATAATTATCAGAACATATATATTATTTAAAATTATAAATAAATTATGTATATATATATATATATATTATGCATAAAATTAATGACATGTAATATTATACTAAATTTTCAATAAAATAGTAATAATAAGAAATAAATTATATATTTATAAATTGTATACAAATTTAAAAATTGTCAAGACGATGATAAAATACGCAATTTATTTAGTAAACAAAAGCAATACCGAGGAAAATTAAGCTGTAAAAATAATAAAGACTAGTAAAATAACAGCCCGAGAGAGGTATAGGGAGGTCAAAATTGGGTGTCAACACACCTCCCTTGGTACTTCAGCAGGAGGACCCATGGTGGGTCGTACCCGATATAAACCATCCGACACCGTATACCCCTCCTCCGGCATGCTCGGCCTTTTGGCCAGGTCCTAGAATGGTAGCCCATGGAGGTCCCTGACCACATACAGTAACGAATGCAAAATCTCAGAGAATCAGAACCTCAAAGTATGTGCCCAGAATTGAATCGGGTCTAAAATAGTAGTAGTAATCTCAAAAAACCCTCTCAAAGGGTGCCCAAAGTATACTCCGGTCTAAATCAGTGATAAAAGTCTCAATAACCCTCTCAAAGAGTGCCTAAAGCGTATTCGGGTCAAAATTGAGTAATATAAATCAAGTCTAGTGCTCTGCCCTACCGAGCTTAGTATCAGTAGGAAATCAAGTCTAGTGCTCTGCCCTGCCGATCCTAGTATCAGTAGGAAATCAAGTCTAGTGCTCTACCCTGCCGAGTCTAGTATCAGTAGGAAATCAGGTATAATATCATCAAAATCCCATTTTATCATCATTTATACTGAAAATGGGCCCCTGGTCAATGCAAGGTTTAGAAAGTCGTCTATAGTAGGGCCGAAGCCTAAACAGTGATAAAACATGCCGGGAAAAACCTTTTTAATGGATGATATGCTCGCACAAAAATATAAATTAGCCCTATGGCTCACAAACATTCCTATCGGCCCTGCATAGGCCCAACAGCTCTACAAAAGACATAACCATCCTAGAATAATGTCTCTATGTCTAGGACTCGCGAACATTCACAAATAACTCACCATCTATGTTCCAGAGTCAATACAAGGCCACACAGGACAACAAGAGTAATATACAATACTACACGAATACTACACTAAGCGTATAAAATAAATGGACAAAAAAGATGGTCAAGGTCTGGGGTACCAACCTAAGACAACCCACCCAAGGATACTAATTAATGCAGTTATAGCCTATATACGCAGAGTCTAGTTAGGGAAAGTCATAACCTACCTGTTGTCTGACGAATAGTTGTGGGGACGGTGTCATCTAGGCTCAAACTGCTCCGAGAAGCTCCAAATTGCGAAACCACTATCAATACAATAATCTATACGTCAAAACAAGGCTAACGATACCTATATTGCTATAATAATAGCCGGGTCAAAATTCGGGTCATAAACAGGCCTGTGGGCCCTTTGACCTGAAACTAGAAATGAAAAACACACATGTGTTCCTTACCATCCCGGGAGAACATGAATAAAATTTGAGCAAAAACAGACAATAATCCAGGCTCAAAATAGCCCGCTCAAGCTAAGAATTAAAGATGGAATTTCAAGGAATAAATCTGGAAATTGGGCAAGAAAGCTTACCACAATGCAAGAAATTACGCCAAGGAGGTAAATTGAGCGAGCCCACGATCATGCAATCACAAATGGGGAAGATTCTACAAGAATCCCAAGCTTTTGGAAATGAGCAACAATGGAGGATTCTTAGAAAAACAAGAGAAGAAAAGGTTGGGGAAGAAGACTTACCAATTGTTGACGAAGCACAGATAATCGATGAACAAAGGTTTCCCAAAGGTTGGGAACTGTTTAGAGAAATTTAAAGAGAGTTTTAGGTACCTTAGAGTTGAGGAATTTGAAGAATAAAGACTGGAAAAATGTATGGGCACAACTTAAATAGCTACTGGCCCAGGCCTTCATGAACGTTGCCAAGCGTCGCCTACGCGAAGAGCAAAATGGGCAGCTGGCCAAATGCCCTTCGAGAATGTGGCCAAGGCCCGCGAACGCGAAGAACAAAGCTGGGGTAGCTGAAATTTTCCCTATGCGAATGCGGACAATTCCCTGTGTTCATGATGAACAAAAAGGGTTATGACAACAACCAGCTCTTAATGGCAGATTTTTCACACTTTAGTTCCTGATATCGTTGCTCCAGATAAGGCTATTGTTACCTTTATCTTGTGATAGTAATGTTTGCATTGCGATTCCTTCCCTTCTATCATTTATTTGCTTATACGCCTACCTGCTACTTGTTTAGTTGTTGGCTACCTGAGTTGTAGTGTTTATGCATTATTTGTTGGTACCACAGACCTTGACTGCTTTTCCATGACTCGTCCCATTTCTTTCCTCCATTATGTGTAGTACTCTTGGTATTTGATATTAACACCCTTGTGGTCCTGTGAGGCCTTGTTGACTTGGAACATAGAAGGTGGGTTATTGGGAATGTCCGTGAGTCCCAAACATAGAAATATCTTTCTAGGCTATTTATGCTTGCTGAGTAGCTGCGGGGCCTGTGCAGGGCCGATAGGTTGGTTGTGAGCCGTGGGGCCACTGTTTGTGATTAGGCATATCATTTATCATGCATATAAAGGATTTCTATAATTGATGTGAACTTTCTTGGTGTTGTTTGGTATGTATTGTATGGTACAGAGGGCCTCAACACATCCTATACCTTGACATGGGCAATGCCTAGAACCCTTGAGGTTCTCATGAAACTTTGTCATATCAGGGACTAATATTAGGAATCGTTGTAGGCTCATTTGGATTTTTGTATGTTTATCTTTGGCAGGTTATTCGCTAGGGGATCTATTTGAAAATTGTGAAGAGTTGCTTGGGTTTCGGGGAGTCTGTAAAGACCATTGGATTTTATTAATTTTTGTATTTATGTTTCTCATTCATTCATTTCGTCTGTAATATTATCGTACAAACTTTGATAATAAATGAAATTTAGGAGGACTGCTATGGGGGTGGGGATCCATGTGCTAATTATTGTTCATACATCTTTTAAATGGTATGGTTATATGAAGCATGTGTAGCCTGGTGCTATTTGTTAGATGTCATGTCTATAGGTTTATTAATTAATTTTCAGCATGCTTTAGTTAGTAAAAACACATTAAAATGAGTCTAATGATACCCATATTGTTACAATTGTAGCCGGGTCAAAATCTGGGTAAAATGCAGGCTCGTGGGGCCCACAACCCAAAACCAAAAATGAAAAAGAGCACGATGACCACCTCGATGCCTAGAAGACATGATCCAAATTTGAGCACAATTGGCCAAGACAAGGGTGTCAAAATAGCCCGCTCAAGGTGGAGATAAAAGATATAATATAGGAATAGAATCGAAAATTTAGGCGAGAATTACTTACCCTAAAAGACGGAATTTAAGTCAAAACGAACAATCCTTCGCACCCACGAACATGCACGAGTTTAGGAGGTAGAATCTACCAAAAATCCAAGCTTTGGACATGAGCAACAATAGTGGAATTTAGAGAGAGAACAAGAAAATTCAAGGAAGAAGAAGGCTTACCAAAAGACAAAGAACTGCGGAAAATCAATGAACAAATGATTCCCCAAGGTTTAGAATAGATTTGGAACAAATTAGGAGAGTATAAGACTGTTTTAGAGTGAGAAAGTTGAGGGGAAAATGCTGGAAAAATGGACAACCAGAAATATATAGCTGATGGTCGCTGGTAAGTGCTATCACGCTAGACCAACACCACCGCGCTGAAGTAGGCTTGGCGCCAAAGCGCCATCGTGCTAAAATGGTGCAATCGCGCTGGCCGACTACAGGCGCGATCGTGCAGAACCTTGTGCAATTGCGCTTAAGACCTGGCCACAGGCTAGCGCGATCGCACTGCCTGGTCGTCGTTGGCGCTGAAGGCCTGCAATCTGCAATAAAACCAACTGCACTAGAATTCCCTACGGGGTGTTCCGGGCTCAATCGGAAACCGATATTCAAAAACCAATAATGCTAATAGAGTGAAAACGATGTTCTAGACTCAATGGAATTGACAAAACTTCCATACGAGGTTTTTTCAAAGAAATGTTGAACCAAGTCAACACTAACGAAAAGGAACCTAAAGGCTCAAAATGAGTCTGGCACACCCAGAACCCGAACAACCACCTTCCCAACCCAAACTCATCATTCCGGAGCTGATGGAATTGTCATATTTTGAATTAGATACTCTGATCATCGAAAGTCATCCAAAGTTACACTTTGAACTCCAAATGTCCTAATTACAGAGAAAACCACACAAAACCCACTCCGGAAACTCTCAGGCCTCAATTAAAGGTCCAACTAGACCAAACTCAATGCTACGGAGCTAACAGAACTGTCAGAATTTGATTCCAAGTGCGTTAGCTAAGAATATTGACTAAAGTCAATGATATTCTAAGTTCAAGTTCTAAAACAAGACAAAGGGCAAAACAACCAAATGAACGACCAGGGAACCGAACTACCGGTCCTAGCAAGCCATAAATGACTTGTGGGCTCTACAGGAAAGCTCTAACAGTCCAATGAATGCGTAAACACGAAGATGACCGGTAGGGTCATCAAAACATCCACTACTAAAAAGACTTTCATCCTCGAAAGTCAAGAAGAAGGGAGTACCTGAGGGCTCGAACAACTGCAGATACTAAGCACGTAACTCACTCTCGGTCTACCAAGTATTCTCCTCAACCGGACGATGTCTCCACTGCACCTTCACAACCAGAATCTCTCTAGATCTCAACCTCTTGATATCTCATGCCAGAATAGTTATCGGCTCCTCAACAAATGAAAAACTCTCGTCTAATTGTACTGAATCCCAATGCAACATTTGAGACTCATCTGGCATATACCGGCGCAATATCGAGACATGGAAAACTGGGCGAACAGCTGAAAACATCAGAGTCAAAGCCAATATGTAGGCAATACTACCAACCCTCTGTAGGATCTCAAATGGCCCAATAAACCTGGGGCTAAGCTTGCCCCGCCGACCAAATCTCATCACGCCCTTCATGGGCGATACTCAAAGGAAGACCAAGTCACCAACACTGAACTACAAGGCATGAAGTCTACAATTAGCATAGCTCTTCTGCCTACTCTGGGCTTCTCTAAGTCTGTCCTGAATCAAACGGACTTGGTCCAAGGAATCTCTAAGCAAATATGTACTCTGCGGCTTGGACTATAACCTGTCAAACCAACCAATCAGCGATCTGCAATGCCTACTATACAGAGCCTCAAACAGTTCCATACCAATGCTCGAATGGAAACTATTATTATACACAAACTCGGCCAATGGAACAAACTGATCCCATGAACCTCCAAGGTCAAGAACACAAACCCGAAGCATGTCCTCCAAGACCTGAATAGTCCTCTTGGACTGACCATCTATCTGAGGGTGGAAAGCAGTACTAAGCTGAACCTCTGTACCTAAATCCCTCTGTATAGCTCTCCAGAACTGAGATGTGAACTGAGTGCCGCAGTCTGAAATGATAAAAGTTGGGACCCCGTGAAACTGAACAACCTTGCGAACGTACATCTGAGCTAACCTCTCAGCACCATAGGAATTTTGAACCGGCAAGAAGTGGGCCAACTTAGTCAGTCGATCCATAATCACCCAAATAGAATCAAAACCCCGAGAAGTACGAGGCAAACCAACAACAAAGTCCATAGTAATACCTTTCCACTTCCACTCAAGAATGGGAAGTCGCTGATACAAGTCACCTGGTCTCATGTTCTCGAACTTTACCTACTGACAGTTCAAGCACCGAGATACAAGTTCTGCTACGTCCTGCTTCATACAACACCACCAGTAAAGCTGCCTCAAATCTCTATACATCTTCGCCGCGCCAGGGTGAATGGAGTATCTAGAACAATATGCCTCACGGAGTATCAACTGAATCAAATCACCAACCCTCGAAACACAAAGTCGGCCATCAAACCTCAGAATACCATAAGAACCCAAAGTAGCCTGGCTGGCCTCACCTCGAACTACCTAATCACGAAGGTCGCACAAACTCTGATCCTCAAATTGTTAGCTCTGAATCTGATCAACAAGAGTAGAACGGACCTCAACACTGGCAAACACTCTGCTAGGATCCAACAAGTCAAGCCTAACCAATCGGTTAGCCAAGGACTGGATATCTAAGGCCAATGGTCACTGAAAGTGAAGCTAGACTGCCCATACTCACCGCCTTCTGACTCAAGGCATCCGCTACCATATTTTCCTTGCCTAGATAGTGTAAAATAGTGAAATCGTAGTCCTTTAATAGCTCAATCCATCTCTTCTGCCTCGAATTCAGCTCCTACTGACTCGTAATATACTGAAGGCTATGCTGATCAATGAATATCTCATAGTGAACTCCATATAAGTAGTGCCTCAAGATCTTGAGCGTGAAGACTACCACCGCCAACTCTAAGTCATGAGTGGAGTAGTTGCGCTTGTGAACCTTCAGCTGCCTCGATGCATATGCTATCACTCGACCCTGCTGCATCAACACACAACCAATACCGACCCTTGAAGCATCACAATACACGAAGAAACTCTGACCCTTAACTGGCAAAGTCAGAACTGGAGCTGAAGTCAATAAAGCCTTAAGCCTCTGAAAGCTATCATCGCATTGATCTGACCACTGGAATGGGACATCCTTCCTAGTCAGCATAGTCAAGGGTGCTGCTATGGAAGAGAATCCCTCAATGAACCATCTATAGTACCTGGCTAAACCAACAAAGATGCGAACCTCGGTAGGAGTAGTAGGTCTAGGCCAATCACGAACCACAGAAATCTTACCTGGATCAACTCTAATCCCATCCTTAGACACCACGTGTCCTAGGAATGCAATTGACTCAAGCCAAAACTCACACTTTGAGAACTTGGCATAAACCTGATGATCTCTCAAAGTCTGAAGTATAGTCCTCAAATGTTGCTCATGCTTGTCCCTACTCCTCGAGTATCTCAAAATGTCATCAATGAAGACTATCATGAACATATCCAGGTATGGGTTAAGCACCATATGCATCAAATCAATAAAGGCTGCGGGGGTATTAGTCAACCCAAAAGACATCACCAGGAACTCATAGTGGCCATAACGTGTCCTGAATGCTATATTAGGGATGCCCTCCGCCCTAATCCTCAACTTATGGTAGCCAGACCTCAAATCAATCTTTGAAAACATGGCTGAACTCTGGAGCTGATCAAACAAGTCATCAATCCTCAACATCGAATACCTATTCTTCACTATCACCTTATTCAATTGCCGATAGTCAATACACATCCGCATCGACCCATCCTTCTTCTTCACGAAGAGGACAAGAGCACCCCAAGGAGACACACTCGGTCTAATAAACCCCTTAGCTAACAAATCCTGGAGTTGGTCCTTAAGATCTCTCAACTCAGCAAGAGCCATACGGTAGGGAGGAATAGAAATGGGCCTGGTGCTCGACTCTAACTCAATGGTGAAATCAACATCTCTATCAGGTGGAAGGCCTGGCAGGTCAGTAGGAAACACATCTAGGAAGTCTCTAACCACATGAACAGACTCAAGAGACAAAGGGTCAGCACTAGCATCTCGGACATATGCTAGATAAGCTAAAAACCCATGGGCAATCAACTTCCTAGCTCGAAGACAAGAGATGATCCCAGATGGTGCATGGCTAACAGAACCCTACCATACAACTAGGGATACACCGAGCATGGCTATGGTAATGATCTTGGCATAACAATCCAAAATTGCACGGTGAGGAGATAACCAGTCCATGCCCAGTATCACATCAAAATCTAGCATATGATCATCAAATCACCCCAAGTCTCCAAATCACCAACAGATATCACACAAGATTTCACAATCCGATCCACTACTAAAAAATCTCCTACTGGGGTCGAAACAAAAACAGGCACAGATAATGGCTTACTAGCCAACCCCAAACAAGGCGAAAATTAGGAAGATATATATGAACAAGTGGATCCAGTATCAAATAAATCCTTAGTAGACTGATGGCATACAAAAATCGTACCTTTAATCACGGCATCTGAGGCCTCTGCCTCCGGTCTCGCAGGGACTGCATAGAACTAATGATGACCTCCACCATCTCGACCACCATCCCTTCCACTTGCTCTGCCATGCGGGGCACCACCCCTACCCTGACCATAGCCCTCTCTAGCTGGAGGCTGAATTGCTCATAATGGCTCTGCCGGCAGAGCGGCTGGCTGAACTGTACTCCTTTGGGGGAAATCTCACGCATAGTGACCCACTACCCCACACTTACAGCAAGGCTTTGATGGCCTAAAGTGTCGAGATAGACCGGCAGAACCCGAATGGCCACCATGTCCTGATGCCCCAGAAGATGCACCCCTTAAAGACTGACCACTCTGGCCCTAATGGCTACTCTGACCCTGCTCAAACAATAGCCTGAAGTGAAGCCTGAACCGGTCAACTGGACTGAACCTGATACTGTTATAGCTAATAACCTCGGCCCCACTGGCCCGAACCTTACCCCCTGATGGGAACCATATAGCCACCCTGATGTCGAGGCCTCTTATCTCTTACCCCAGAGTCATAATGACGCATATCCTCTACAGTGCGAGCATAATCTGCAATGACCTGAAATGATCTACCACTGGTAACCAATATCTCAGCTGGCTCTCTAAACTCTAACCTCAGTCCCTAAACAAACTGGTGAATCCTGTCCAACTCAGTAGGAATGATCATAGATCCAAATGGTGATAATTGATGAAAATGGGTCTCATACTCAAATACGGTCATAGACCCCTACATAAGCCGAGTAAACTGCTCCCTGTGATGCTCATGATCACTTTGGGGGAAGAACTTGGTCATAAAGGCCTCATAGAACTCAGACCAGGGCAAATGAGGTGATGTAGAAGATCTACAAGCAACATGTGCCCTTAACCATAACTTCGCTGGGCCTCCAGCTGATAGGTAGTGTAGCCAACCCAGTGAGTCTCTAATAAGCCCAAATGGTGCAATATCTCCTCACAGGTAGTAATGAAGTCATGTGGGTCCTGACCCAGTGTACTAGCAAACCTCGACGGTGCCAATCTCAGAAATCTGCTCAAAACCTTCTGCTCCCCATCTGTCATAGCTGGACGAGGAGTAAGAGGCTGTGCAGCTGATGGAATTGGAATGACCTTGGCACAGGGAGCCACAGTAGCAGGCTGCTCTTCTGAACTTGGAACACCCAGGGCTACCCCCTGAGTGGATATATGGGCTGTCTTAGAAGTACGTTCCCCAATCATAACCAAAAGTTGAACAAGCAAACTCCAAATATCCGAAGACTGAGCTAGGGCTGAAGCTGGCACAAAAACTGATGTTGGAGCTGGTACTGGAGCTGGTGGTACCTGGGATGCCCCCGAGTCCACATGTTGCTGCTCTAGAGAGAACTCTGGCTTATAGTCATGCTCGGGCTCTACCTCAACCCTAACAGCCTTAGCTGGTGCCACTGCTCTGGGGCATCCACGACCCCTGCCTCTACCCTTGTGACCACCATGACCCCTAGCCGGAGTCGGATGTTCAGAGGTAGGAGGCTCTCTTCTGCCAGAAGCTGAAGATCTCATATGAACCATCTGCGAAAGAGTTAACCAGAGTAAGTGAGATTACCAGAAACTTTCAAAGATACTACGCATGAGATAGAAATAAGAAAAGTCCAAATCTTCCTAAGATGCCATTGTAGCCTCCTGAAGATTGAGTACGGACGTCTCCGCCCCAATCCGTAGGACTTTACTAGACATTGGCATACCAATGACGCCGGTGAACCTAGGGCTCTGATACCTAGCTGTCACGACCTGATTTCTCGATCATGAGGGCACCAACAACCCCCCAGTAGGCGAACCAATTTCCATAGCCCGGAATGGTTAGTAATGGACTACCTTCTAACAGTTTAAGCAAAAGAACAAATAAATAAGTGGAAGCAAGGGAACAAGTTCAATAAACTAGATAATAGGAGTAATATAAATATAAAGCGGAGGCTAAACCAAAACCAAAACCTGGTATCATAGCATATAAGAGCCCGATCTACATAAGGAGTACAAGGGTCCAAAAGTAATATATACAAAGCTGCCTCCGAGTAGTAATAATGTACAAAATATATAGGATAGACTAAAGCTAAGCTCCGGTCGACAAGAGCTCACCCTCATTCCAGAGTATCACCAAAACAACACCTCGCATGAGTCTCCCATGAGCTAACGACGATGGCCCACACTAGGATCTACACCAGAAGATGCAGTGTGTAGGGTGAGCACCAAATGCGAAGCATAAGGTACCGAGTAGGTATCATAGGCTGACTGGGCCCATATAAGATAAAAGAGTAATAACAGACGGAATAAAAGCAAGTAGTCACAGAAATCAATGAAAAGTACACAAGAACTAGCCCAGAGGGAAGACAACGAAACAACATACAAGGCTAGCAAGTAGGATATATACACACATGCACAGGTGAAAGTAATAAATGATGCACCTGGGATCCATGCGACAACAATATATACATAACAAGTTCTAGAAATGGACGGTATACCGATAACCTCAAGAATAAGGAAAAAGGGGCGAAGAATAAAGGTAGACATGCTCGGGAAAATAGGAAACAACAATCAAACTAATCACATCAATCTGAAGTACAGAAACTAACAGCCTAGCAATATCCAACTCCACACTTGTAACAGTGATCGGGAAAAATTCCATAATAAAATAACAAGAGTTTACCTACAGTCCCTTGGCCACCCATACAACCAAGGAACACAAACAAGTGAAAAAAAAATCATCCGGCATCCCATACTACCGGAGCGTACAATCAAAAAATAGCAAACAAGGGTGGTACCTCACACAGATGAATGATATTGTATGAAATGCTAAGATTGCACAATCTCAGTGTCAGTATGTTACCCCCTCCGGTGCCCCAAAGTTCCAGTAAAGGCGGGATCCATGGAAGGACTTCTCCCGAGTACATATTCTCTGCCACCCCTACCCCCGATCAGCCTTTTGCCTATAGCACTTGGTCCGGAGTAGATCTATGGAAATTCGAGTCAAAAGCGGTCCCATGGGGCCCATAACTCGATATCCATATTGCTATAATTATAGCCGGATCAAAATCCAGGTCAAAAGCGGGCTCGCAAGGTTCACAACCCGGAACTAAAAATGAAAAAGAGCACGATGACCACCTCGATGCCAAGAAGGCATACTCCAAATTTGAGCATAATTGGCCAAGAGAAGGGTGCCAAAATATCCCGCTCAAGGTGGAGATAAAGGATAGAATTTAGGAATAGAATCGGAAATTCAGGCGAGAATTTCTTACCCAAAAAGATGGAATTTTCTAAGACATCTATGGTAGATTTAACAAGAAGAAGAGTGAAAAATTAAATTTGATCATCAAGATAATAAATTCAAATTAGCCGTTGAATTAAAGAAGGCAAAAAAATCACAAGTGAGAAGGGTTAAATATACACCCAAACTTTGCAAAAAAGAATAAATATACCCCTAAAATTTGCGAGAAGGATAAAATATACCTTATGGCTTTTATTTTAATAAAAATAAAATAAAATAAATTAATTTTAAATTATTTTTTTCACTTCTGTCAACCAAAAAGGGTATAGTTGCACCATTTGTGTAAGAATAGTGGTATAAATATGCCATTTAAAATAAGGGATATATCAGCTCTAAATCACAAAGTTTAGGGGTATATTTGCTCCTTTTCCCTAAAATTAATTCTCTCCATGACTCCTTCACTGTCATTACTTTGTTTTGAACTACTTTTATGTAATGACCCTCCCGGTCATTTATGTGTGTTCGCCTTTCTTGTACCGTTAGAGCTTGCATGTAGTGGCCCCAAGTCATTTATGGCTTGCTGAGATCGGTAGTTCGGTGCCCGGGCCATTTTTTGGTCTTTTGGCCGTTCCTTATTTTAGAGATTTATGCTTTTGAAATCATTGTTTTTAGTCAACATTCTTGGTAAACTTGCTAAAAATCAAATTCTAAAAGTTCTATTAGCTCCGGAGCACGGACTTTGGTCTAGTAGGACCTTTTATTGGGATTCGGGAGCTTTTCAGCTTGGAATTCTCTCTCGTTCTGTGTTCTCAGGCCATTTGGGATTGTTTGGTTGACTTTGGTCAATATTCAGAGAAGACAGCCTCGGATGAAAATTTTGTCAGCGTTGTTAGCTCCGGAATGTCGAGTTTAGGCTAGAGGGACCATTGGTTTGGGTCCTGAGGCTTACAGACTTGATTTCGACCATTGGGTTCCGTTTTGGAAATAGTTGGCAAAGGTTGATTTTGGGGGTTGATGAACGCTCAAATCGTGCTCTCCAAGTAGGAGGCCACGGTGATCGTGCAGCAAAACAAAATTTATAAACCCAATGAATATCGGGGTCGTACCCAAGGGACTTTACTTAGCCAACTAGAGATTGTATGAGTTGATTTCAAAGCAAGAGTAACTGTTTAAACAAAAACAATTAAAAGGATTGGGGGAATTGGGAAAGTTGTCACTACTAACACAATTCAACAATAAGCAATAAAACTAAAGATGGGTGTACCAAGTCATTTAGAAGACTAGAGATGAATATCCGATGGAGCATTAGCGATAGGATGAGGTAATCATTAATTCACTTCTACTCTCACCTATTGACATGAATAACATTGGTCATAGGTGTGGAATGCTATCTCCCAATCAACATTCACATTTTTGATGATTTTGGTTAGAAAATCATCAGTGTGATAAACAATCAACCAACATTAGCTTGGGGAGGTCATCCTATTCCTAGCTCGGACCTTTAAATGGGAGATTCCTTCGATTAGAGTTATTCCTAGCCTTCAATCTAGATGGATTCCCAAGTACCCACTAGCAATTTCACATCCACAACTATGAAATTCTCTCCCGAGCAATCACATAGCCAAGTAATGTAAATTAATATTTTCAACCACCAATTTTTAGATTAAAACTTGGTAAAATTACCAGTCAAATAAGCAATTATAAAGGTGAATTAACAACACCCACACCTATAAGCTAAGCACCCATCATCTATACACCCCTAGACAAGAGAATTTAGCCACTCATAGTAGGAGAAGAAGAGATACCATCTGGGTAAGTCAAATTCCCATCCATTATAGCTGAATCTCAAGTTCTAGAATCAAATTAGGCACATAAATTGTTAACTAAGAGATTTGAATTGAAACCCTCTTCTCAATGGAGGTGGAAAATTGTTTACAAAGCAAAAACTATCTCTAAAACTCAGGTCTGGAATATTGTATATACAAATTGGGCCTAAAATGCCCTTTTATATATTCCCAAGTCGTCACATAAATTTAGGACAAGTATGCCTTTTTGGGAGGTGTGCGGTGCAACGTGCGGATCGCATATCGCAATGTGCACGTCGCACACCTACTTCAACTCGACCAGTCACTTCAGCTGAAATTATGGGCTTCATGGGAAGGTGGTGCGCTTCGTACCACGGAATGTGCCCGTCACACAGCAATTGCACTCCTTTGCAGAATCTTCAGCAACTTTTTCATCTTCATGCGGAGGAGGTGCAAACCGCACCTCGGCTTGTTCATGTCGCACAGCCACCGCATCTCATGGCAGATTCTTCAACTTTTTTAAATTCTTCACACTTAGCTCATTTTTGGCTCCATATCCTTATTCTTATCTTCTATCAAAAGTACCTGCATAGACATCAATAAAAGACATAAGAACCTCTAAATTAATTCAAAACATAGCAATAATTCATGGATATAGACTCATAGATTACCGACTAATCAAACCCCCAAACTTAAACTATTGCTTGTCCTCAAGCAAGATACTCACAAAGCAAGGAATGAATTATGCTAAGGCTAAATCATGGCACAAAAGACTACTCTACACTAAAAAATTTAAGAAAAATAAACAAACAAAAGACTCAAACAAAGGACTCAACTACTATGCTCATCTGAATTTGGACCACCACAAACTCAAGACAATTGGTCATTTCAAAAACCTTTTTCAAAAGGACTTCATTTCTCATTTAAAATCAAGGGAATTTTCCATTCAAATCATGACATTTAAGCTTCTTAAGTCATTGGCATGGACCATCAAGGTTTGCCTCGAGATTCACCACACAACTTGTATAATTCATTCCCCTTACGGGATTATAAGAGAACCAAGAAGACTCTCACTCTCTCAAGGAAGTTCAAGTGCATACGCATCGAACCATAGGCTTTCCCTTCATATAAATCCCCACTAATGGAGGGTATCCAAGCTCGGAATCACCAAGGACTTACGGGTTACGATGTTGGCTAGGGCTAAGATGAGGATATCATTTGGTTCAAGTTACTACACCTCCCTAATACTCTTTGTTCTCATTTCGAACACCGCTATCATTTTTCCATTTCAACTTCACCTTATTCCTCTCTCGCACAACCCAAGATTTCTTCTTTTTTTAACTCATGATCATTCACACCTTATATCACCTTCACTTGGTAGCACCAATTTTTGCTTTTTAATTTGCTCATTGGATTGATATTGTGGAGCAAGTTTCAATTTTAAGTTAAGGTGCTACCTTGCACTTGAAATGCACTTCCTTTCTTCTCCTCATATACCCATATGCATCCCCAAACCTAAGCATTTGCCTATGTTGTCTTTTGCCCCCCCCCCCAAACATAGGCTTTTGGCCTACTTTTCATTTTCAAGCAATTATGGAGGATGGGTGCCAAGATAGAGGTTCCAAAAGGTCAAGGTGTTGACAAGGTGTCAAAGAACGGTCACAAGCTCAATGAGGTTCACTAGGAGTGGTTGCCGTTGGGAAGTCATTTGGGTGAAGTGGCTTATCAAAAAGTGCCTAAGGTCATCTTCCAAGCTCGGATACACCTAGAATTTTGCCTTGAATCACATTCGGGGCAAGTTCTAGATGACACTTATGCACATGAATCAAGGTACAACCTCACCACACAAGGCATCATGCCACAAGACTTCATTCATTAGTCCCATAAACAATTGGGTCAAATGACTTTTGACAAGCTATTCTGAGTTCATTACACACTCATTTGTAAGTCAGTCAATCCAAAGAGAGAGTGTGCAAGTCATGACAAGAGAATGCTTTTCCTCAAAAATTCATTTCCCTTCTTCCTTTCATTTTCAAAAATAAATTGCCATGATTTTTTTTCCGGTGGGCGCATTTTAAGACAAGTACTTACGGACCTAATTCTACAATAAAACTTGGCATTTTCCCTTAAGAAAGTCGCCTCTCAATCTATCATAGGGAAACACCAACCCGGTTCGACACAAAAAACAAAAGAAAAGAAAAAGAAAAGAATCAAAACTTTTGCTCCTTGGGAAAGAATCGTAGTATTAAGAAAACCCTCGGAGTTTATTTCTACACTACTATTAACAAGGCGATAACCGAATTTTACGCTCATAATTTCATTCAAGAACAAGCCTAAGCATGGACATTTAGCGCATTTGCAAGGCACGGGTAGTGGAACAACGGGGCATGTAAGACCAACCCGACACATAATCGATAAAATTCAAGCTTGGCGAGGGCACAATTAAGGTCAAAGTAAAACAAAAACATAATCTAAAACAAAACATAGTCTAAAGGCCTGGCGAGGGCAATGTCGATCACAACAAGCATCATGATGTTAATAGTTATAGACTCCCCCAAACTTAAAACAAGCATATCCCACGATGCACAAAAAGATAACCAAGTAAGAATGAGTGCCGAAAACTCCCTGAGTAGGCTAATGATGATGACGATGCCTCCTTCGTGAGTAGAACTGATGAGGTAGTCAAGATGGCGGTGGAGCTGGTGGTGCCGGTGGTGGTATGTATGCATGTGCTAGATCTAGATGAAACCCTTCCAATGGAGGAATGGATGGATCCCACCGGACCTCAAGGCTGCCCGAGGGCTCCACAAACCACCTGTCCTCACACGTCATTAACTCGTGATACGAGAACCATTTTTGCTAAAGTCCCCATTTCCTCATATGTGGTGTTGGAGGTGCTGGTTGATAGTGGATGACCGACTCTGTATTATCTGGAGTGATCTCGACTGGTGTCTCGTTCTCTTGCATCTCAGATTTGCCTTCTTCATTAGGTTCCCAACTTGTGCACCAATTATCAGGAGGGCTAGTACATCTTGTAGGAGAGTTCGAGCTTGGGGTCGGTAGGTTAAGATCCCAATTTGCTTCAACAAGAGGGATCATTTTCTTGAACTTCTCAACCTCTGTTTCCATAGTTTCCACTCTAGCACATAGCTTGGTCACACTTGACACAACCAGTTTGAGGGCTGACTTGATTGCAGATTGAATCAAAGCTGGGATTTCTCTGGCCAACTTATGCAAAGATTCCTCATTTTTGTTGGTAAGTTTAGCAAGCTTGAATAAATCACCTGGAGGAGTGGCTTTTGATGCTCCATGTACAGTGCTCGAGTCTCCTTGAGATGCGGGTGAATCCCTTTCTTGATCATGTACAATGTTTTTACCTTGAGTCCTGAGTGTGGTGGCCTCAGAGGTTTGGTTGAGCTACCTCTTCTTGATGTGTGGAGCATCTTTATCCCTCTGTGTGTCTAGGCAAACCATGCCTTTATCTTGATTAGACTTGTCAAGTCCTCGAAACAAGGGGCATCCAGATTGGATACATAAAAGAGTGATGAGCACGGGGAATGCCATGGATGTGGAGTCATGTCGTGCTTTCCTCTTGAGAAGTTCAACTATAATCTCACCCTCATTTAATCTGAGGCCTCTCATGATGTATGCAAGAAGAATGCCCATCTCAATGGTTACCTTAGTGGTGTGGCTGGTCGGAATGAGCCTTGTGCTCACAAAGTTGAGCCACATGTGGGCTTCAAATATGAGATCCGAGTGATAAATCTACCCCCTTATGGTGGCCCAAAGGGGGTCTCCTGTGGCAATAACACTAGCAAACCATTTGTATTCCTTATCCTTTCTTGCCACGCATTCCATGAACCTTGATTCGGGGATTGGTTCATCATCCCAGATTGTAGAATGAATGACTTCCGGGGTAATGTCCACCTCTTTACCCCGTGCCCATACTGACCTAAGGCATGGTGACTTGCTTAGTAAGCCTTCGGTATTTAGCATGTAATGACGGGACTGGTATGAAGCATATAATTCTCGTACCAAATCAGGAAAGTAGAGACTGGGTATTTTGGCAAAATGTTCCCATTATGGGAAATTACTTTGGCATCTTTGGGAATTCCTCTGGGAAATCATCTATGTAGAATCCCTTTTCTTCAAAGAATGGGCGCTTTCTGAACTTAAGGTAATAGGTTTCCATTCCCTTGAACCTGAAGCGAATCCCCAACTAAACATGCTTTGCTTCTTGTGTGGGGACTCCTGCATTTGGAGTGTGCTTCAGGGCATGACATTTTTTATGGTGCCTATTGGAGGACATATTCCTGCGAACGGGCGTTAGTGGCATGCACTATAAACATATACAAAACTACTAAAGAGTGAGAAATTTAGCAGAGTGGCAAGAAAAGGGGGGTAGGGGTTTGTTGGCTCGTGCGAACCACATGCAAAATGCACTAGACATAGTGCGTGTAACATATGCCATCACATGAGTTAACAGACTCCTGCCAGCGGTTTGCTTTTATTGTGCGAACCACATGCGAAATGCACTAGATGAAGTGCACGTCACATGTGCTGTCGCACAAGCCCGCAAAACCTTCAGGGATTTTTCATTTGAGGTGTGATGATGGTGCGATTTGCACCATCAGGAATTTGTGTCGCACCACGCGTTACCCCTCAGATCAGTGACCTGCTCATTCTCTTCAACTTGGTGTGATGCCTTGTGCGCCCCGCACATCATGATCTATGCATCGTATGCGTAACACACAATGACACAATTGGAATTTTTAGTTCCTTGTGTTCTTGAGAGTTACACATATGATTCATAGAGCAAGATGTGCTTCGGCACTTGGCACTACACAACAACCAAATCACATTTAAACAAAGGGGAAGAGGGATTATGACTTTAACTTCCGGGTACTCAGACTTCCCCGGATTTCCGTTGACACAAACACAAGCAAGAAAGGACTTAACGACTTCCCTTAAGATAGACATTACCTCGTCTATCATCGGGAACATCAAGCCCTTCTTGCACAATGGGCACTAATAAGCATAGCAACAATTAACCCTTCCTTCACCACACATACACCCCGAATAGATTTTTAACACGGATCATGGGCATACAATTATAACTTGGCACATATAAAGTAAAAGGGCAATAGCAAACAAAATAGATATAAACAGCCACAGAAATCAATGGTAAAGTACACAGGAACTAGCCCAGAGGGAAGACAACAAAAAACAACAAGCAAGGATAACAAGTAGAATATATACATGGCAAACACAGGTGAAAGTAAGAACGACGCACCTAAGTGCCTCGCAAAAAAACAATATATATGGGTAAGTTCTAACAAAAGGCGGTATACCGGTAACCTCAAGTATAGAGAAGGGAAGGTAAGGATAAAGTATACATGCTCGATAAAAAGAATAGATAACCAGACAAACCATATCACACTCAATCCAACAGTAACAACCTAGTAAGTTTAGTTCCACACGTGTACTGTAGTAGAGCACAAATTCATAATAAAGTAAAGAGAGTCTACCTACAGTCCCTCGGCCGCCCATACAACCGAGGAATGCAATCAAGTGAAAACAAACCCTCCGGCATCGCATATTACTGGTGCGTACAATTGAAAAATAGAAAACAAAGGTGGCATCCCGAACAATAAATGATATGATGCATGAAAACCTCAGGGTGAAATAGAACCTCTGTATGTACCTCCTCCGGTGCCGATCGGGCCCAGCAAGCAGGTTCCATGGAAGGACACAACCCGTGTACCTCTACTCCTCCGTATACACTTCCCCCGACACACGCAGCCCCAAGCCTCAGGCCTAGAGCGGCAAGGTCCATGGAGGTCTCAAACCCCATACTAAAACTCAGAATCAAAACATATCCTCCAGAATCGAGTTCGGGTTTAAGCCTATGGCTAAGTCTCAAATATGCATGCCTAGACCCTGTCTAGGACTGAAATAGTGAAAAAGATGTCTCAAAAACCCTTCCAAAGGTGCCCGAGCACAACCAAGTCTAGACCAGTAGTAAAAACATCTCAGATGCTTGACTCGGCCGAGCCTGATATCATTTCAAATCAATAAGAAAACTCAGCTAGCACTCTGACCCGGTCGAGTCAAGCAATAGTAGTAAATCTTGATTAAAGCATATTTTTAACCTTCTTTTACCCCAAGAAGATCCATGTATCAAGTCAAATCATTTCCAAATCCAATTTCATCAAAAACGAGTCCCGAGGCCATGCAAGGTTTAGAAAATCAGTTTACATAGGCTCGAAGCCAAAAACCATAATAAAACATGGAAAACCCTCTTTATATGCATGGAAATGATCTGATCAACCTAAATAGCTGCCCAATAGCTCACAATCTACCTAACGGCCCTGCACAGGCTCCGAAGCTACTCAGCAAGAATAACCAGCCTAGAAGGATATTTCTATCTCCGGGACTCATGGACATTCTTAACAATCCCTCCTTCTATATTCCAGAGTTAACAAGACCTCACGGGGTCTCAAGGGTAATAAATATATCAACTAATAGGAATACAACACAAAACGGAGGAAATAAATAGGACGAATCATGAAAAAGTGGTCAAGGTCTGTGGTACCAACCTAATAACTAAACCCAAGGATGCCAACTAGTATAATATTACTCGATAGATGCGAAGTCTAGGGAGTTAAGTCGTAACCTACCTGTCGTCCGATGACAAGCTGCGGCAATGACAATATCCGAGGTCTAGCTGCTCCGAGAAGCTCCGAATGAGAATCAAACTATCAAATTCATGAATAAAATATTAAGATGAGTCTAATGATACCCATATTGCTACAATTGTAGCCGGGTTGATATCGGGTCAAAAGCAGGCCCGTAGAGCCCACAACCCAAAACCAAAAATGAAAAGAACTACGATGATCCCAACGATGCCAAGAAGGCATGTTCCAAATTTTTGCATAATAGGACAAGGGAAGGTCACCAAAATAGCCCGCCCAAGTTTGGGATTTGCTATAAATAGATAAATAACATGGATGTTTTAATCATAAGGAAAATGCAAAATTATGCTTAAACCGATCAATTAAAACTGACAGTAATCAAATCACGATCATAGAATCAATCAAGCAATGGAATCATGGCAATTATTCTACTCTCATGCTCACAAACAGGCCATATAAGATTATCTTAGAACTAAGCATAACTTTCAAGTCATGAACACAAAATTATATTTCAAAAACTGGTAAACAAGCTATGGATTAACACTACAACCCCCAGTAGGCAAACCAATCCCCTAGCCCAGAACGATTAGTAATGGGCTACCTTCTAAAAGTTTAAGCGGAAGAACAAATAAATAAGCGGAAGCAAAGGAACAAGTTGAATAAACTGGATAACAGGAGTAATATAAATATAAAGCAGAAGCTAAACCAAACCCAGAACCTGGTATCATAGCGTATAAGAGCTCGATCTACATAAGGAGTACAAGGGTCCAAAAGTAATATATACAAAGCTGCCTACGAGTAGTAATAGAGTACAAAATGTACAAGATAAACTAAAGCTAAGATCTAGTCAACAAGAGCTCACCCTTAGTCCAGAGTATCACCAAAACAACACCTCGCACGAGTATCCCACGAGCTAACGGGGATGGCCCACACTAGGATATGCACCAGAAGATGCAGTGTGTAGGGTGAGCACCAAATGCGAAGCATAAGGTACCCAGTAGGTATCATAGGCCGACTGGGCACATATAAGATAAAAGTGTAATAACAGATGAAATAGAAGCAATCAATCACGGAAATCAATGAAAAGTACATAGGAACTAGACCAGAGGGAAGACAACGGAACAACATACAAGGCTAGCAAGTAGGATATATACACACAGGCACAAGTGAAAGTAAGAAATGACGCACTTGGGATCCATGCGACAACAACATATACATAACAAGTTCTAGAAATGGATGGTATACCGGTAACCTCAAGTATAAGGAAAAATAGGCGAAGAGTAAAGGTAGACAATTATTAAAGAGAAAACCATCTTTAAAATAAATCGTCTTTCTAGTCATATATTTTCTTTACAAAAGGAAATCAAAATCAAAGAAATTGAACAAATATTAAAAACCCCGGGAATGGTAACTAACATTGCCAACCTAGAAAATAATTTCCAAAAAGAAATTTGTTCAGACTTCCCTAATGCCTTTTGGGAACGAAAAAAGCATTTGGTTGAACTCCCATACATAGCTGATTTCAGTGAATTATCTATTCCCACAAAGTCTAGACCAATTCAGATGAATCAAAGCATGATGGAAGTTTGCAAAACTGAGATAAATCATTTATTTTGACTAAGTGTTGAGTGTAGCCTCGTGGTTGACTAGTATTCATAGCATGTTGGGTGAGTCGGGCATCCGGCCCTTTTTTTTCTCCTACCTTGTTAAGTTTTGTCAATGTAAGTATGAGAGCTAAGGGAATGGCCCCAGATTCTTATTTGAGAAAGGATTTGTAAGGTTTGGTATATGCCAAGGAAGGGTTTTTTTTAGATGAAAAAGGAGGGAGATGACTCCTTGTTCGTGCTTGTGTGTTCTAGTAGATGACCGGGGTGACGATTGAGAGATTGCTTTGGGTTATGGGTTGGTGACTTGATTCAACCATCTATAGATTGTTGTGGCTTTTCCTTCAGTTGGTTCAAGCTTCAGTAGCATCTACGGATTTAGCAAATTGTGTGTTCATAACCTAGTTGGCTTCGGTTCCTAAAGATATATTGACAGCATACAGTTTTAACAAAGGCTTTGGTTGGAAATTTTAAAGTTGGGTTTCAGAATTGTAGACTAGCAAACTACTCTGGATGGTTCGTGGTTGGTTCTTTTCAATTGAAACTCCTTGGGTTGGAAGGCAATGAGTCTAGACGACTTTGTTTCCCCATTTAAGTTGTGGGGTGAAAGTTGGCCTTGGACACCTAGTCCTTGGCTAACCTTTGAGTTAGGCTGGACATTCCAGATTTTGGTGGTGTACTAGATTGTATGAGGTTCCTTCTACCATTGTTAGATAGACTCAGCGGTGTGAGTTTGAGATTCAGTAGTGGTGTATATTATGTGTGATCAGATTATGCGGGTTGAGACTAGCAAGGCCATTGTGGGTTCTAATGATACTTTAAGGTTAGTGGTCGCCCTTGTATTCCGAGGGTTGGAAGCTTTATTAGTTGTTTCTTCAAGGGTTGTCTTTTATATGAGGTCCCAGTGTTGGTTATACTCGGCCAGTGTGGGCTAGAAGTTTGGTATATTGTACGCTTCAGAGTTGGTGGTTTTGTGTGCTGGTGTAATAGAATGACTGATTCGATCCAAGGAGGTGAGCTGATGGGTTAGGCAACATTTCTATAGCTAGATGGCAACCTTAGAGTTTGAACACCCATCCTTTTTCTTCCAAGTCAACACTAACGAAAAGGAACTCAAAGGCTCGAAATGAGTCTGACTCACCCGGAACCCAAACCAACCATCTTCCTAGCCAAAACTCAATATTTTGGAGATGATGGAATTATCGATTTTCGAATCCGACACTCCGATCATCAAAAGTCACCCAAAGTTACACTTTTAACTCCAAATGGCCTAAAAATTGAGAAAATCACACAGAACCTACACCGGAAGTTCTCAAGCCTCAACTAAAGATCTAACTAGACCAAACTCATCACTCCGGAGCTAACGGAATAGTAAGAATTCAATTCAGAGCACGTTAGCTAAGAATGTAGCTGGCCGCAACTGATTTTCTGCAATTTTAAAAAAACTCTATGGGACATTTCGGGAACAATTGGAAATCGATATTAAAAAACCAATAATGCTAATAGAGTGGAAACGATGTTCTAGACTCAACGGAATCAATGAAACTTCCATATGAGGTTGTTTCGGAGAAATATTGACCCAAGTCAACAATAACGAAAAGGAACTCAAAGGCTCGAAATGAGTCCGACTCACCCGAAACCCGAACCAATCATCTTCCTAGCCCAAACTCAATATTCCGGAGCTGATGGAATCATTGGATTTCGAATCTGAAACTCTGATCATCGAAAGTCACCCAAAGTTACACTTTCAACTCCAAATGGCTTGAAAACTGAGAAAACCACACAAAACCCACACCGGAAGTTCTCAGGCCTCAACTAAAGGTCCAACTAGACCAAACTCATCGCTCCGGAGCTAACAGAATGGTCAGAATTCAATTCTGAGTACGTTAGCTAAGAATGTTGACCAAAGTCAATGATATTCTAAGTTTAAGCTCTAAAACAGGCAAACGACCAAAATGACCAAACGAACGACCAGGGCACCGAACTACCGGTCCCAGCAAGCCATAAATGATTTGGGGCTGCTACAAGAAGGCTCTAACAGTACAATGAATGCGTAAACCCGAAGATGACTGAAAGGTTCATCACATCTTCTCTATATCATTGTGTCATTTCTATCTTCTCACTCATCTGATTTTTTAGTTTATTTATTTATTTGCGTTAATTGCAATTCATACAGAGTTTTCTCACTTAGATTTATTAGTAACCAAATTAGCTTAATTATTCGTATTAAAATAATTTTTTACTCATTTAATCATATAGATATTTAGCTTAATAATTTCATTGACCTTTGTTTATCACTTAATCCCCACATAATAAATAAATCCGGCAGGGACCCACATTTGTGAACCTCGAAAGGTGCTTAACACCTTCCTTTAGAGGTAATTTGAACCCTTATCCAATTTCTGGTAACACAGACCTTAAAATTAATTTAATCATAGTTATTTAGAAAGGTGCCCTAACGCGCCTTAAATTCGTTAGGTGGCGACTATTTACTTCTATTTTATCCTTAAGAGAGTTGTCACGTTGATGACCCATTTTTCGCGAAAAAAATGGGGCGCGACAGAATGACTACTCTGCTGGGGATACTTAGGTTTTAACCATTACGGATTTATATAATGTGAAATTTTGTGCATTATTCTTTTAAAATAATTTAATTTCATGTTTAATCTCTTCCTTGTTTAAATTTTTTATTATTTGCTTTCTTAAGTGACTGCTAATCCTTCTCTATTTTTTTTTTTGAGTAATTTATTATCGGGTTTAATTACTTTTCAAATTCAATTTCTTTTTAATGTTTAAGAAATATATATATTTTATGTCATACATATATCTCTTCTTACCCTTATACTTAACTTTCTTGTCTGAATATTTCGTTTCCTTAATTGAATTATTTATCTCACATGAAAGTTTTTGTTCTAAATTCCTTTACTTGTTTCCTTAATTTATTTATTTTTAGATAGAACTTCTTCTAAGTGTTCATTTATTTTAGATAGAACTTTTTCTAAGTGTTCATTTATTTATTTTTAGTATAGTTTATTTTTTTTCATGTACCTTCTCCTACCTTATTTTCTTTATTTGTTTCCTTAACTAATTTTTTTTTTATGATCAGTCCCTTTCCTCATTCTCCTTGCGTGTTTTCCTACTAGTATTTCATGATTAATTTGTTATTTATTTATTTTATGTGTCTCATGATATAATTATTCCTCTTCTTTTGTTTACGTACTTTTATTTCTTGATTTTGCTTTATTTATTTCTTTATCATTTTCTTAAACTATTAAAGGTGTTACTATTTTTTACTATATGCTACTTGTTATTACTTTATATAACTGTCATTCCGCTCATACTTCCTCCACTTGGGAACTTCACACATTTCACACACTATACACGTGAGTTGTGTCTTTGCACTTCTCCAAAATTCTTTCAATACCCTATTTTAGAGAGTTGGCATAGACGTGGGGTGAACGGATAGTTTTGCTACCGTATGATCACGTGCCTCCTCGCATAGGAAAACTTTGAGTTCGTGTCCATCCAAATCTTGAAAACCTAAGATAGTGCTATGCTCACCCCTTGTACTTAAGTCATGCATGTATTAACTATAAATGGGTGTTCATGACACTAAAAATGTGTATATATTTATTTGCTTCGTGTTAATTTTTTTTTACGTTTACGTTATCATCTTACCTACTCGATTACTTTATCATTGTCCTAGCTATCCTTACTCTTAGAATTTTAAGCTTTACATGACATCAAAATCATTTATTTGCACTTAATGCAAATAATTTTATAGTGTCATACCTTTTCCCTTTAGGCCCAAATCATACAATCTTACGGCCTAGTCAAATTTCCCTTCATTCTAACGCCATGACTTGATCTTGTCCTCTAAAAATCTTATTTTAGTGTATAAATCATCTCTCGAATCGATCTATTCCTCCATATGATATCCTAGACTCCCTTTTAACCTTTTAGGTTAATTCGTTACTTTTAGAATATCCTTAACTCATTGCTTTCTACGTTGATATATTATTTCCTCCACCCAAGATTTCATTCTTTTGGTCTAGATTTCACCGTACTTTTGACACTCAATCGTCAACGCTCGATGTTTGCATCATCCTCCAGCTTTCACAATTGTTAAGTCATATAGTGCCCTTATAACCTAAATTCACATTCCACTCTTAATTCTATCATTATAAGACGTTTTTCTTTCCTCTTTTGCATTCCTCTTTACTATTTCAAATCCTTCTTCTACTAAGGTTGACTAAAGTTGAATGTTAGAACATATCAGATAGTGTGAACTATGGTTGACCTGATTCCCCTATAAGAGGAATATGTAGGTGCTTATTTAATGAGTTCAGTCTCATCATAATACAAATTTTCTTTTCCCGCATATTATCTATTTAATCTTTCAAGGATGGGACTGATTGAATTAACAAAATGATATGGAGAAAGCTCTAGTGTTCAACAATAGTCGACCTTGTTCATACTATGACTTCGTTATCTTTTAATTTTGCATTCTAGTATCGTGCCGACCCTTTGAAATCATAAATTTTAATCAAAACTCAAACCTCTGCATTTAGATCACTCTTTAAGTCCTAACTCTCATCTGTTTTGAGCATCTTTTATTTTATAGTATTACTATGTAATATTTCAAGCTTATGTGTGCTACATGATGATTTTATTTGTGTTTAACTTATTTATTTTGCTCAAAGGTTGTCTAATATTTGAACATCAACTCGGTTAAGAATCTGCAATATGACAAATATTCTCAATATCAAAAAAAATCTAGTCTTCTTCTATCTCATTCCATGCAAAATACCTTTTGGACTGTATCACTTCTCTCTATCCTTACCCATACACTCCCTGAACAAACATCTTCAGCCCACATCGATCATGGTACTTTGCCACGCATGATAATATCTGACAAAGATGAGAACAACAAGCTAGGTGCATTGCAAAAAAGGATTCATGATTTAGAGGAGAAGGTGGATGAAAAATTACGCTCTGAAATTTTTTATGATCTGAGGTATAAGAAATTATGTCTACATCCAAGAGTTGGATTTCCGCCAGGGTACAAAGTTCCAAGATTCAATGTGTTTGATGGGCATGGAGATCCAATCATGCATCTTAAGGATTATTGCAGCAGTTTGGTTGGAATAGAACATAACGAGGCTCTTCTCATGAGATTATTCATTCAGAGTTTGTCGGGAATAACACTCACATAGTATGCCAAACAAGACTTTGGCAACTGGTATTTGTGGGAAGATATGGCACGAGACTTTGTAGAACAACATAAGTTTAACATTAAGGCCGATGCAACTATGCTGGATTTGCTCAGATTAATAAAATTGAATCACAAGTCGTTTGAGGAATATGTAACATGATGGAGATTAGAAGCTTCTAAAGTGCGTCCTTCAGTACCTAAAGAAGAATTGGTGCAAACTTTTATCAGATCACTCGATGGTGTATATTGTGAATCATTATACTTCACATGTATTCAAAGCTTTGATAATCTGATTCGAATTGCGAAAGAATTAGAATATGGCCTTCAGACAGAGAGAATCAATGATGTTTCTACAATACAAGATGCCTTTCAAACATCGAAGAGCTCACGGGATTGAAAAATAAATAAGGTATCGACCCCAATACCTCAAACGCAATATCATCAAAATTTTGAAAAAGTCCATGCCCTTTTTGATGAGCGGCCCCAGTCGTATCAGGCACCCAATTCCTCTCCACAAAAAGGGAGAAAACCTCATACCTTTACTCCTTTAACGAAAACTTTGTCGAGTATATTTCAAAGACTATGGGCTCAAAGAGTTTTGAAACCAATAAGGGGATGGATTCGTAGGTACTCATCTCCATATTCTGATCCATCCAAAAGTTGTGTTTATCACTCAAATATTCAAGGTCGTAATATCGAGGAATGTTTAGCATCGAGGCATAAAATTCAAACTCTGATTGAGAAGGGAAAAATAAAAGTGCAAAGATCACTAAGCAATAATTACGATCCTGTCATGATAAATGCAGTCATTATTGAAGGTGATCCAACAAAAATATTCCCAAGACATTTGACAAGGAAGATCAAGTCACATCAAAGGAATTTACGAGAACAAGACCCCCATGCAAAGTGTTATTACTCTCTATTTGTCCGTCTTATGATCAATAAACTTTTTTGCCTTTATTCAATCTCTTTTGTATTCTTGAACTACGTTTGAACTGATTCCGATTTGGATATGTAGGAAACCTATTATTGGATTCGGTCTTAATCTAATAAAATTTTCTTCTCCTTTCACGTTCAAATCGAGATGGCCTTGACTAAGCTCTCCATTCATTAAACCTAAATTATTTCAATCTGCCATATGGTCAATAATATCATAATGCAAATTCAAAATTAGGACCATGATATTCAAATTCAAGGCAACCGTATATGTTGTGCTAATATTCTTCTTTGAGTAAAGCAGGAATACAAACATGAAAATTTTGTCTGATTTCCGAGGAAACCCCAAAAATTCTACAAGGAGGCAATCTCTCGATATGAAAAGACCTGCATAAAGTATTTTTAACTGGGGAAGAAATTTTTGAGGATTCCTCAAAATTTCACCAGGAAACAGGGCAAGCTCAAATCCACATGATCAAAACAATGCAAAGAGATAAAGACAAGTTAAGGTACGTGTCAATCTCACCTTTAAAAACTTACAGTTTTTGTTTGAGTGCAGGAATAACAAGTGTAAATTACGAAATTATATTCATAATCAAGAAAAATCATCATCAAGAGATGCTCTACTTCCTCTCAAATTTGACGCAAAGACTAAGTTGTTCTATCCTTATACTTTTGAATCATGCTATTTTTTATCGTTAAATACTTGAATTGAGCTATTAGCATTTAATTTAGCTATTTTGATCTACTGAATATCAAATTAGATTATTATTGCTACTAAATAATTAAATTATGTTACTAATATTTAGACTTGTTTGCCTTACAAATGAACATTTAGGCTTGTTCACCTTACAAAGGAACACCTCAGGTTAGTCCTCCTTACAAATGAGACACCTAAGATTTATCCACCTTACAAATGAACATCTAGGCTCGTTCACCTTACAAAGGACACCTAAGGTTGGTCCGCCTTACAAATGAGACACATTTAGGCTTGTTCGCCCTACAAATGAACATTTAGACTCGTTCACCTTACAAAAGAACACCTTAGGTTAGTCCGCCTTACAAATGAGACACATAAGGTTTGTCCGCCTTACAAATGAATATCTAGGCTCGTACACCTTACAAAAGGACACCCAAGGATGGTCCGCCTTACAATTGGGACACCTCAGGCTTGTCCATTTTACAAATGAACATTTAGGCTCATTCGCCTTACAATGAGACATTTAGGCTAGTGCGCTTTACAATAAGACACTAGGGCTCGTTCGCCTTACAATAGGACATTTAGTCTTTCCGCCTTACAAAAAGCCATAAATTATTTTACAATATCCCTACATACTAACATGATTATCTAGAGTATTAAGTTTCACAGGTTTAATAAGTGATGATTTCTCTTTAAAGATTTAGACTGGGGCAGAATTTTTGAGGTTCCTCAGGAGTACTGCAATAATGTCAAACAAATAAGCTTTTTCACCTCATTTTGTCATTATAATATATTACTATTTTGCGTCACATTAGTCAATACTTCTCTATATTTATGAGCTAACCATTTTATCTAGTTATGTTAGAGGCTGCAGGCAGGACAAGAAATGGCTAAAAGCATTTCTTACTCTTTCGTTTCAAAAGCATAAATCCTTTAGTCGTATATCTCATAACTTAAACAAAATCATATTCACATTCCATCTTGCTCATACTCTAATCTTGTCAACTCGTGCTATCCTTATTCAAATTTTATATTTTGTTGATTTTCTTTAGGAACTTTGTTCGTCCCTAAATCTAGAACTACACACGGCCTAATTCTAATGAAACCAGAGATATATAGGTGACTTGAAACTGAAGTCTCAGTCACACCATTTTTCACAACACCCCCTTATTTCTTTTGATTCCAAAAGAATCATTCTCCCGGTCGGATAAAATTGGCTACTAGTCAATATTTCTTGCCCACCAATTTATCCTTCATTCCCGAGCAAGGAAGGGGCAACTGTTGATACCCAATTTTGACCTCCGTATACCTCTCTCGGGCTGTTATTTTACTAGTCTTTATTATTTTTAAAGCTTAACTTTCCTCGCGTATTGCTTTTATTTACTAAATAAATCGCGTGTTTTATCATCGTCTTAACAATTTTTAAATTTGTATACAATTTATAAATATGTAATGTATTTCTTATTATTACTATTTTATCGAAAATTTTGTATAATATTACATTTCATTAATTTTACGCACAATATATATATACGTAATTTATTTATAATTTTAAATAATATATATGTTTTGATAATTATCATTAATTATTATTTTTTATCTATCAAGTTATATATATGTGTAGTATTTTATTTATTAAATAGCAGTCCAATTTTAATTTATCTCTCAATTTATTTAAATTCTAGCCCCTTTCTATTCAATTTATTTCAATTCTAGCCTAAATTGAGTCAATTTGGGCATGATTTGAAATCCCAATTTCAATTTCAATGGGTTCAAATCCAGGTACACCCAATATGCTCCATAACCGATCCATATTGAGATTGAATCTCAACCATTGATTTAAAATGATCAATGTCCAAGATCTGTTCACCCTTTTTCTTTCCTTTTTTAATTATACTCCTTCCCAAAACCCTAACACACACTCTCACTCCACCAGCATTCGCCCCTATCCTCTCTCCCTTCTCTCTTTCTCTCTCTCCTCACCTTCTCCTCCAACCAAATGAAACCCTCAACCCGCCGGCCACCTTCGCTGCTAAGCCAGTGGGCGCTGCTGCTCCACCATCACCGGTGAAATAACCACCAGTGTCGATGCCGCTACCTACTCTCCTCTCTTCTTCCCCCACCGATAAGCGACGACCCACTGCCGCCACCTCATTTCTCCGATGAAAACCCCCATGAAAACCACCATCATCTCCTTATATCTACCAAAAATCACTACCAAAACCCCACCAGCCAGTGGAGCTCTACTAAACAGCCACCCAAACTCTGCCCAAAACCCCAAAGGTTTCTTTCTTCTCCGATGGAAGACGGAAGACTCCGACAAGGTTGAATGGCATTTTGCAGATCCATTTGGGGGTCTGACTTTGTCTCACTTTTTTTGCTCGACTGTATCATCATCTATTCCTTCTTATCCTCTTCTTATAGGTTCTGAAAATCCAAATTTTGTTTATGAGAACCTGTGTAATGTTGTTTAGTTTTTGACTTATGTGGCTGTCTATACAGATTACAACATGATTGAAAATCCTAATTTTACTTCTATCCTAATTCTAAGAATTCGATTATATATTTGTTTTGTTGGTAAAGTGGATGTATAAGAATGTTGGATTACCGTTGTACATTCTATGTTGGATTACCGTTGTACATTCTATGTCTGAAACTGATGAGTTATCTTTGTATTGAATTCAATGTCTAATCTGCTGCTTTATGTTCTAAGTTCAGACTGGTTTGGTTTGCCTCTGTTTGCTGTCCTTTGTTGCCTCTAATGTATTATACATGTTAATCCATAGCTTGTTTACCATTTTTTGAAATATAATTTTGTGTTCATGACTTGAAAGTTATGCTTAGTTCTAAGATAATCTTATATGGCCTGTTTGAGAGCATGAGAGTAGAATAATTACCATGATTCCATTGGTTGATTGATTCTGTGATCGTGATTTGATTACTGTCAGTTGTAATTGATCAGTTTAAGCATGATTTTGCATTTTCCTTATGATTAAAATAGCCATGTTATTTATCTATTTGTAGAAAAAATTTGTCTGCCTGTCTTTCTTCATTCAAATTTAAATTTGGGACAACTTGATGCTTGGTTATTCTTGGTAAACTTGGGTAATTAATTGATCATAACATTGATCTGTCTTTCCTATTTTGAATGTTATAATGACTTTAGTACTTAGATAATTTTGATATGTGTTGACTTGATTGGTTCCATTACTTGATTTTGGGAAGAGATTTTGGTTTTGACAGCTTAGTTATTTGTTTAGTCAAACTCGTTTTGCATTTTAATTGATTGCGTGTGTTAATTAAGGAAAAGATTTCCTTTGTCTATTTTTTATTTATCCTTATATATAACTTTATTCACTCTCTTCTTTATGGTAAATCAATGCCTAATCGATTTAGTTTTCGTAATTTATCTCTTTAACCAATGGTGTCAGCATGTAAGTATTTTTTGGTAAGCTTTGATTTATTTTAGCTAATTGATTTCTTTGATTAATTTAAGGGATCTGTCTAAAGAAATGATGGATGAGAATGATTTTCTTTTCTTAACTTCTGGGTGCTCTAGCCACTATAAAAGCAGTTCCTCCTCATTATCTTCAATCAGACTTTAGACATGCTTACTACTCTCATACTATTAAGAACTCTCTTATGTGACAAAGTTGTGGATTGCTAAGGGTTGGGTTTCAAATTTCTGTTATTGTTTACTACCAACCGGTATGTATCTTAATTCATGAGTATGATAGAAAGCATGACTATAGGAGTTAAAGCTAATAACTTGTTGCCTACTTGATTATGTGATATGAACTGCCACTATTTGTAGATCATGTATTAGTTCTATAATTGCTGTGAACTTTCTTGGTGTTGTTTGTACGTATTGTATGGTACAGAGGGCCTCAACACATCATATACCTTGACATGGGCAGTGCCTAGAACCGTTGAGGTTCTTATGAAATTTTGCCATGTCAGGGACTAATATTAGGAATCGTTGTAGGCTCCTTTGGATTTTTGTATATTTATCTTTGGCAGGTTATTCGCTAGCGGATCTGTTTGAAATCTGTGAAGAGTTGTCTGGGATTTGGGAGTCTGTAAAGACCATTGGATTTTATTAGTTTTTGTTTATATGTTTCTCATTCATTCATTTGGTCTGTAATATTATTGTATAAACTTCGATAATAAATGAAATTTAGGGGGTTCCATGTGCTAATTATTGTTCGTACATCTTTTAAATGATGTGGTTATATGAAGCATGTGTAGCCTGGTGCTATTTGTTAGATTTCATGTCTATAGGCTTATTAATTAATTTTCAGCATGCTTTAGTTAGTAATACTTGTCTAGAAATCAATTTATTAGTTATTTGTCATCATGTTTAACTTAATTTAAAGATCATGCCTATAGTTTTCTCAATCAATTTTCAGCCTGTTTAGTTAAATAATCATTATCCAGAGGTCAAGGGTTGATTAATTTTTAGCATGCTCATCACTCTCACTTAGATATTATGCCTATAGGACCTCTAAATTAATTCTAGCATGTTAGTTAAATTTGCTACATATAGATACATGTACATCGAGCTCTGAATTAACTCCGGCGTGTTAAGCACACCTAAATAATAGGATATTTTACTTAAAAGTTCTAATGGTAAATTATTTTGGCATATTAATTAAGTTCGTCTCATCTACACTACGTCGCTATGACTTCAAATTACTTCTACTTGATAATCAGTCCTTTAATCAGTTAGATATTATTCCTATAGGATTCAATTATTTGAGTATTTCTCTACGGTAATCAACCTTTAATTAATTAGATACTTTGCCTATATGATTAGTTAATTTTCTGCATGTCCTTATCATTTAGAAATCACGGGCATAGGTCTAAAGCATTTGAAGCATGTATTAATACCTATTTTCCTAATCAAATAAGAGGCCTTCTTGAGACCCATTTATGTGCTACATTCTTTAAAGTCCTACTTGTTTTGCTTGACATTAATCCTGGTCTAATTAAATAACCATAGGATCTTATTTTCTAGACCCATATCCAAAATGGAAAGTCCAACGCCTCTTGGACATAAGGATGGGATGGGTAGGCATTTTTAGGAAACACTAATTTATAATTTTTAGTGCGCTTTAGGTTAATAAAACCACCTTAATAACCAACTTAGGTGGGTAGTTGAAGATGATAGTCTGTACTCGCTGATTAATATGAGCAATCCTTAATTGGATTGAAAACTTTCACGACCCGATTTCTCGATCATGATGGCACCTACAAATCCCAGTAGGGGAACCAATCCCCGTAGCCCGGAACGGTTAGTAATGGGCTACCTTATAACAGGTTAAGTGAAAGAACAAATAAATAAGCAGAACCAAGAGAACACGATGAATAAACTGGATAACAGGAGTAATATAAATACAAAGTGGAAGCTAAACAAAACCCAAAACCTGGTATCATAGCGTATAAGAGCCCAATCTACATAAGGAGTACAAGTGTCCAAAAGAAATATATATACACAAGCTGTCTCTGAGTAGTAACAGAGTGAAGAATATATAAAAGATAAACTAAAGTCAAGCTCTGAACGCCAAGAGCTCACCCTCAGCCTGGATGATCCAAAAACAGCACCCCACACGAGTCTATGGCGCCCTAACGGCAATAGACCAAACTAGGATCTGCACCAGAAAATGAAGAGTGTAGAGTGAGCACCAAATGTGAAGCATAAGGTACCCAGTAGGTATCATAGGTCAACTGGCACATATAAGGTAAAAGAGCAATAGCAGACAGAGTAGAAGCAAACAATCACCAAAATCAATGAAAAGGTACACAAGAACTATCCCAGAGGGAAAACAACAGAAAGCAACATACACGGCTAGCAAGTAGAACATATACACAATAGGCATGAGTGAAAGTAAGAAATATGCACCTGGGATCCTTGCCAAAAATAGTATATATGCATCCGTTCTAAAAAAGGACGGTATATCGGTAACCTCAAGTATAAAACATGGGAGAGAAGAATAAAGGTAGACATGCTCAGGAAACAAAATCAATAACTAAGCTAATCATGACAATCTCAATCCAGAACTAACAACCTTGCGGTAACCAATTTCATACTTATAACTGTAATAAAGTAACAAAAGTCTACCTACATTCCCCCGGCCACCCATATAATCGGGGAACGCAAACAAGTGACCGGAGCGTACAATCAGTAAACAACAAACAAGGGTGGAACCTCAAGTAATGAATGATATGATGCATGATAACCTCAAGGTGAAATAGAACTCTGTATGTACCTTCTCCGGTGCCGATCGAGTCCAAGAGGTAGGTTCCATTGAAGGACACAACCCATATACCTCTACTCTACCGTATACCCTCCCCCGACATATGCAACCCAATGACTCAGGCCGAGAGAGGCAAGGTCCATGGAGGTCCTGGACCCCATACTAAAACTCAGAATTAAAATGTGTCCTCCGGAATCAAGTCTGGGTTCAAGCCAGTGGCTAAGTCTCAAATATGCATGCCTAGATCTTGTCTAGGACTAAAACAATGAAAAGATGCCTCAAAAACCCCTCTATGGGAGCCCGGCCATAACTAGGTCTAAAACAGTAGTAAAATATCTCAGATGCTCGACCCGGCCGAGCCTAAAGTAATTTAAAATCAGTAAGAAAACCCAGCTAGCACTCTGAACCGATCGAGTCTAGCAATAATAGTAAGATCATGATAAAAACCACATTTTAATCTCCCTTTTTCCCCAAGAAGATCCACGTATCAAGTCAAATCATTTCCAAATCCAATTTCATTAAAAATGGGCCCCTGGGGCCATGCAAGTTTAAGAAAACAATCTCAGTAGGCCCGAAGCCCAAACTGTAGTAAAATGTCGAAATTTTTTTTTGTATGCATGGAAATGAAATGATCAACACACAATAGATGCCCAGAAGCTCACAACAACCTATCGACCCTGAACAGGCTCCCGAAGCTACTCAGCAAGCATAACCCGCCTAGAAGGATAATTCTATGTCCGGGACTCCCGGACATTCCCAATGATCCCACCATCTATGTTCCAGAGTCAGCAAGGCCTCATAGGACCACAAGGGTAATAATATCAAGTAATAAGAGTACTACACACAATGGAGTAAAGAAATGGGATAGATCATGGAAAAGCGGTCAAGGTCTGTGGTACCAACCTAATAACCCAACCCAAGGATGCCAACTAGTACAATTTTACCCGATATATCCTAAGTCTAGGAGTTTAGACGATAACCTACTTGTCGTCCGACGACAAGCTGCTGGAACGATAATATCCGAGGCCGAGCTGCTCTGAGAAGCTCCGAACGAGAATTAAACTATCAAATTCATGAATAAAATGTTAAAACGAGTCTAATGATACCCATATTGGTACAAATGTAGTCGGGTTGATATTTGGGTCAAAAGCGGTCCCACAGGGCCCACACCCAAAATAGAAAATGAAAAGAACCACAATGACCCCAACGATGCCAAGAAGGCATGCTCCAAATTTGAGCTCAAATGGCTAAGGGAAGGGCGCCAAAACAGCCCGCAAAAATTGGGGTTTAAAAAATAGAATTTCAAAAATAAAAACGGAAATTAAGCAAGAATTACTTACCACAAGGATGGAATTCAGGCCAAGATGAAGAATTCTTCACCCTCACAAGCATGCACAAGCTTTGGGGCAGCCACTACACGAGAATTTCCAAGCTTGGAAGAAGGACAACAATGGAGAAATTAAGAAAATTCAAGTGAGGAAGAATCTTACCAAGAGACGAAGAAACACGGAAAATCCACAAGCAAATAATTTCCTAAGGTTCAGAATTTATTTAAAGCAAAATGGTGGAGAGAAATTTGGGTTTTAGAGTGAGAAAGTTTGAGAAAGAAAGCTGGAAAAATGAAATAATAGCAATTTAAAGCGGCTGAAAAGTGGCCAGCACCATCGGCGCTGAAGGCCTGCCACAGGCCAGCGCGATCGCGCTGCCTGGGCGCCATTGGCGCTGAAGGCTGGCCTACAACTATTTTTCTGCAATTTTTGAAAACTCACCGGGGCATTCCAAGAACAATCGAAACCCGATACTCAAAAACCAATAATGCTAATAGAGTGGAAATGATATTTCGGACTCAACGGAATCGACAAAACTTCCATACAAGGTCATTTCAGGGAAATGTTGACCCAAGTCAACACTAGCTAAAAGGAACTCAAGGGCTCGAAATGAGTCTGGCTCACCCGGAACCCGACCAACCACCTTCCTAGCCCAAACTCAACATTTTGGAGCTGATGGAATCGTCGGATTTCAAACCCGACACTCCAATCATCCAAAGTCACCCAAAGTTACACTTTCAGCTCCAAATGGCCTGAAAATAGAGAAAGAAATACCAAACCCACACAGGAAGTTCTCAGGCCTCAACTAAGGTCCAACTAGACCAAACGCAACGCTCCGGAGCATACAGAACTGTCAAAATTCAATTTTGAGCACATTAGCTAAGAATGTTGACTAAAGTCAATGAAATTCTAAGTTTAAGCTCTGAAATAGGCAAATGGCCAAAATGACCAAATGAACGACCAGGGCACCAAACTACCAGTCCCAGCAAGCTATATATGACTTGGGGCCGCTACAGGAGAGCTCTAACAGTACAACGAATGCAAAAATGTAAAGATGACCAGAAGGGTCATCACAATATCCACTACTAAAAGACTTTCGTCCTCGAAAGTTAAGAAGAAGGGAGTACCTGAAGGCTCGAACAACTGCAGATACTTAGCACGCAGCTCCCTCTCGGTCTGCCAAGTAGCCTCCTCGACCGGACAATGTCTCCACTGAACCTTCACAACCGGAATCTCCCTAGATCTCAATCTCCTAATATCTCTGGCCAGAATAGCTATCGGCTCCTCAACAAATGACAAACTCTCGTCTAACTAAACCAAATCCCAATGCAACACATGCGACTCATCTGGCACATACCGACGCAACATCAAGATATGAAAAACTGGGTGAACAACTAAAAACAACAGAGGCAAAGCCAACATGTAGGCAACACTACCAATCCTTTGTAGAATCCCAAACGACCCAATAAACCTGGGGCTAAGCTTGGCCCGTCGACCAAATCTCATCACGCCCTTCACGGGCGATACTCGAAGGGAGACCAAGGCAATAAAATCAAGATGGGTGTACCAATAAGAACTAGATGACTAGGGGTGCATTTCCGATGGGGCATTTGCTATAGGATAGGGTAATAACTAATTCACTTAAATTTTCACCTATTGACGCGGGTAGCGTTAGTTATGGGTGTGGAATGTTATCTCTTGATCAACATCCACATATCCGATGATTTTGGTTAGAATATCATTCGGTGTGCTAAATAACCAACCAATATTTGCTTAGGGAGGTCATCCTATTTCTAGCTCGGACCCTTAAATGGGAGATTCTGCGATTGGAGCTATGTCTAGCCTCCAATCTAAGTGGATTCCCAAGTACCTACTAGCAATTTCACATCCACAACTACAAAATTTTCTCTCGGGCAATTACATAGCCAAGTAAGGTAAATTCATATTTGCAACCACAAATTTTAGATTAAAACATTGTGAAATTACTAGACCCATATCAGATAAACAATTATAAAAGTGAATTAAAAACACCCACACCCATTAGCTAAGCACCCATCATCAATACACCCCTAGACAAGAGAAATTAGCCACTCATAGAAGGGGGAGAAGATATACCAGCTGGGTAAATCAAATTCCCATCCATTGTAGTTGATTCTCAAGTTCTAGACTCAAATTAGGCACACAATTTGTTAACAAAAAGATTGGATTGAAAACCCTCTCTCAATGGAGATGGAGAAAAATGTTTACAAGCCAAAAATATCTCCAAGTTCTCTCTCTGAAATTCTCTGCAAATATTCTATATACAAAATAAGCCTAAAATTGCCTTTTATATGTTCTCAAATCATCACATAAATTTAGGACAAAATAGCCCTCCGGGTGGTGTGCAACGCGACGTGTGGTTTGCACATCGCAGTGTACGCGTCGCACACCTGCTTCAGATTGACCAGTGACTTCAGCCGCATAGGTATGCTTTGTACGAAGGTGGTGCATTTTGCACCATGGGATGTGCGCATCGCAGGGCGACCGCACTCCTTAGCACAATCTTCAGTCTTCTTTGCAGCTTCATGCGGAGGAGGTGCGAACCGCACCTCAGCTTGTGCGTGTCACACAACCACTGCACCGCCTGGCAGATTCTCTAGCTTTTCTCAACTCCTCCCACTTAGCTCCTTTTATGATCTTTTTGGGTCCATATCCTTATTTTTCCTCTAATATCCAAAGTACCTGCATAGACATCAATAAAGGCCATAAGAACCTCTAAATTGATTCAAAATATAGCAATAATTCATGGATTTAGGGTCAATAAGTTGGTAGATTACTGACTTATCAAACTCCTAAACTTGAACTATTGCTTGTCCTCAAGCAAGATACTCACAAGGCAAGGAATGAATTCTGCTAAGGCTCAATTAAGACACAAAAACTACTCTACACTAAAAATTTAAGAAAAATAAACAAACAAATGACTCAAACAAAAGACTCAACTACTATGCTTATCTCAATTTGGACCACCACATGCTCACGATAATTGCTCATTTCAAGACCTTTTGTTCAAAGGACATCATATTTCATTCAAAAATCAAGGGAATTTTGTCATTTAAAGCAAGACATTTAAGCTTCTCAAGTCATTGGCATGGACCTTCAAGGTTTGCCTCAAGATTTGCCACACAACTTGTCTCATTCATTCCCCTCAATTGAAATAGAGACTCATGCTTCGAGTCGAGTGCATGATGCCACTCACCACAAGAAAGAATCCCACTCATAATCATTCAATTCACAAAATATGGGATAATGGGAGAACCAAGAAGACTTTCACTCTCTCAAGGAAGTTCAAGTGCATACGCATCAAACCATAGGCTTGCCTTTCATATAAATTGCCACTAATGTAGGGTAGCCAAGCTCAGAATTACCAAGGACTTTCGGGTTACGATGTTGGCTAGGGCTAAGGTGAGGATATCATTTGGTTCAAGTGACTACACCTCCCTAATGCTCTTTGTTTTTATTTAAAACACCGCTCACATTTTTCCATTTAAACTTCACCTTAATTCTCCCTCACACAACCCAAGATTTCTCCTTTTTACCTTATGATCATTCACACCTTATATCACCTTCACTTGGTAGCACCTATTTTTGCTTTTCAATTTGCTCATTGGATTGATCTTTTGGATCAATTTTCAATTTTCGAATCAAGGTGATACCTTGCACTTGAAGTGCATTTCTTTTCTTCTCCTCATTTGATCACATGTACCCCCCAAACTTAGGCATTTTCCAATGTTATCTTTTGTTTCCCCCCTCCCTAAACTTAGGCTTTTAGCCTACATTTTGTTTTTAAGCAATTAGGAAGGATGGGTGCCAAGATAGAGGTTCCAAAAAGGTCAAGGTGTTAAAAAGGTGTCAAAGAATGGTCACAAGCTCAAAGGGATTCACTAGGATGTGATGTCATTAGGAGGTCATTTGAGTGAAGTGGCTATCAAAAAGGGCCTAAGGTCATTTTCCAAGCTTGGTTACACCTAAAATTTTGCCTTGAATCACATTCGGGGCAAGTTCTAGATGACACTTATGCACAAGAATTAAGGTAAAGCCTCACCGCACAAAGCATCATATCACAAGACTTCATCCATTAGTCCCATAATCAATTGGGACAAATGACTTTTGACAAGCTATTCCGAGTTTATTACACACTCGTTTGTGAGTCAATCAAGCCAAAGCGAGAGTGTGCAAGTCATGACAAGAGAATGTTTTTCCTCAAAAATTCATTTCCCTTCTTCCATTCCTTTTCAAAAACAATTTACCAAGAGAATTTTTTGGTGGGACCATTTCGAGACAAGCACTTATGATTCAATTCTAAACTAAAACTTGGCATTTTCCCTTAAGAAAGTTGCCTCTCAATCTATCATAGGGAAACACCAACCCGGTTTGACATACAAAAACAAGAGAAAAGAAAAAGAAAATAATCAAAACTTTTGCTCCATAGGAAAGAACCGTAGTATTAAGAAAACCCTCGGAGTTTATTTCTACACTACTATTAACAAGGCGATAACCGAATTTGTGCTCATAATTTCATTCAAGAACAAGCCTAAGCGTAGGCATTTAGCGTATTTGCAAGGCATGGGTAGTGTAACAATGGGGCATGTAAGACCAACTCGGCACACCATCAATAAAAAAATCAAGCCCGACGAAGGCACAATTAATCTCAAAGTAAAACAAAAACATAATCTAGAGAAAAGAAAAATAATAGCATCACAATCAATTATCAAAAATGTGCCCGACAAGGGCCAAATAAAACTAAGTAGAATAGTCAACTAGGCCCGACAAGGGCAATAAATTGTCTCAAGCCCACTCACGGGCATCAAAAGCAAGTAAGTAAAGCCACTCCCTCCCCATAAAAAGAGCATTGCCCTGAATGCTCATAGTGCAATGGGAAAATGGTGGAATTCCCTGGATGATCTAGTCCTCATCATCACCATCATCAGGAGCATCTTCTTCTTCAACATTCTTCCTACTTGGGCCAGCACTACCCCTTTGAGAGTTTGCCGAAATGTGGAGTCACGAAGCACTCTCTTCAACTCGAGGTTCTCATCATCATCCAGCTCTTGCTCAGCATGACCGAGCAGCTCCTCGGATGCATATGAAGCAAACAAGTCATCCAACAGGCCGGGAATCCTCCTAGGTAGAGGCAATATGGTCAAATCAGCTTCCACTACCGAATCTTTGCCTTTGGACTTGTCAATATATTTCTAGAGTTTTGAGATTTCCTCTTCCATAACATCAACCCACTTGCACAACATGTTCAGACTATCAACCACCTCCTTCACTACACTCTTGACCGCCATGTTGATCATTCCCGGTAGTTTTGTGGCTAAGTCTACCAGTTGCTTCTCATGATTATGAGTTCTGTCGACCATATCCTTAAGACCACTCTTTCTCATAGAGGGTGCGGGGGCATTTGGGCATGCCTTTGAAGTGTCCCAAGAGAGGGAACAAATGCCTGCTCTAGCACCAGGCTCGTCACTGTCAATCTCACTCAGCGGCTCCATCCTTTGCCTCTTGAATCTGGGGGCATCCCTATCTGTCTTCTTATCAAGATCGATGACCCCGATGGCATGAGTGAACTTGTCACAAGGGAGAATAGGAACATCCACTTTAGCACACAACTTGGTAATCAGGATCGGGAAAGGGAAGGAGTTATTTCTATGATGACCTTTCCTCTGGATTACCATTACACCCACCTCTCCAAAGTTTAGATGCTCCTCCGTCATGATAGCCTCAATTAGAATGGCACCCTGTTGAGTTATCTTTTGGTCATTCTGAGAGGGGAGAATACAGTTGCGCACTAGATCATACCAAAGTCGCGCCTTAAATACCAATGATCTCCTCGGTATATTGCCTCCCATGGTGGACCACACAGGGGTGCCTAGAGCAATGGTGCAAGCAGTCTCTTGATATGGCTTGAACTCAGCAGTCATTCTAGCCATCAGGGCTGGTGCAGGGCCAATTAGGTGTCCCCAATATATAGCATTGATTGCAGTGGGGGTGACAGACACTTTATTGCCTCTGACAGTGACATCATCAAGATTGGGGAACTTGACTTTGGGGCCTTTATAGCCTTTGGAATTTTGTATGGCTTGGTAAACCACAAATAATTTATGGACTATTTCTTCATAGTATCCCCCGGGTACATTTTGAAATGGCTGCCACCCTCAAGTAGCAAATTGGTGGTGCATATTGGCTAGCTTATCACTAACCTCCCCTAGATTAAAGCTCTGCTCCACATTAAAAGTTCTGTTTTTATCCCGGGTGTATTAGGTTTTCATGCCCTCTACCCCAAAGCAGAGCCTTGCTTCATCTGCGACTGATCTTTGCCTTGCTTGGTTTCCAGAGTTTCTCCTGCTAGAAGACATAGTCTGCATCCAAGGAGTTTGAGCCAAAAACAAAACAAAATCTACAAAGGGTGGAATGCAATAGATTAGAAAGCAAAGTAGGTGTTTGTTGTCTTGTGCAGACCATATGCGAAATGCACTAGAAAGAGTGCGTGTCGTACAAGCCAACAAAACCTTCAGGAAATTTTCTACTGAGGTGCAACGATGGTGCAATCTGCACCATCAGAAGTGCGTATCACACAAAGTTTTGCCCCTTAAATTAGTGTTCTGCACTTTCTTTTCAACTTCGTGCGATGCCTTGTGCAACCCACACATTAAGATCTATGCATCGTATGCGAAATGCACAAAGGAACAATTGGAATTTTTGGTTCCTTGTGTTCTTGTGAGTTACACATATGATACATAGAGCAAGAAGTTCTTCAGCACTTAGCACCACACACAACCAATTCATAACAACAAGGGGGGCGAAGAGGGTTCATGACCATAACTTCTGGGTACTCATACTTTCCTGGATTTCCATTAACACATAAATAATAAGAAAGGACTCAACGACTTCCCTTAAGATAGACGTTACCCCGTCTATCATCGAGAACATCAAGCCCTCCTTGCAACAATGGGCACCAATAGCATATCGATAATTAACCTCCTACCTGCACAAGATCATACATCCCAACTAGATTTTCAATAAGGATCATGGGCATACAATCAGCAACATTCAACCTCAATCATCAATTATCAATCAAAACCTCGTGACTACCGATGACTTTCCCTTAAGAATGATGTCACCCAATCTATCATTGGGCCAAATCAAGCACTAGTCATAAGTGGGTTACTCAGACTTCACCCCATCACAGATATTAAGGCTAAAAATTACTACCAATCAACATGTATAGTTAAGATTTACAATCTACCAAGTTGACATTAAGAGAATTCATCATTACAACTCAAAATTGGGGACCTAAATTTTTGGATCTCGCCCAAAATCAACATGGCCAATCTACTAAGCATGCTTCACATTATGAGTTCCCAGCAATCATAAAAACAACTATTTAATGTTGGGCAACTTACCACAAGTGAAGATTACGAAGGGAAGAACGACAAATCAAAGCTTTTTGAATTCCAACAATAGTGACCCACAAGACCTCCCGAAAAATAATGGCGGCGATGTGGAGAAGTGGTGGAGAAGATTGGGTGAGAAGAGAAAAAGATTTTGTGGGAGTTTGAGGGGTTTGGAGAGAATTTTGGTTGAGGATTTTGAGTGTTGTGGAGAAAGATGGTGGAAAAAGAAGAGAGAGAGGTGGTTTTAAAAGAAAAAGAAGAAGAAGAGTCGGCCGAGTTATCTCTGGGTCAGATCGGTCAACATGTTAGGTCAATTAATAATTTGAATTTACCTCTTGTGCGTTGCAATATGCGATTCGCACCAGGCAAGGTGCGATCGCATGGCGTATCACACATGCCTCTTTTTCTCCACTAGGTTTGCCCAGGCATCTGTTTCCTTATGCGATGGAGGTACGATGTGCACTTGGGCTTGTGCGGTCTGCATAGCGCAGCGCACATCACCTCTATTTTTTCAATTTTCCTCAAGGCCGTATGTTTTGGTATGTGATTGGCTGTGCGACATGAACAATTGCTTAAGTGGTCTGCACAGTCCACCGTACGACACCTTTTTGCCTTGCTTTCCCTTCGTGAGTTCTCCATTCCATGCATTCCCTACAGAACATCAAAAACAACAAACAATAATAAAAAACAAAGAAAGAAACTTGGGTTGCCTCCCAAGCAGTGCTTGATTTAATGTCACGACACGATGATATTACCTCAATCCTCATTCATTTTTGGGGTTGTTGACGGTGTCGATAGGTAGCGTTCCCTTCATCCGTGGGTTCATTTGTTTTGATAGGTGGGTTATTTTGGCCTCAAGATGTTTGATTGAAGCACTATGGGAACTCACTTTTTGGTGAAGTGTATAAACCTCACTCTTTAGCTCATTCACTCCTTAGTTTGTCGTATCCACCTTCTTAAGAACTAAGGACAGCATGTCCTCTATCTTGGATTGGCTAGGATTGCTTGTGCCTGGTTGGTAGAGAGAATCAAATTTGTTTGGGGGGATGTAAGGATTCAAGCTCCGGTCACTGAAGCGATCACCATCCTTATCTATTTCATGCAAATTTCCATACCTCTCTTTGTCTCTAATCCAATCTTGATTCTCCTCCCTCGAGCGATAATACCCGGGGCGAGAACCAATCGACACAAAGCATAGCTTACCATCAACCTCAGTCATAAGCTCCACATCATTCACCTTAATCTCTGGTGTACTAACTGCATTCACCTTGTTAACACCAGCTCCCATCACATGCTTGGACATCAAGTCAATTTGTGTCATCATTTTAGACAAAGCTTCATCTCGCTTCTCATCTTTTCTCCTTGTTTCATTTGTCAAGATTGTTGAGGGCGTTCCCGAAGTTGACACCTCTACCTCTCTCGGATGCCAAGCTTGATTGGTCTTGGTCATTCATTCTAATAGCATTGAGGCAATGTGAAACTCAAGATCCATAAAGGTGCCACCTCCAAGGTTATCAGCCACTAATTTGTTCATAGAGTTCAATGATCGGTAGAAGCTTTGGAGCAACACATTGCCTGACAACTCATGGTTTGGACACAAGAAAAACTTCTTCTTGAATCGTAGCCAAACATCATGAAGAGGCTCATCTGGGATCTGCCTAAAGTTGGTAATCTCATCTCTTAACTCCATCATTCAAGATGGAGGAAAGAATCTTGAGGTAAATGCCTCAACCAACTCGGCCCAAGATGTGATAGATCCATCCGGCAATTCTTTCAACCATGCCATGGCTTCCCCTATCAGAGAGAAAGGGAAGAGGCAAAATTGGATGGACTCTTGGGAAATATGTTGAAAGATGAATGGTTGGAAAATTTCCAAGAAATTTTGAATATGCCGATTGGCATCTTCATGGGCAGCTCCACCAAATAAGCCCTTCATCCAAATCAGGTGGAGCATGGTGCTTGTCATGTGGAAGACAACATTTCCCACCAAGGAGGGTAGGTGGGTTGCACCTACACCTCCGTGCATCATTGGCTCAGTAGCGTTGACGTTGTCGAAGCCGCCAATGCTCTTATTGTCATCAGCTTTGTCCATTGCTGGCCTGCTCAATCAACACACAAACAACAAAAAAGTAATAGAAAAAAAATACTCTCAATTTGACTTGACAACAACAATAAAAAACTAGCTAATACTAAAGTCCCCGGCAATGGCGCCATTTTTGATAAACACTCAAATCGTGCTCTCCAAGTAGGAGGCCAGGGCGATCGCGTAGTCAAAACAAAATTTATAAACTCCCAACGGATGTCGGGATCGTACCCAAGGGACCTGATTTAGCTAGTGAGAGATTATGCGAAGCAATTTCAAAGTAAGAGTAGTTGTTTAACAAAACCAAAACAATAAAATGGGGGGAATTAGGAAAGTTGTCACTACTAACTCAATTCAATAAAAAACAATAAAATCAAGATGGGTGTACCAATAAGAGCTAGATGACTAGGGGTGCATTTCCGATGGGGAATTCGCTATAGGATAGGGTAATCACTAATTCACTTAAATTTTCACCTATTGACATGGGTAGCATTGATTATGGGTGTGGACTGTTATCTCTCGATCAATATCCATATATCCGATGATTTTGGTCAGAACATATTCAGTGTGCTAAATAACGAACCAACATTTGCTTGGGGAGGTCGTCCTATCTCTAGCTTGGACCCTTAAATGGGAGATTCCACGATTGGAGCTATGTCTAGCCTCCAATCTAAGTGGATTACCAAGTACCCACTAGCAATTTCACATCCACAACTATAAAATTCTCTCTCGAGGAATTACATAGCCAAGTAAGTTAAATTCATAATTGCAACCACAAATTTTAGATTAAAACATGGTGAAATGACTAGACCCATATCAGATAAGCAATTATAAAAGTGAATTAACAACACCCACACCCATAAGCTAAGCATCCATCATCAATATACCCCTAGACAAGAGAAATTAGCCACTCATAGAAGGGGGAGAAGATATACCAGCTGGGTAAATCAAATTCCCATCCATTGTAGTTGATTCTTAAGTTCTAGAGTCAAATTAGGCACACAACTTGTTAACCAAAAGATTGGATTGAAAACCCTTCTCAATGGAGATGGAGAAAAATGTTTACAAGCCAAAAATATCTCCAAGTTCTCTCTGAAATTCTCTGCAAAAATTGTATATACAACATAAGCCTAAAATTGCCTTTTATATGTTCCCAAATCATCACATAAATTTATGACAAAATTGCCTTTCAGGTGGTGTCAGTGTGCGCGTCACACACCTGCTTCAGATTGACCAGTGACATCAGCCGCATAGGTAAGCTTTGTGTGAAGGTGGTGCATTTTGCACCATGGGATGTGCGCGTCGCATGGCGACCGTACTCTTTAGAAGAATCTTCAGTCATCTTTGAAGCTTCATGCGGAGGATGTGCAAACCGCACCTCGGCTTGTGCGTGTCGCACAGCCATTGCACCTCTTAGCAGATTCTCCAGCTTTTCTCAACTCTTCCCACTTAGCTCCTTTTTGGGTTCATATCCTTGTTTTTCCTCTTCTATCCAAAGTACCTGCATAGACATCAATAAAGGCCATAAGAACCTCTAAATCGATTCAAAACATAGCAATAATTAATGGATAAAGGCTCAATAAGTTGGTAGATTACCGACTTATCATAAAACCACAACGAAGTCCATAGTAATACCTTCCCACATCCACTCAGGAATGGGAAGTCGCTGCATCAAACCACCCAGTCTTATGTGCTCGAACTTTACTTGCTGACAGTTCAAGCACCGAGATACAAACTCTGCTACGTCCCTCTTCATACCACACCACCAGTAAAGCTTCCTCAAATCTCTATACATCTTCGCTGTGCCCGGATGAATGTAATACCTGGAACAATGGGCCTCACAAAGTATCAACTGAATCAAGTCACCATCCCTCAGAACACAAAGTCGACCATCGAATCTCAGAATACCATCAAAACCCAAAGTGGACCGGCTAGCCTCACCCCGAACTACATGATCACAAAGGTCACACAAACCCTGATCCTTAAACTGTCAGCTCTGAATCTGATCAACTAGAGTGGAACGAACCTCAACACTGGCAAGAACTCTGCGTGGATCCGATAAGTCAAGCCTAACTAATCAGTTAGCCAAGGACTGGATGTCCAAGGCCAATGGGTGCTCAGAAACTAAAAGTGAAGCTAGGCTACCCAAACTCACCGCCTTCTGACTCAAGGCATCCGCTACCACGTTTGCCTTGCCCGGATGGTATAGAATAGTGAAATTGTAGTCCTTCAGTAGCTCAATTCATCTCCTCTGCCTCGAGTTCAGCTCCCGCTGACTCGTGATTTACTGATGACTATGGTGATCGGTGAATATCTCACAATGAACTCCATATAAGTAGTGTCTCCAGATCTTGAGCGCAAAGACTACGGCCGCCAACTCTAAGTCATGAGTGGGGTAGTTACGCTCGTGAACCTTCAGCTATCTCAACACATATGCTATCACTCGACCCTACTTTATCAACACAGAACCAAGACCGACCCCTAAAGTATCAGAATACACGGAGAAACTCTGACCCTCAATCGATAAAGTCAATAAGACCTTAAGCCTCTAGAAGCTTTCCTCGCACTGATCCAACCACTGAAATGGGACATCCTTCCTAGTCAGCATAGTCAAAGGTGCTGCTATGGAAGAAAATCCCTCAACAAACTGTTTATAGTACCCGGCTAACCAAACAAAGTTACAAACCTCAGTAGGAGTAGCCGGTCTAGGCCAATCACGAATCACAGATATCTTACCCAGATCAACTCTAATCCCATCCTTAGACACCACGTGTCCTAGAAATGCAACTGACTCAAGCCAAAACTCATACTTTAAGAACTTGGCATAAAGCCGATGATCTCTTAAAGTCTGAAGTATAGTCCTCAAATGCTGCTCATGCTCGTCCTTACTCCTCGAGTATATCAGAATGTCATCAATGAAGAATATCACAAACATATCTATGTACGGGCTAACCACCCTACGCATCAAATCCATAAAGGCTGCGGGGGCATTAGTCAACCCAAAAGATATCAACAGGAACTCATAAAGGCCGTAACGTATCCTGAATGCTATCTTAGGGATGTCCTCCGCCCTAATCCTTAACTGATGGTAGATGGACCTCAAATCAATCTTTGAAAACACGGTTGAACACTGTAGCTTATCAAACAATTCATCAATCCTCAGCATCGGATACTTATTCTTCATTCTCACCTTATTCAACTGCCGATAGTCAATACACATCCGCATTGACCAATCCTTCTTCTTTACGAAGAGGAAAGGAGCACCCCAAGGAGACACACTCGGTCTAATGAAACCCTTAGATAACAAATCCCGGAGCTACTCCTTAAGCTCTCTCAACTCAGTAGGAGCCATACAGTAGGGAGGAAAAGAAATGGGCCTGGTGCCCGGCTCTAACTCAATGGCAAAATCAATATCTCTCTCAGGTGTAAGGCCTGTCAGGTTGGTAGGAAACACATCTAGGAAGTCTATAACCACAGGAATAGACTCAGGAGACGAAGGGTCATCACTAGCATCTCGAACATATGCTAGATAAGCTAAACACCCACGGGAAATCAACTTCTTAGCTTGCAGGCAAGAGATGATCCCAGATGGTGCATAGCTAACAGAACCCTGCCATACAACTGGGGATACACCAGGCAGGGCTATGGTATCAGTCTTGGCATAACAATCCAAAACCACACGATAAGGGGATAACCAGTCCATGCCCAGTATCACATCAAAGTCTAACATATCGAGTATCATCAAGTCAGCCCAAGTCTCCAAATCACCAACAAATATCACAGAGGATCTCACAATCTGATCCACTACTAAAGAATCTTCTACTGGGGTCAAAATAGAAACAACAACAAATAATGGCTCACTATCCAACCCCAAACAAGGCAGAAAGTAGGCAGATATATATGAACAAGTGGATACAAGATCAAACAAAGCATAAGCTGGCTGACAACATACAGAAATCGTACATGTGATCACGGCATCCGAGGCCTTTGCCTCCAGTCTCCCAGGGACCAGATAGAACTGATAATGACCTCCACTTGCCTAACCGCTATCCCTACCACCTGCTCTGCCACGTGAGGCACCACCCCTAGCCTGACCACCACCCTCTCTAGCTAGAGGCTGAACTACTTACAATGGCTCAGTCGACTGAACTGTACCCTGCTGGGGGCAATCTCTAGCAAAGTGACCAACCACACCACAAGTGTAACAAGACCCTGATGACCTATTCGGTTGAGATGAACTAGCAGAACCCAAATGACCACTACGTCCTGATGCCCCCAAAGCTGTACCCCTAAAAGACTAACCGTTATAGCCCTGATGGCTACTCTGACCCTGCTCGAACTGGGTACTACTGGAAGTCTAAAGCAAAGCCTGAACTGATCGACTGGACTGACCCTAGTGCTGCTGTGGCTGATAACCCCGGCCCCACTGGCCTGAACCTCTACAACCATGCCTGGCACTACTGTAGCCACCCTGATGTCGAGGCCTCTTATCTCTATCCCTAGAGTCATGACAACGCAAATCCTCAACTGTATGTATGAGCATAGTCTGCAATGGCCTGGAATGACCGACCGCTAGAAACCAATATCTCTGCAGGCTCTCTGAACTCTCTTTGTATCCCTAAAACAAATCTACGGACCCTATCCGCCTAAGTAGGCATAATCATGGCTCCAAATGGACTGAGCTGATGGAAATAGGTCTCGTACTCTGAGAAAGTCATAGAATCCTGAAAAAATCTAGTGAACTTCTCCCTCTGATGCTCTCTTTCACTAAGTGGCATGAACTTTCCATAAAGGACTCATAGAAATCGGACCAGGTCGAGGGAGGTGATGTAGAAGGCCTGCAAGCAACCTGTGCCCTCCACCATAACTTCGCTGGACCATCCAGCTAATATGAAGTATAACCAACCCCGTGAATCTCTAATAACCCCAAATGGGATGTAGCAGTGATTCTCAGTTGTGCCAATCTCAGAAACCTACCCAAGGCCTTCTGCTCCATCTCTGTCATAGTAGGGGGAAGAGTAAGAGGCAGGGCAACCGATAGGACTAGAACAACCTCAGCATGGGGAGCCATAGTAGCAGGCTACGCTCCTGAACTCGGAACACCCAGGGCTGCCCCCTGAGTGGATATTTGGGTTGTCTCAGAAGGACGCTCCCCTATCATACCCAAGTGCTAAACAAGTAAACCCCGAATACCTTAAGACTGAGCTGGGGCTGAAGCTGGCACAGAAACTGATGTTAGAGCTAGTACTGGAGCTGGTGGTACCTAGGCTGCCCCCGGGTCTACATGCTACTGCTCTGGAGCGAACTCTGGCTCGTAGTCATACTCGGGCACTACCTCAACCCTAGAAACCCTAGCTGGTGCCGCTTCTCTAGGGCGTACACAACCCCTACCTCTACCCTTGTGACCACCCCGACCCATAGATGGAATAGTAGGTGCAGGAGTAAGAGGCTCTCCTCTGCCAGAAGCTGAAGATCTTGTATGAACCATCTGCGAAAGAGTGAACCAGAATAAGTGAAATTTCCAGAAACTTTCAAGGTTACTATGCATGAGATAGAAACAAGAAAAGTCCAATTTTTACTAAGATGTCACTATAACCTCTCGAAGATTGAGTACAGACATCTCCGCCCCGATCCGCAGGATTCTACTAGACATTGGCTACTATACTGATGACACTGGTGAACCTTGAGCTCTGATACCAAGCTATCATGACCTAATTTCTTAGTCATGATGGCATCTAAAACCCCCTAGTAGGCGAACCAATCCCCATAGCCCAGAATAGTTAGTAATGGGCTACCTTCTAACAGTTTAAGCTGAAGAACAAATAAATAAGCAGAAGCAAGGGAACAAGATGAATAAACTGGATAATAGGAGTAATATAAATACAAAGCGTAAGCTAAACCAAACCCAAAACTTGGTATCATAGCGTTTAAGATCACAATCTACATAAGGAGTACAAGGGTCCAAAAGAAATATATATAAACAAGCTGTCTCCGAGTAGTAACAGAGTGCAGAATATACAAAAGATAAACTAAAGTAAAGCTCTGAATCCCAAGAGCTCACCCTCAGCCTGGAAGATCCAAAAATAGCACCCCGCATGAGTCTCCAGAGTTCTAACAATGATGGCCCACACTAGGATCTACACCAGAAGATACAGAGTGTAGAGTGAGCACCAAATGCAAAGCATAAGGTACCTAGTAGGTATCATAGGCCGACTAGGCATATATAAGGTAAAAGAGCAATAGTAGACGGAGTAGAAGTGAACAGTCACTGAAATCAATGAAAAGGTACACAAAAACTAGCCCAGAGGGAAGACAACAAAGAGCAACATACAAGGCTAGCAAGTAAAACATATACACAATAGGAACGGGTGAAATTAAGAATGACGCACCTGGGATCCTTTCCAAAAATAGTGTATATATGCATCAGTTCTAAAAATAGATGGTATATCGGTAACCTAAAGTGTAAAGCATAGGAGAGAAGAATAAAGGTAGACATGCTCGGAAAACAAAATCAATAACCAAGCTAATCATAACAATCTCAATCCAAAACTAACAACCTTGCAGTAACCAATCTCATACTTATAACTGTAATAAAGTAAAAAGAGTCTACCTATATTCCCCCAGCTGCCCATACAATTGGGGAATGCAAACAAGTGAAAATAAACCCTCCGGCATCCCATACTACCAGAGCGTAAATCAGCAAATAACAAACAAGGGTGGAACCTCAAGCAATGAATGATATGATGCATGATAACCTCAGGGTGAAATAAAACTCTTTATGTACCTCCTCCGGTGTCGATCAGGCCCAGCAGGTAGGTTCCATGGAAGGACACAACCCATATACCTCTAATACACCGTATACCCCCCGACACACGTAGTCCAAAGCCTCAGGCCCAGAGCGGCAAGGTCCATGGAGGTCCCGAACCCCATACTAAAACTCAAAATCAAAATGTGTCCTCCAGAATTGAGTCTGGGCTTAAGCCAGTGCGATGATGCCTAATAGTATGTGTGTTTGTACTGATTCTACTCTTGCTATACCTTTTAGGTATAGTCTGGTTACAGGGTCGGTGATATTTCATAGGTACATAATGACAGTGATCCTCTGCAGCTTCTATTCTTGTTTCCATGATGGGAGTTGTGTCCTATTACATTTTTGCTTTACTCCTGTAGTAGCTCTTGTATCTGTTTAGACTAGATCCTAGGGAAGGTTGTTTGTCAGTCGTAAGATATGGGTTACTGTATTCTTTTGTAAAGGTTTTCCCTGAATAAAAGGTTGTAATGTTTTCACTTATTGAAAGAGGTTAGTTTTGGTTTTCCTTTTTATTTCCACATTTACCTGCTGGATCGGGTGGTAAGGGTTCATCTATCTTGTGCATAGACTAGGCCTCCGCATGGCCCGGTAGTCGGGTCGTGACAGTTAAGCCAATATTACTTGAACAGGTGAAACAAGCATAAAAATTAGATGAGAAGCTTCCAAAATTGACAAAAGAAGTTCAAAATGGGGAAAATAATAATTTTACATTGAGACACGATGGTGTCCTACTTTATCAAAATAGGTTATGTGTTCCTAATGATGAAATTTGAGGAGAGAAATTTTGAATAAACACATACTTCACCATATACAATGCATCCTGGAGGCCGAAAAGTGTACCAAACCATCAAAGAACACATTTGGTGGAATGGTATAAGAAAGATATTGTCGAGTTTATTTCAAAATGTTTGGTTTGTAAACAAATAAAGGTTGAACATCAAGTCCAGCAGGTTTGCTACAACCCTTCTCGATATAAGAATGGAAATTGAATTGAATAACTATGGAGTTTGTTTTTGGATCTTCTCGCACTCAAAGAAATCAGGATGCAATATGGGTTATAGTGGATAGTCTACCAAAGAGTTCTCACTTCTTGGAAATCAGAGTGGATACTGTAATGACCCTTCCGGTCATTTCCACATACACGTTTTCCTTGTGCCGTTAGAGCTTGTTGTAGTGGACCCAAGTCATTTAAGGCTTGTCAGGACCGGTATTTCGGTGCCGGGTCCATTTGTTTGGCCGCATGATAAGTTTTGAAGCCAAGCAAGTCGGCAAAAGTAATCGTAATCTTTAACAAATTTCCTGAACTTTGGGTAAAATGTCTCTGGGATTTTCTCCCAATATATAAAGAGTTAGAAGTCCCCCAAAATACCAAATCGAAGGTCTACGAGTCTAGTTTCCAACACACAAAACCTTACGTCCAACTGATATCGGAGTAAAAAGTTATGACTGTTTCACCGCGGACTGTCTGGCAGAAAACGGGTTGCGAACCGGGTCGGGTTAAACTCGATTTAAGCCTCAACTTAACGTTTTAAAGCGCCATTTCAGTTCCGAAACAGTGATAAAACATAAGGGAGGATCCCGAGAGAATTCTTGAGTATCAAAATCGTGCGTTGGTAAATTACAAGCCTAAGCTTAAGAATTTTATTAGCATCGCGCGTGTATTTGAAAATATTTTATTTAAAAGTTGAATTTGGTGAAAATTATATTATTATTGCCTTTTCAAAATATTTTAAAGGTTTATTAAAAATATTTTGTTACGATATAATTGTATATGTATTTATTTTATAAGGTTTTTATACATTGTAATATTTTAACGGAGATAGTAAATTTAGTTATGTTAAAAATTATTATTATAATATAGTAGGTTTTATTCGAAATAATTTTCTAATAATTATGGTATATTTAAAAAGCTATATTTATTTTACCACGAATTTATGCAATACTCGAGTATATACCTAACGGGGAGAATTGGTTGCCACCTCCACTTCCACGTGGAAGTGGAGGCCTTGTACAACAAAGTTAGGCAGCATGTAGTGGCAACATAGGAATCTTCCTATAATATTCACATTTGTGACATATCAACCTAACTTCTGTACTTAATATGCTCTCATATTTGAATTGTTCACATACAAGCATGCTTAGGCGGACAGGGATTTTTGGTGGAGAAAGCATTTTATTCTTGTTTGTTCTTATATTTGATCATGGAAAATAGAAAATTAATTATCTACGTCAAGTTATTCAAGTCCGAGTTCGAGTGTGATTTCATTTCGGAGCTTTTCGGAGAGGTTCAAGCTTGTCATCGGACGACAGGTAGGTTACGGTTTATTTTCCCTAGACTCCGTATATATAGAATAAAATTGTATTAATGGGCATCCTTGGGTTGGTTTATTAGGTTGGTACCACAGACCTCGACCACTTTATTCATGTCCACCTACTTTTGTTCCTCCATTATTTGTAGTATTTGCCGATATATTTTATTTACCCTTGTGGTCCCGTGAGGCCTTGTTGACTCTGGAACATAGAAGGTGGGATTTTGGGAATGTCCGCGAGTCCCGGGCATAAAATTATCCTTCTAGGCTGGTTATGCTTGCTGAGTAGCTGTGGGCCTGTGCAGGGTCGATAGGTTGATTGTGAGCTTCTGGGCAGCTATTGTGTTTGATCAAGCCATTTTCATGCATAAAAAGAGGTTTTATACAGGTTTTACTACGATTTGGGCTTCGGGCCTACTGACACCATTTTCTAAACCTTGCATGGCCCAGGGGGGCCGTTTTTTATGGAAATAATTTGGAAATGGTTTGATTTAACTTGTGAATATTCCTGGGTAAAAAGAAGTAAAATTATGTTTTAAAACACCAGTTTTACTACTACGCTAGACTCGGCAGGGCCGGGGTTCTAGTTGAGTTTTCTTGCTACTTGAGATGATTTTAGCCTCGATCAGACCGAGCACCTGAGATGACTTTTTACTGTTTAGATCCGGTTACACCCGGGCACCCTTGGAGGGGTTTTTGAGATATTTTCCTACTACTTTAGTCCTGGACAGGGTCTGGGCATGCATATTCGAGACTGGGTCTCTATCTTGATACCGGACTTACTTCCGGACAACATGTTTTGATACTGAGTTTTAGTATGGGGTCTGGGACCTCCATGGACCTTGCCATACGGGCCAGGGGCTACGAGCTGCGTGTGCCGGAGGAGGGGTATACGGTGGAGTAGAGGTATACGGGCAGTGTCCTTCCATGGAACCTACCTGCTGGGCCGAATCGGCGTCGGAGGAGGTACATACAGAGATACCACTTACTGAGATCTTCATGCATCATATCATTCATTGTTTGAGGCTCCACTCTTGTTTGTTGTTTGTTGATTGTACGCTCCGGTAGTATGGGATGCCGGAGGGTTTGTTTTCACTTGTTTGTGTTCCTCGGTTGTATGGGCGGCCGGGGAACTGTAGGTAGACTTTTGCTATTTACTTACAGAATTGTTCTCTATTATAGATAAGTATGAGATTGGTATGATTAGTTGAGTTTGATCCATGTCTCTGAGCATGCCTATTATTACTCTTTCTCTCTTCCTTACTCTTGAGGTTACCGGTACACCGTCCATTTCGTAAACTTATTTTGTATACACTGTTATTGCAAGGACCCCAGGTGCGTTATTTCTTACTTTCACCTGTGCCTATGGTGTGTATATTCTGCTTACTGGCCTCACGTGTGGTTCTGTTGATTTCCCTCTGGGCTAGTTCCTGTGTACCTTTCGTTGATTTCTGTGACTGCTTGCTTCTATTCTGTCTATTACTATGCTTCTATCTTATATGTTCCCAGTCGGCCTATGATACCTACTGGGTACCTTATGCTTCGCATTTGGTGCTCACCCCTACCCCCTGAATCTTTGGGTGCAGATCCTAGCGTGGGCCATCGCCGTTAGATCGCTGTGATTCGTGCTTGGAGATCTGTTGGGGAATACTTCAGACTGAGGGTGAGCTCTTGGCGATCGGAGCTTAGATTTAGTTTATCTTTTGCTTCATGTACTCTATTACCATTCAGAGACATCTGTATATATAGTTTTGGTATTTTTGCACCCCATGTATGTGGTTTGGCTCTATACTATGATACCGGGTCTTGGGGTTTGGTTTAGTTTCCGCATATGTATATATGTATATTCCTTTTATCTGTTCTCCTCATCTTGTTCCCTTATTATTAGATAGTAGCCCATTGCTAACTGTTCTGGCCTACGGGGATTGGTTCACCTACCGGGGGTTGTAGGTGCCATCATGACCGAGAAATTGGGTCGTGACAACTTGGTATCAGAGCTTTAGGTTCACCGGTGTCATCGGTATAGGAGCCAATGTCTAGTAGAGTCCTGCGGATGGAGGCGGAGACGTCCGTACTCAATCTTTGGGAGGCTACAGTGGCATTTTAGGAAATTCGACTCTTCCATTGCTTCTGTGTTGTGCGTACAACCCTTGAACTTTTTGGGAAATCTCATTTGTTCTACTTCATTCTTCCGCAGATGGTTCGTATGAGATCATCGGCATCACGCGGAGATGAGCCTCCAGCTCGAGCACCAGCTCCAGCGCCAGCTCCAGTTCCAGCTCCAGTGTCCACTTCTGTGCCAGCTCCAGCCGCAGCTCAATCTCCAGATATTCGGGGATTACTATTACAGCTTTTGGGTATGATTGGAGAGCGGCCTTCCGAGGTAGCGCAGACATCCGCTCAGGGGGAAGCCCTGGGTGCACAGAGCTTAGGAGAGCAGCCGGCTACTATGGCTCCCTGTGCGGAGGTCATTCCAGTTCCATCTGTTGCACAGTCTCTTGCTCCTCGCCCAGCTATGTCAGAGTCGGAGCAGAAGGCGTTGGGAAGGTTTTTGAGGTTAGCACCTTCGAGGTTTGCTGGTACTTCTGGACAGGATCCATATGACTTTATTACTACCTGTGAGGAGATGTTGCATCATTTGGGTTTGTTGGAGACTCACGGGGTTGGTTATACTACCTATCAGTTGGAGGGCCCAGCGAAGTTATGATGGAGGGCCCAGGTTGCTTGTAGACCACCGTCGTCACCTCCTTTGACCTGGTCTGAGTTTTATGAGGCCTTTATGGCCAAGTTCCTACCTCAGAGTGATCACAGGGAGCAGTTTACTCACCTTGTGCAGGGGTCTACGACTATCTCGGAGTATGAGACCCGTTTTCATCAGCTAGCACCGTTCGGAGCTATGATCATTCCTACCGAGGCTGATAGGATTTGCAAATTTGTATGGGGTTTGAGGCCAGAGATCAGGCAGCCAACTGAGATATTGATTGCCAGTGGTCGGTCATTCCAGGCTATTGTAGACTATGCCCACACTGTGGAGGACTTACAACGACATGATCAGTGGTCCAGAGATAAGAGGCCTCGACATCAGGGTGTCTATAGTGGTTCCAGATATGGTGGTAGAGGTCCTAGCCAGTGGAGCCGGAGTTATCAGCCACAGCAGTACCAGGGTCAGTCCAGCCGACCGATTCAGGCTTCTCTTTAGACTTTTGGCAGTACCCAGTTTGAGCAGGGTCAGAGCATCCATCAGGGCTATGGAGGCCAATCTTCGAGGGGTACAGTTTCTGGGGCATCAGGTCGCGGTGGTCATACGGGATTTGCTGGTTCATCTCGACCGAGTAGGTTACCAGGGGCTTGTTTTACTTGTGGTGTGATCGGTCATTTTGCTAGAGATTGCCCTCAGTTGGGAACAGTTCAGTTGGCCGAGCCTTTACGAGTAGTACAGCCCCCAGCTCGAGGGGGTGGTCGTCAAAGTAGAGGTGGTGCTCCACGCGGCAGGGTAGGTGGTAGGGATGGCGGTCGGGCAGGTGGAGGTCGTCGTCAGTTTTACGCGGTCCCTAGGAGACCAGAGGCCGAAGCCTCAGATGCTGTGATTACAGGTATGATTTCTGTGTGCCATCAGTCTGCTATGGCTTTATTTGATCCTGGATCCACTTGTTCATATGTATCTTCCTACTTTGTGCCTTGTTTGGGGTTGGCTAGTAAGCCATTATCTGTTCCTGTTTCTGTTTCGACCCCAGTAGGAGATTTTTTAGTAGTGGATCGGATTGTGAGATCTTGTATGCTATCTATTGGTGATTCAGAGACTTGGGGTGATTTGACGATTCTTGATATGCTAGATTTTGATGTGATACTGGGCATGGACTGGTTATCCCCTCACCGTGTGGTTTTGGATTGTTATGCCAAGAACATTACCATTCTAGTCGTTGCCCGGTGTTATCCCCGCGTTGTGTGGCAGGGTCTGTAGCCATAACCATCTGGGATCATCTCTTGTCTTCGAGCTGGGAAGTTGATTTCCCGTGGGTGTTTAGCTTATCTAGCATATGTCCGAGATGTTAGTGCTGACCCTACTTCTCCTGAGTCTGTTCCTGTGGTTAGAGACTTCCTCGATGTGTTTCCTACTGACCTGCCAGGCCTTCCACCTGAGAGAGATATTGATTTTGCTATTGAGTTAGAGCCGGGCACTAGGCTCATTTCTATTTCTCCTTACCGTATGGCTCCTGCTGAGTTGAGGGAGCTTAAGGAGCAGCTCCAGGATCTATTAGCTAAGGGGTTTATTAGACCTAGTGTGTCACCTTGGGGTGCTCCTGTTCTCTTCGTGAAGAAGAAGGATGGGTCGATGCGCATGTGTATTGATTATCGGCAGGTGAATAGGGTGACAGTGAAGAATAGGTATCCGATGCCGAGGATTGATGATTTGTTTGACCAGCTTCAGGGTTCAGTCGTGTTTTCGAAGATTGATTTGAGGTCTGGCTACCATCAGTTGAGGATTAGGGCAGAGGACATCCCTAAGACAGCATTCAGGACACGTTATGGCCATTATGAGTTGCTGGTGATGTCCTTTGGGTTGACTAATGCCCCCGCAGCCTTTATGACTTTGATGCACAGGGTTTCTTGGCCTGTATTTGGACACATGTTGTGCATAGTTTTTATAGACGACATCTTTGGTATACTCGCGTTAGTAGAGTATTGAACATGTAGCAGCACTGAGGGTTATACTCCAGACTTGAGAG
>QJPP01000367.1:436464-603413 GCA_003996215.1 Jaltomata sinuosa | reverse complement strand
TACAGAGGTTCATCTTAGTACCGCTTTTCACCCTCAAACAGATGGCCAGTCCGAGAGGACCATTCAGATTTTGGAGGACATGCTTCGAGCCTGTGTTCTTGACTTTGGAGGTTCTTGGGATCAGTTTGTTCCCTTGGCAGAGTTTGCCTATAATAACAGCTTCCATTCGAGTATCGGCATGGCACCTTTTGAGGCTTTGTATGGCAGGCGTTGCAGATCACCGGTAGGTTGGTTTGATGGTTTTAGTGCTGGGCCACAGAGCACAGATTTGCTTCGAGATTCCTTAGACCGAGTTCGAATGATTCAGGACAGACTTCGGGCAGCTCAGAGCAGGCAGAAGAGTTATGCTGATCGTAGGCTTCGTGCCTTGGAGTTTAGTGTCGGTGACTTAGTGTTTCTCCGTGTAACGCCCATGAAGGGCATGATGAGATTTGGTAGGCGGGGCAAGCTTAGCCCGAGGTACATTGGGCCGTTTGAGATTCTTCAGAGGGTTGGTGGCGTTGCCTATCAGCTAGCCTTGCCTCCGATGTTTTCAGCTATACATCCTGTATTCCATGTTTCGATGTTGCGTCGGTATGTACCAGATGAGTCTCATGTGTTGCAGTGGGATTCAGTTCAGTTGGGTGAGGATTTAGCCTTTGTTAAGGAGCCGGTAGCTATTTTGGCCAGAGATGTCAGGAGATTGAGGTCTCGAGAGATCCCGGTTGTTAAGGTTCAGTGGAGGCACCGTCCAGTCGAGGAGGCTACCTGGGAGACCGAGAGAGATATGCAGGCCCAGTATCCGCATCTGTTTGAGACTTCAGGTACCCCCTTGACCTTGACTTTCGAGGACGAAAGTCCTTTTTAGTAGTGGATGATGTAATGACCCTTTCGGTCATTTCCACATACACGTTTTCCTTGTGCCGTTAGAGCCTGTTGTAGCGGACCCAAGTCGCTTAAGGCTCGTCAAGACCGGTATTTCGGTGTCGGGGCCATTTGTTTGGTCGCATTATGAGTTTCGAAGCCCAGCAAGTCGGCAAAAGTAATCGTAAGATCTTTAACAAATTTTCTGAACTTTGGGTCAAATGTCTCAGGGCTTTTCTCTCAATAAATAAAGAGTTAGAAGTCCCCCGAAATACCAAATCGAAGGGCTACGAGTCTAGTTTCCAATGCACAAAACCTCACATCCAACTGATCTCGGAGTAAAAGGTTATGACTGTTTTACCGCGGACTGTCTGGCAGAAAACGGGTTGCGAACCGGGTCGCGAACCGGGTCGGGTCAAACTCGATTTAAGCCTCGACTTCACGTTTTAAAACACCATTTCAGTTCCTAAACAGTGATAAAACATAAGGGAGGATCCCGAGAGAATTCTTGAGTATCAAAATCGTGCGTTGGTGAATTACGAGCCTAAGCTTAGGAATTTTATTAGCATCGTGCGTGTATTTGAAAATATTTTATTTAAAAGTTGAATTTGGCAAAAATTATATTATTATTGCCTTTTCAAAATATTTTAAAGGTTTATGGAAAATATTTTTGATACGATACAATTGTGTATTTATTTATTTTATAAGGTTTTTATACATTGTAATATTTTATCAGAGGTAGTAAATTTAGTTATGTTGAAAATTATTATTATAATATAGTAGGTTTTGTTTAAAATAATTTTCTATAAATTATGGTATATTTAAAATATTATATTTATTTTACCACGAATTTATGCAATACCCGAATATATAAATAACGGGATAAGAATTCCTTTTTGTCCTTGCCACCTCCACTCCACGTGGAGGTGGAGGGAGTGGCCAACAGTCCACTATCTATGTGGTGTCATTCCTAGTGTGACTTATCAACCTAACTTACATTGATTTATATTATGTAAGTATTTATTGCACATATTCACTGGAAGAGTGATTTCATTTCTCTCAACAAGCACATCAAGCTACATAAGCGACTACAGCACGCATGCTGATATATATTGTGTAAAAGAGAATTTGTGGGTTATCCAAGTGGTGTGGTACGAGAACATCGAAAAGAAAATAGATTATCTACATCAAGTTATTCAAGCCCGAGTCCGAGTTTGGTTTCGTGTTGGAGGTTTTTCGGAGAGGTTCAAGCTTGTCATCGGACGACAGGTAGGTTACAGTTTATTTTCCCTAGACTCCGCATATATAGAATAAAATTGTATTAATGGGCATCCTTGGGTTGGATTATTAGGTTGGCACCACAGACCTCGATCGCGTTATTCATGTTCGCCTTCTTTTATTTCCCCGTTGCTTGTAGTATTTGCCGATATATTTAATTTACCCTTGTGGTCCTGTGAGGCCTTGTTGACTCTGGAACATAGAAGGTGGGATTTTGGGAATGTCCGCGAGTCCCGGGCATAGAAATATCCTTTTAGGCTGGTTATGCTTGCTGAGTAAATGTGGGCCTGTGCAGGGTCGATAGGTTGATTGTGAGCTGCTGGGCAGCTATTGTGTGTGATCATACCATTTCCATGCATATAAAGAGGTTTTATCCATGTTTTACTATGGTTTTGGCTTCGGGCCTACTGGCACCATTTTCTAAACCTTGCATGGCCCGGGGGGGCCATTTTGATGGAAATAATTTGGAAATGGTTTGATTTAAACTTGTGAATATTCTTGGGTAAAATAAAGTAAAATTATGATTTAAATCACCAGTTTTACGATTAACGCTAGACTCGGCAGTGCCGAAGTGCTAGTTGAGTTTTCTTGCTACTTGAGATGATTTTTAGCCTCGGTCGGACAGAGCACCTGAGATGGCTTTTTACTGTTTAGACCCGGTTATCCCCGGGCACCCTTGGAGGGATTTTTGAGACATTTTCCTACTACTTTAGTCCTGGACAGGGTCTGGGCATTGCATATTCGAGACTGGGTCTCCATCCTGATACCGGACTTGCTTCCGGACGACATGTTCTGATACTGAGTTTTAGTATGGGGTCTAGGACCTCCATGGACCTTGCCATCCGGGCCAGGGGCTACGGGCTGCGTGTGCCGGAGGAGGGGTATACGGTGGAGTAGAGGTATACGGGCAGTGTCCTTCCATGGAACCTACCTGCTGGGCCGGATCGGCGCCGAGAGGGTACATACAGAGATACCATGGCACTTGAGATCTTCATGCATCATATCATTCATTGTTTGAGGCTCCACCCTTGTTTGTTGTTTGCTGATTGTACGCTCCGGTAGTATGGGATGCCGGGAGGTTTGTTTTCACTTGTTTGTGTTCCTCGGTTGTATGGGCGGCCGGGGGACTGTAGGTAGACTTTTGTTATTTACTTACAGAATTGTTCTCTATTATGGATAAGTATGAGATTGGTTACTGCTAGATTGTTAGTTTCTGGATTTGAGATTGATATGATTAGTTGAGTTTGATTAATGTCTCTGAGCATGCCTATTATTACTCTTTCTCTCTTCTTCTTACACTTGAGGTTACCGGTATACCGTCCATTTCGTAAACTTATTTTGTATACACTGTTGTTGCAAGGACCCCAGGTGCGTTGCTTCTTACTTTCACCTGTGCCTATGGTGTGTATATTCTGCTTACTAGCCTCACTTGTGGTTCTGTTGATTTCCCTCTGGGCTAGTTCTTGTGTACCTTTCGTTGATTTCTGTGACTGCTTGCTTCTATTCTGTCTGTTACTACGCTTTTATCTTATATGTGCCCAGTCGGCCTATGATACCTACTGGGTACCTTATGCTTCGCATTTGGTGCTCACCCCTACCCCCCGCATCTTTGGGTGCAGATCCTAGCGTGGGCCATCGCCGTTAGATCGTTGTGATTCGTGCTTGGAGATCTTTTGGGGACTACTTCAGACTGAGGGTGAGCTCTTGGCGATCGGAGCTTAGCTTTAGTTTATCTTTTGCTTCATGTACTCTATTACCATTCAGAGACATCTGTATATATTATTTTGGATTATTTGCACTCCATGTAAGTAGTTTGGGCTCTATACTATGATACCAGATCTTGGGTTTTGGTTTAGTTTCCGCATATGTATATATTTATATCCCTGTTATCTATTTTATTCGTCTTGTTCCCTTATTTGCTAGATAGTAGCCCATTACTAACTGTTCTGGGCTACGGGGACTGGTTCACCTACCGGGGGTTGTAGGTGTCATCATGACCGAGAAATTGGGTCGTGACATCATCCGACTGAAGTGACGATCATATGTACAACGGCCTAAGGATTCTAAGAGTAGATTCACCTAAGCTGATAAAGAATATTTGGACAACTGCGAGAAAATGCATAATAATTTGAACGTGCCGACTCTGAAGCTAAGGAATCCAAAGAAGTTTTGGAGGAGCGTGAAACACTCCTCGCGTGAAACACAGTGTGTGATAGTGTACGGCCAAGACTCTATAGAAAGGATGTGATAATTAAATAAATAATGTGTAAAAGTATTTCGAACACATATCTACATTATAAAGTAAATAATGAAGCAAAGAAGAATTAATATAAAGAATTTATGTATAAGAAAAAACTAAAAATTTATATGTACAATACAAATAACATATACAATTCATAGTGTGAAAAAAATAATTGAAAAATTAAATAATCAATATATAAAAATATGAATAGAAATACCTCCCTCAATTAAAAATTGAGTCTATGATGGTTAGAACCTGGTTGCATTCTCCAGCAGAGTCGTCATTCTATCATGCCCTATTTTTACCAAGGTTATATAAAGCACAACTTATGGACTCTAAAAGAATTTTTCATTATGTACAGAGTCGCCACCTAATTTTTAAGGAAAATAAGGAAACCTATTTTTTGATTATTGATTTGTACGACTCGCATTTTAATTTGCGAAAACCATTTGAGATTCTAGGTAAGGGTTCAAGTTATTCCGAAGGGAAGGTGTTAGGCATCCTTCGAAATCCACAAATGTGGTACCTGACTAAACTTAATTTTTAAAGAGAGAGGAGGTAAAACATCATTTTATTTTATTTTTGAAAAGTATAAATATGAACAGTAAAAAATATGTATATACAAGTGCACAGAATAATTTTAAAATATGTGCATAGGAGTATGAAAATGTATTTTTATATGTATGAGAAAATTTAGTATGTATAAAAATTTATATGTAAGAAAGTATATAAAAGAGTGTAAAAGAATGTATATTTAATATAAAAAAGTATGTAAATATGTTAATATAAAAAGTATGTAAATATGTTAATATAAAAGAATAGATACTACTACAAAATATATATATATATATGAAAAATGTATAAGTAATATATATTTAAGTACAAATAATGTAAGAATAAATACATTGAGTAAGGAATGTAAAAATATGTGTATAATGTAAAAAAAAAATATCGAAAAGATTGTACAATGATTTATATTGATTGACTTGTATTTTTCATTACATGTTGTTTCACTTTTGCAAGAAAAAAATGAGTTTAAGAATGAGAAAAGAATATTAATTTTCAAAAAAAATATGTAAAGAATCATTTGTAAAGTTCAAGTAAAAAATGATTAAAAGGACGATTTGAGAAAAAGAAACGACGGTTTAATGTTTGCGTAATGTAAAAAATATGAATTAATTAACTTAAGTATCTAAGTTGAATTAATTTGTTTATAAAAGTACTTACGACTTAAAGTTTTGCCTAAGTGCGTAATAAAAGATAAGTAAATAAAGGGACACTCCCACCCGACACCCCAAAGTAAAGTTTTCACTATATTTTATTTTTTTGTACAATTACAAGAATTACAAGAATATAAATAAAGCAATGAATTTTGGGGAGATCTTCAAACTCCTTTTAATTGTCATCTTCGGAAGTATCTTCACGTACCTGTATAAACACTTAGTAAAATATTAATAACAAATAAATATTTATCAATATCAGTTAAAGAAATACGTATATGTATGTAAATATAAAAAAAATAATTTTATTATAGTGTGGGCTCAGATATGTAGTTGTACTAAGTTTTAGATACGCCATGGCTGCGAAGCATCGGTTGGCCACCCGAGATCACCTCGCCAAGATGCGGATCATAAAACTTTTTATTTCGTCTTTGTAATAACAAGATTTCGTCATCGCCCAAACTTATTTTTCTCGCTACGTATGTATATATGTATCCGTCTTTTTTATTGTGGAGGCCTCAAAAATCGACGGGAGTTTTTTCATTGGCCAACTTTTGTGTAGTATTTGTTCAATATCAGTGTAATATCAAAAATAGTAAAGAGCAAGGACAAAATCGTCCAACCAGCCCAAAAATCGGCTAAAACAGTACCGAGGAAAAAAACCCATCTCCGGAGTAAATTTTCCGGTGAAAATTGACACAAAATTAGTCAAAACAGTCCAAAAATAGCAACGAAATACAGCAGCAACACAAATCTCAACACAAGTAGCGAAAAAAAATTAAAAGCAATGCCCGAAACATGTAAACGATCACCGGAAAAAATGGTGTTTTACCGGGGAATGTCTTTCCGTCGCTAGAAAACATCTCACGATGATAGAACCGGAGAACCAACAAGCATATCAGTAATAACAAGAAAAAGTATCAAGAAATAATCAATTAATTGGCCAAAATAAAGACCCAAAATAGTCCGCTGGAGCATGTCATTTTCCGGCCAGATTTGGAAGCGACAAACATGGTTTCCAGCGTTGCTTCAACGGCCTTGCCGGAGCAACGCCTGAAACAAAAAGATCCGGCCAGATCTGCAAAAATTCACAACAATCATGTTAAATCAATAAAACCCATTTTTTATCGGAATCCATGGAGTTTCGCCCGAAACTTAACGATTCCGACCAAATATGTGTAGCAACGATGATAACGAGGGAGAGGGGCAGCTCAGTGCTGGCGTTGCTTTCACATCTTTCGCCGGAGCAACGCCTAGAACATGAAGATTCCGGCCAGATCTGGAGACCTCAACGCCATGTTTTCCGGCGTGGCAGCGACAAGACGGAGGGGAAAGGGAGAGAAAGGGAGAGGGGCGTTGGTGGCCGTGTGGCTGTTCATGGATGGAGTTCGTTCGCCGGAGCTCTGGCGTTTTGCTGGCCGGAGAAGAGCAAAACGGGAGAGAGAGAGAGTGAGGAGAGGAAGATAATAAATATTTGGATGTGTAGTGTGTGTGTGAATGTAAAAAGTGTGTGTATATTTTTTGTCTCCCCAAATAACAAATGCCCCTCCCCTAATTTATAATACAAAATAAACCGTCCTTTTATCCAAAAAATAATAACTTTTTACCCTTTATTCTTTGGTTATTATCTAATAGATTATTTACTCTATTAACCAATGTATAAAGTTCATTAACCGATGGACGATAGCCGTATTCAGTCATGTCAAATGTCACCTTTATTAAAGGTGACAAGACCTTGACTTGACTGATTCGTTGCTCTGCGTTTTAGAATTAATTTCTCCGACCTCTTGTGCTTGCGGAATGTATTAAAAAATATCTATAAATAATATACAAAAATATGTGTATTGGTATGTGATTAAAAAATAAAATAAAATGTAATGTGTTTTAAATAATTGAAATTGTAGTATTTGTATTGTGTACGTGTGCGGATGACTGTAAAAAATATTGCGATTATCAAAATTGTATAATGACAATAAATTGATAAAATCCTAATATTTACAAAATAAAGGATAATTATCAATAAATTGTAAGAAATAAAAATATATCAATAAATTGATAAAACTCCTAAAATAAGGATGATTATCAATAAATTATTATATTTCATGAAAAATGTTTTAAAATGTATTTTGTGCTCTTTAACGATCAGGAAACCTGAAGACGTTAATTTTAAGCACGGAGAGCCAAAATTGGGTGTCAACACTTTGTAATCGCATTTTTATTTGTGGTATGAACTACGTTTGACCTGATATTTTTTGGTGGAATACGTAGACAACCTATATCAACTTTGTCACTTTATTAGAAAATCTCAATATCCCTTTGCTTTATATCTGAAATTACGTTTGACCTGATTTTTATTTTTGCAAGATATATAAGTGTCTGGTTGGCTCGTTCATATTCCTCATAAGCTTTTCATTTCCCTTTATAATGAAAACTGGACAAAATTTTTGAGAAAATCTCAAAAATTCTGCAAGATGGCATATTCTCTTACAAAGACAAGTTTGAAGATGATATCGACGTATGAACTGGGCAGAACTTTTGAGAAGATTTAAAATAAATCACAGAAGATGAAATTTACTACTAGATTGAATATAAGAACTTGTTGAAGCTGAATCAGCGGTAGAATTTTGAGAAGATCACAAAAATTCTATTCTAATCAACATTAGAATTTACAAAGGAGCTTCAGAGTTTTTCTATATTATATAGTAGACAGAGTTTGTGAGGAAGGTCCTCGGAAATTCTAACAAGGTTGCACTTTAAGATCGTACGAGTTTTCACATCAGACGCAGAAAGGAGCAATGGAACAACAAGACAAATCCAACACAAATCAATATCTCAAACTAAGAATTTTTTTTTTTTGAATGCAGGGTTCAAAACAAGTCGATCTTTTTTACAGGGGCATTTATCAAGGGACATCATAAAATAAAAGATAAAGAGTTAAATCTCAAGTTTTTAGAAGTCAATACATGCTCTTCCTAGACAAAGAGGTGTACATTGGATGCAATAGAAACAACACCATTCTAGAACTCACAAGAGAATCACATTGATCTCCGATTTTAAATTGGACGCATCAATTGTTTGCAAGACCTAACTCTAATTCCTTTTAGTCTTATTATCTGAGAGGGATCCTAAAACACTTTCTCCTTTGGATCTTGTAGGATAAGCAATTCTTGGACTTCACAGGAGACAACATCTGGCCTTGGACTTCACAAGGTACCAATATCTAGTCGAGTAAACAAATCAAGAGAGTCTTTGGCCATGAAACCAAACTCGTTCATTCTATTATTTTCCATGACTTCCCTGGTTTTACTCATTTCTGATCTTCTTGCACGAGAATCATCCCTGCCAACAGTCCATGATGGTCACAATAATACATAGTTCCCATAGACAATAAGGAGACCACACTGGCACACAATCCTGAAAGACACTCTCTAGCTAAAGACATTAGTTAACACTGGACTAACGAGGCATCGCTTTGAGTTTTTTTATGACTTTGCATTAGTTTTGTACATAATTTAATATTTAATAAATATCATTTATTTTATTTGTCTTACATTCTTTCGTGAGATAATTCTTTTTTATTCTATTTTCAGAAACTACGCACACCTGATTCTCATTCCATTGAGATACATAGGTAGCCTTGCTCGAGTTCAATATCCCTTATAAAAAAATTCAAAAAAATAATATTAGAATCATATATTTGACTTGGTTAGTACCAACACAGTTAGGTGTGTGTGTATGATAGAACAAAAATAATTGGTATGATGGAGAAGACTGACTTCGTGGTAAATTATAGATTCTTTTGGTACCTCTCAATCTACTTTTGTGACATTTAAAAATATTCTCTTATATGCATTCAAAATAAGAATAAAGTCAACCTCATTGTATCATGTGCATTGTGTGGTGATCTTTAGATTAAATTCAATTGCATTGTATTGTTGATCTAAAACTTAACCTGAATGTTTATTGAGGCAAAATCTTGGATAATACTTGATTTGAGAAAGAATCGTATGCCTTCTTTTATCCAATTATATCTTTCAAACCTATCAAATAAAGTTAATCCCTAGCATTTTCCACTTTGAGTCTAAATATTTTCCTTGGACAATCATATCTTAGCCTATACCCTTTTGAGTGCTTATATGCATTATTATTCTTTTATCTCGACATTCTCAGAGCACCAAAAATATGCAAATTACAGACTAAGGTCCAAGTTTATAGTTATCAAAGGCAAAATATGTAAATTCCCTAAAAGTCAAGAATACAAAGATAATTTTCAAAGAAAAAGAAAACAAAAGTCAAAAACTCCCCACACGGCCAAGACAACAAGAAATTTCAAGAAAAGAAGGAAAACACTCTAAATAATAGAGGAGAAATCTTAAACAAAAAAAGACAAAAACATTAGAATAAAAGGAGAAAATGCTCCATCAAGCAAAGATTCAAAAGAAGTCAAAATAAAATATAAAAAAATGACAACAAAGAATATCAAGCGTCAAAAGCATAATAAACGTCAAAATATAATTTCAGTGCAATGCTTAAAAAGGGATTAAATAACTTTTATCCCAAATGAATATCTTACCCATTCCTAAGCCTATAATAAAAGCTAATAACAAGACCTACATGATCTCATTTCAAATATTCTCACATTAGTGTATACTTACATGAAGATAAAATATGTGATATCTCAATTGTATGTGTTGAGCATACTTCTGAGTGTGAGTATACTTTGCAAAATATCCTCAAATCAAATTCTTTAAATGTGTGTAAATTGGGACTTTCTTTATGGTAAGGACACTTGAAATATGAGAATAGATATAGTTCAAAACTTTTATTTTAAATAAGATGAACAAATCTTATTGATACATAAGTATGTTTGAGGTACCGCTTGAAGCTATAGGAATTACCTCAAAGTTAATCTCAATTAGATGACAAGCAAATAAGAGAAATTCTTATGCAGTACTAATTGTTGTAACCAATTGTAATAAACACGTGATTCTCTCTTGACATTCTTCATTCTCCAGCAGAAAATTCACATGCACGCTCTTTATAATACCCACCAAAGTAGTGACAAGTGGCATTTTGGGTTGTTATCTTGTCAAAATAGTCTGTATATTTTACTTCGGGACATCATTCATTAAAATAATATTTTTTATAAAATGGATCATTATTTGTCCCTCTGACGGACCTGCGTATATCTCATCGAGAGGGCCATCATAATTAATATTCAATCGCTGAGAGAGTCATCATATTTGAACTGCCAAGAGGGCCACTATAATCGAATCATCGAGAGGGCCATCATATTTACTTTTTCAATTACCGAGAGGGCCATCATATTTGAACCATCGAGATGGTCATCAGATCTATATTTTTAAGTCAGTCCATTAAAAAATAATATTTATTGCTGAAAGAATATGATATTTGCTTTCACATCAAATACAGTTGGATGATGATGTTCATTAACGTAAAGGCCAAGGATGTCTATGATCACGTCAAATATCAGTAGAGGATGACAAGCATCGCCAAGAGATCCATCCTATTTACTTTTCAGTAGTCGAGAGGGCCATCATGTTCGAACCACCCAAAGGGCCATCATATTTATTTCTTTAGTCCCTGAAAAGGTTATCATATTCGAATTGTCGAAAAAAGTCATCGTGTCAATTATTAAGTCAATCAGTCAAAAGATGATGATTATTTCTGTATAGGTCAAGGGTATCTAATAATCACGTCAAATACCAGTAGAGGATGATGTTCATTATCGAAAGGCCTGTAATTGTCCTACTGATGGATTAATATTCGTCTTATTGATGAACATACGCCTATATTTTTAAATATTAGTTATCAAATGGGAAAGATTGTCTTCTTATGTCGCTTATATCATGAACACATTGTCTACGCATCATGTCAAAGACATATTCTCATAATCATCCAAGAGGATGATATAGATATACTCAAGATATTTTACTTATTGTTATCTACCGTTCAATATGATGAATTATCAAAAATCATCCAAGAGGATGGTATATGCAGAGTATTCAAGAAATAAAAGATATTGTTACCTAATAGAATTATCAGATATTAATTATATGAGGATTCAGATGCATGCAGAGCAACGTGAATTTTATTTTTAGCAGTAAATTATATGTAGTATGAAGAGAAATATCAAATCTTTGAACGCGAGTTGAGGATTGACTTTCATCACAATCAAATCACACTCTTGTAAGAAGGCATGTAGGTTATTATTTTTTATTTAATAGTTTTCAATTTTGCATCTAAGGTAATCACTAAATCAGCATGGAACACTATCCTTCATTTTTCAAATTTGAGTGATAATACATCTAGAGTTTTAAAAATTATGTTCATATAAATTCTTACATATACGGGTGTGAAGTGCACCACGTTCATAGTTAAGAGGTTTCAAACCTCTTTTTCATACTCAGATTATTTGTCATTTATCTTAAACTACAAATATTACCTCAAAATAAGAGATACTTTTTTAACTAATTGAGCCAAATTACAGGCAGACTGATTTTCTAAATCTTTGGATATGTAGGCAAACTCAATTTTCAAATCTCGATTGTATTCCAACAATCTTTCACTCGTCGCATTTCCAAGATCTCCAATCTCTCCATAATTTGACACTGATTTATTTTTTGAAATTAAGTGTTTTGAACTATATGTGGCATGAATTCTCATATAATCTGAGATATGTAGGAACCTCGATAACAAGGTTCAGTCATAATTTCTCAAATTCGTGTCTTTTTTATTTTTAAGATATGAATTAGTTGTCGGACAAAATCAAATTTGTCAAGTTTCTTTGCTCAAACCTTATTTCATCATCTTGGTCAAAGAAATTGTTGACACCAAATTTTGACCCTCTATATTTTTAATTAATTAGTCAAGCTTCTTGAATTATAAATAGAGTAAAATAATTATTTTATATAGTCAAAATATTTTCTAAATTATTTTGATACTATTTTGCCATTTCATTTGAAAAAAATATCCTAATATATATTTTATATTTCTTAAGTATTATTTACATCTATTTTGATAATTTTGAAAATTAATTTATGTCTAAAACAAAGGTTTAGTCCAAGCATGTACTTTAAATTGTCAATTTAAAGTCATTTGCGACATAATCGCTAAAATTAGTCTATTGTTGTGAATAATTATTTTTCTCTTTTACATTAAGGAGTTAAATTGCTAATTAATTTGTCCCAATATTATTTCAATTTGGTCGAATTTTGAAGATTGATTTGATTTAAAGATGATTGATTTCAAATTGAAGCTAAATTGACTCTCTCTTAAATTTTAACTTAGTAAAATTTCACTTCTAATTAGCCGGCCATTTTACATCATTTTAAGCTTGAAAATTCACCAGATTCAACTCCAAAATATGTAATTCTTTGACCCACTTCATTTTTAAACACCCAAAAAAAAAATTAATTTTTTATTTTGCCAGCAAACAAAAAAAAATGAACCCTAACAGGCCTTTTATCCTCAACCACCTCGTTGTTTCTTTTCTAACCTTAGCCTTATCCTAGCATAAATCAACAATCAATGTTCATTAAGGTTATTTCAAGCAATTTTTTGCGTTGTAGAATTCAAGCGAAGAATAAGGTTCCTCCCACTTTTTTTTGAATTTTATTTTTATTTTTATTTTTTGTACAATTCAATCTTGCACTCTTCTCAATGATTATATTTTCTCCCACATCAATTTTTTTACTGTTGATTTCAAATTTGAGAGTCTCATATCAAATTTCTACAAGTTTTTAGCAATTTGGGTTCTACAAATATAAAATTTCTTTCCATTCAGAATCACGAAATCGAGTCTGATAAAGAAAATTTTCACGAAAAAACTTGGCTAATTTGAATTTACAATTCTAAAGCTTTAATTTATTTTTTCAATTTCTTTCAATATTTTCTCCCAAATTTCTTCAATTCTAATATTTTGTTGTTTTATGTCATTATCATCAAATCGAAATTGATGGATTGATCCTCGTAACTCTTTGTCCCAATTCGCTACTCATCAAAAGTCTATGAGCCTCTTGCCTTCAACATAATCTCATGTTGGGCCAAAGGCCTAACACATATTTCTCCTTGAGTCAACCTCTGCTCAACCAAACATTAAAGGGAATTTTTGAGCCAAAGCCCAATATATTTGCAGCAATCAAAAAGGGTCCAACCTCGATGAACAAAGAGATTGGTTGAACCCAAACAGTCCGATTTTCATATTCTCTAACAGATCTGACTTTAGTTGTATTTTATTTCTATTTTTGTTACTCTCCCTGTTTCAATTTGTTTGACCTACTTTCTATTTTAGTCTGTTTCAAAAAGAATGACCCTTTCCGTTTTTAGTAACTTTTCACATGACATGTATAAGACCACAAGATTAAAGGGTATTTTGGTACATTTCACATATCTTTAATTTATGATCACAAGATTCAAAAGTCTTCTTTATTTTCTTAAACTTCGTGTCAGTCAAAATAGGTCAATCAATTTGAAACGGAGGGAGTATTATGTTATTGAACTCTAACATTTTATTTTAACTTTAGATAAATTCTCACAAGAGTTTGAATTTATTTATCAAGTTTTGTTTATATTTTGCAAGTCATTTTCAATGTCTTACTTGTTAATTATTTATTAAATTTAATTTATTTAGGCAAATTAATTGTGCTCAATAGAATAATTTGAGGAATATTTCATATTCCCTCATAATTATTAAGTCTTTCTAATATCATTATCTCTAATTTAAACAATGAAAATGAATTTGAAGGTCAACAACATTGATTTTGAGCCCTAAACAACATCTCTGTTTTGGGTGACTTTTCTGAATAATTGATAATTTTGTGATAAATTTGAAGATATTTTTATGTCACTTCCCCAAAAATGGGATATAGCACTGGTGATTTCATTGTCTTTGGACATCTAAGTGATCGTTTGGCCTAGAATATTTTTTTCGGAATCAAATTTCGAAAATCATATTTAATGAAAAAAAATTGAAAAGTTTTTAAAATTCAACTTTTGAAATTTGAAAACACCAAAAAATATTTTCACATGTTTTTCAATTCAAACTATTCACAAAACAACTCTAATTTATATTGATGGTCAAGTATAATTTCAATTTTTAAATACCATTTTAAATAATTTTCATGACCAAACAAACTCTAAGGGATCGTTTGGTAGAATGTAAAAAAATAGTGTAGAATATGGTGACTTAGTAGTGCTTGCATTAGTAATGTTGATATTAGTTATACTTGCATTAGTTATGCTGAATTTTGTTTTATTCAATGTCCGATTTGGTATATTAAAAATGATATGCATTGCATATTTTTTTTAAAAAAATAATATTTGTTTATAAAAATATCCTTCACAAATATGGTGGAAAAGATGTGAAAAAAGTTTTAAGGGACAATTTTATTTTTAATCATGCTAATACATGCATTAGAATCCATTGTATTACTAATACCATGGATTTTGAGGTATTAGTATGTATTATCTCAATACACAATAAAGTGTACCAAAGAAGTTACTAATAATACACAAGACTAATGCATGCATTATTTTTGTTAATACACGTTACACTCTACCAAATGACCCCGAAACGGTATCAGTGTAGCCCGACCCGCAATTCAATCCGGATTTTCAATTGACTATTGAAGAATCACTCTAATCCGATTTCCCATTTTCCTTTCTTTCTCCCCCAAAACAAATATCTTTGGCCATCCTCAAGAATTCGACTGACAGGATGGCCATCACCAATCTATTATCCACCACCATTACACCCCTCCCCTTCACACACCAACAGTTTTTGCACACTTCCCAGCTCAAACACTCGCCATTGAAACCTGCAAGAAAACTCAGAGACCCAGAAAAGCCAACAATTCGAGCTCAATCTAAGAACGAGGACTCTGTAGATGGCCCAGATCGTTTAATCTCTGCCATCACTTACTTCTACCCTTTCTTTGATGGTATTCAGTATGGCAAATATGTCATCACACAGTTTGCTCCAATTCAAACCCTTATTCAACCTTTAGTCCCAGCAATAAGAGTTTTCAAGAGCTTTCCACTTAATGGGTTATTGGTTTTCTTTACCCTTTACTTTATTGTTGTTAGAAATCCTAATTTCAGTAGATATGTGAGGTTCAACACTATGCAAGCTATTGTTCTTGATGTGCTTCTAATTTTCCCTGATTTGTTGGAGAGGAGTTTCAATCCAAGAGATGGGTTGGGTTTGGATTTGATGATGAGCTTTGATAGCACTGTGTTTTTGTTTCTTTTGGTGTCTTTAGTTTATGGTTCTTCTTCTTGCTTGTTGGGTCAGCTACCTAGATTGCCCATTGTTGCTGAAGCTGCTGATAGGCAAGTGCTATGACCTCCTAAATTTACTTATTTGAGAGGTTCCATCCTCTTTGTACACTTAATTAATTTTTGCTTTAGCTTGACAATGAATAGCTATTGTGTTCGCAAAGTAAATGTTTATGCTCTGTTACTTTTGTCGCTTTTGTGGTGATAGGCAAGTGCATATCATTTTGCTGTTTCTAAATGTGGATATGTAAATTCTTGTAATGGAATTAGAAACATTTTTATTTCTTTTATCAACTTAAAACTTTTTTTTCTATCTATCTGCCATAACAAACTCAAATAGAGTTATTTCTTTTTTAATAACGGTAATGTCCTGGCTAACTTGCATACACTTCAACTATTTCGTAGAATATCTTAACTAGAATTGGTACCAAGAAACTCAGTCCACTCTGACTTAGGCAATGAGAAGAAATACCCCTTATCCTATTGCCTCTGCTCGGATTCGAACTCTGGTCATTTATAGTTTTCATTCCAGCTTTATGGACCTCGATTCCATGCCATTGAGTGGCACAAAGGTGGTGATATTATCAACAAGTAATATCTTTTTTTAATATGTAGATAGTTCAATCCCCATTTGTAGGTAACATGTTACATCATCATTCATTTTTTGGTTTTTGGATGAGCATGTACTTCATCATATAGTTATGTTGATGCTTAAGGAAGAAATTCATGATCCTAGTAGCCATTAGAGAGATACAAGTCATATCATTAGTTTTAATTTAGGGTCTCATTTTGTATTATCTTCAAAAGGGAAAGCATGCGGAGGTATGCAAAAGCTTGACATCAAGTTCTGATGTTATTCGTTGACACAATTCCTAGAGTGCCCTTCACCCCATCTTAGAGCTTGAGCTAATTATAGAGACCTAGGTGATTTACCTAAAGGTATTGGCATCTAGTATACACCTTCTTTATGTAAAATGCTAATTTTCCTCTCTTGCCAGTGCCTTCTACATTTCTCGTATAGTAATATTAAAAGTTTACCCTTGGACAAAAGAAACAATATGCTCAAACTAGGATGGAAGAAATAACTATATTAATAGCTGCAGGTTTTATGAATATGGATTTTTTCCTTGTTTAGGAAACTTAAGTCATCATATCCACCTTTGGCTGGTGCCTAGATGCTAAATGTTTTGGGATGTTAGAACTTTTTAGATGTTGATACTCAAACCCAAAGGGCAAAGAATTGCTGCTAACTTGTAGGAGATCCTTTTGTCCCTTCAATGGACTTGGTATCACCATCTTCAATTTCATATACTACACTGTGACTGTTTTTCTGATTGAGCAGTTGAGTGGTTGGCTAGTGAATAATCTTCGCTATCATGAAATTGTGACAGAAATGTTGATCAAGTCTTCTGAAATCTATTCTTAGGTATTACCTTGACATTAAGTATGTGGTTTTTATGACATTAAGAATGAGGTTGTTGTCCTTGGACTTGAGGACCAAGAGAAAGTCAAGCAACAAAACGAAGTCATGCTGATGCTAGTAACTAGGACATATGGAACACCTCAATATTTTTTATGTAAAGGCTCATTGCCATCTCATTTGCTTTAATGCATGCATAGGGCTTGCACTTTGTTGCTTTAGGTTCTTCACCTTCAGCTTCCTTTTTTGGCGAAATACATGCTACTGTCAAAGCCAAAGATAAAATTCACCTGTCAACAAGGGTGTGTTCGGCACGGAGGAAAATGTTTTCCATGGAAAATATTTTCGAAGGAAAACAAGGGATTTTTTTTCTTATTTTCTTGTGTTCGGTACACAAGTAATAAATATTATCCTAAAAGTATTTGTATATATCTAACACAAAACAATGTGGGGGTGGAGGTGGGGAGTGGGGGTAGGTAGGGTGGGGGGTTTTGAGATTGGGAGGAGACAATGCCACTTGTTTTCCCTACTTTTATTAAGGAAGTCATTTTCCTTATTTTCAAGGAGCTTGTTTTCGTAAAGAAAGTATTTTTCAAAAATTTTAACCAACCGAAAATGAGAAAATAGGAAAACATCTTCATACCGAATACACCCTAATAATATGGGTTTGTATACAAATTATGATGAACTGGTGAAATCAAGATGTCTGACTATTTACAGTAAAAGGTTAGTGGTAAAATAGACTTTCAATAGAGCATTGCCGCCCTCTATGCCATTTATTAAACATAATGTTGTGGACATTTAGGGATCAGAAAATCATGGATTTTTGTGTGAAGGACATAGTCTTATGCCGTTCAAAGCCCTTTTCTTTCTTATTATCCTTTCTTAGTTATGTGGGTATTATTTGGCTCAAGTGGGCTAGCAATATGGAGTTTCCGAAAATATGTTTACCTCATGTATAGCATTCGACATGGAGAGTTTTGCTTCCCTCAGCATAATTGGTAGACACATATCACATCTGCTGTTAGCAATATCTGATGATTGTTCTCAGGTCTTATGTTTATGCCAACTATTCATCTTTTATCTCGGTTCTGGCTTACTGCAGTTTCCTTGTTTTATTCCATCTAAGGTGACTGAGAATATTGGTGTCAATTCTATTTGTGAGCTTTAATAGAATGTTTGTGCTGTGCTCCCTTTACTTTTAACTCTTTCTGTGAGCTTTTGTTGATATGAATATGGAGCTGGGAAGAAGAGACAGTTATCCGTTTGGCAGAAGCCCTTTGCTCGGTTTTGGTATGTCTTTATTCATATTAGAGCATCATTGTTGATGTGATCAAGGCGTATTCTCAAGTAGCAGCCATTGCCGGCTATGTTCCCTTAGGCATGAGCTTCTTAAGTAATTAAATCGTCCAAATTTGTAATCTTTATGCAAAGTTTGGTGCAGTAAACTGATATAAACTGCAACAGGTATGTTGGCACAGAACCAGAACTATGTTGGTAATGGTTAGCCTCCTTCGTTCAAAGACTTTCTTATTTCTTCTTGCATCAATCATCAGATAAAGCAACTTCCCTAGTGGAGCCAAAGTTAGTATGGGCCAGGCCTCACAACAATTGAATACCAAACCCATCCACGTCTAAGCCCAAATAGTATGCTCATACCGCATCAGTTCACCAGTGTTGCACTGCACATCATCGTGATTATGCATCGTCTAGTTTGACTGACTATGGGAACTTGAATCAACTCTTCTAGTCTTGCTAAAATTGAAGCTCTCAGCCACCGTGTCTCTAGGGATGGCAAGTGCGGGCCGGGGTGATTGCAGGGCCTGCTTAAACCCGGGAAAACTCCAATTCGTCCGCCCTGCCACCGCCTTGCATAATTTTTTGAGAAAATTTCACAAATATCAAATTTGAGCCCATAATTAAGGAGGACATAGCAGCCCTTTTGAAATTATAGGAGACAACAATTTAAATGGCAAAATATTGCTATTTTTATTGTATTTAATGGTAGGAATTAATTAGCCAAATACAAATACATATTAAGGTGGAAGAGTTATTTTAGGTGACTGTTACCATTAAAAAAGGAAAAGATCTTCACTGATTTTAACCAATTTCATAAATCACGGGCATGTACTGGATGTAGATTCCATTCCTAAAGGGAAATTGAAAGAAAACAATTTAACAATTCAACAAATTGCTCAATTTGAATCTGGATTTCAAAATCCTCCATCAAATTGTAGATTTCGAGCTTCATCATTGAAATATAAAATCGAGAAATACTTTCAATATATATTACGGCGTCTTTTCACTCCTTTAGGTTTGTATCGTTATCATTCAACTGAATCAGGTATGTAGCTTAAAAAACTTAAAATTGATTGACAATGGTGGAATAGTAAAACGAATGAATAAATACGAATCACACTTAGTATCGCCTAATACATATGTATTTAGCTGTGAAAAATATATAGTCTGGTCTGGTATTTGTCAATTGGACTGTTATAGGTATGTTTATGGTTATGTCAATATCAAATACATTTCTGACTGAAAAAAATACAATCGAAAGTAAAACTCTTTGTTAGATTAAAAATACATTTATGTTGAAATACATATGTTGTGTACTGTGTAATCTCAATTTTAAGTTGTTGACGATTAAACTGTTAAATACATGTATGATTTAGGAAGAAAATTTTTGTATATGTGTATATATAGAGATATGAATATAATTATGGTTTGTATATGTAGTTTGTGTACTTCAATTCGAATATATATTAGTCCTTGAATTCATATGTGTATATACGAAGATATGAATACATATATATGTATAAATTATATTTTATATGTGTATTACTCTATCAATACAAATGGATTAATGCCTAATATTTTGTTCAGTTTTTTCTTCTTTTTTTTGAATTCAATTCGTTATTTTTGTACTTTTGTATAAGTGATAGTGTTTTTGTCCGGATATAGAAATGGCCACCATCTCTGTTTTTGTCAAGCATTCTGGTAGGTGGACTGATGAGAACTTATATGATGGATATACTGTTGATGCAATTGCTTTAAGCACGTACGCATCATACAGTGAGCTATGTGATCTAGTTGTAACTCAAATTGGGGTTGATTTGAGAGTCAAACGTATGAAAATTGAATACAAAATCGTTGGTGACCCAAATCCTGTTGAAATACACAATGACATGGGGGTGAAGGTATATGTTATGCAAAAGAAGGAATTTAAGGAGATGAGAGACATGCCACTGTGTGTTAATTTATTCGAAGAGAATAATGAAATCAGTTTAACAAATTCATCATCTGTAAATGGTGAAAGTTCTGAATTGAATTGTTTGGAAGGGATAAATACATCTGGTTATAGAGACATGGTAATTGCAAATGATGTGGATCCTGTAGCTCTAGTTCATTCGACGACGAATTGGTTCATTATTTCAGATCCTAGTCACAAAGAAATTGTGGAAGATCAAGTCTACAGGAGCAAAAAAAAAAACGGTGATGGAAGAATATACACTATAATATATTTGGTTTTGGTTTTGAGTTCAAATACAACTATAATAATAAACTAAATAGAATGTATTTGTATTTATATTTAAGATCAATGAAAAATAAAAAATGGAAAATGTATTTGTATTTATAGTTCTATACTAAATAAATGTATTTGTATTTATAGTTGGTTTTGAGTTCAAATACAACTATAATGATAGACTAAATAGAATGTATTTGTATTTATAGTTGTATTTACATTTAAGATCAATGAAAAATGTAAAATGTAAAATATATTTGTGTTTATAGTTCTATACTAAATAAATGTATTTGTATTTGTAGTTGGTTTTGAGTTTAAATACAACTATAATGATAGACTAAATAGAATGTATTTGTATTTACATTTAAGATCAATGAAAAATGTAAAAATGAAAAATGTATTTGTATTTATAGTTCTATATTAAATAAATGTATTTATATTTATAGTTCTAGACTAATTTAATGTATATGTATTTGCATAATTATAGTAAATAAATGTATTTCGAATTGTGGTTAATTCAAACTAATTCATATAGTAAATCAGAACATTAAAGTGTACTTGTATTTTTATAAAAAAAAACTTATAATTTTTTGTGCATCTTGCTAACGTATTTTGGCTCATGAAGATAAAATCAGATTTTAACTGAAAAACTAGCAACATATACAAATTACAAGTACGAATAGCTAAAATAGACCTTTTTTCATCATTTAACATATGCAGTTCAAACTGAAAATTTACATTAACCTGAATATAACTTCAAAAGAGTTTTCAAAAAGGATAAGAAATACAACTAAAAGGCATTGTTATATCCTATCAGTAGCCTATTCAAGAACAATCTGATCAGTGCTATTAATATTGTGAGCAGGTCTGGCTGGCCTCATTGGTGCCTCGTTATCGCTTTCAGCATCATTGAGTAATTTGCGCACCCCATAGTCCCATATTAGTGCGGCATATCTTTTACGAAGCAAAGCTGGGTTGAATTCAACTGATGAAACACCGTGATCGTAACTCAAATACTCGGCATATGTCACTAGAAATAGATCACAAACTCTGCCGATAAAAAACAAAATGACTTAGATTACAAATAAATGTATTTTAAACAAAAAATAAAAAATTTCAAACATCATATACTTACAGGCTTCCAGTTGATTGCTGTGGTAAATCCTCCACGTAAGATATATCAAAGAAGTCTGTTTTTTTCTGATCTTTGTATTTTAAATGTTGATCATGATCGATACCCTTCTTAGTGTAAAAGTCAGTATTCTCAAGGTACATGGGTATAAGCTCAGCCAACTTTTCTATCTCGCGATCGACAACAGCATCATGTTCAATAAAAAATTCAAAAATACATGAAAAATTCAATAGAATCCAAAAATCTCTATCTCTATCTCGCGATCGACAACAACATCAAAAAATTCAAGTTTAAGTTCAATAAAATAGCAGATCAGCCAAACACATATCAAAAATATATTTCATATGAACATTTGTATTTGTATTCTAGTTCAAATACATTTCATATCATTGTATGTTTAGTACTTATACCAGAGATCCAACCAACACATACAAATACATTTGAGTTCAACAAAAAATGTATCTGCCAGAACAGCTAAAAAAATATATTTCTATTTGTATTTGAATGCAAATAGATATAGAACAACATGTATTTTTGTTGTACTTGTATGTTAAGTAATTTGTATTTGTATCTATATGTCAGAACAATATATGAAAAATGTATCTGTATTTGTATTCTAGTTCAAATACATTTCATATCATTATATGTTAAGTACTTGTACCAGAGACCCAACCAACACATACAAATATATTTGAGTTCAACAAAAAATGTATCTGTCAGAACAGTCAAAAAAAAGTATTTATATTTGTATTAGAATGCAAATAGATATAGAACAACATTTATTTCTGTTGTACTTGTATGTTAAGTACTTATACCAGAGACTCAACAAAAAATACAAATACATTTGATTCAATACATATACAAGGACAGTAAGAAGAAACTTTTATTTGAATTTGTCTAGAGAATGTAGAACAACATTTATTTCTGTTTGACTCGGTAAAATACAAATACAAAAGATTGTTGTTCAAATACATATATAACTTTAAAAATACATTTAGCTCTCCTTCTTCATCAACATTGATCTTGGGCGTATTTATACGCCCAATTGCCCTATTTACCCACGTTTTAGCCTTGTTCCGAGAGCAAAAATCATGTATATCCCTATGATTATTTGCATATTCTTGATTATGAGCTAATATATGTGATTAGATGCCTTGCAGGGAAAATATGGAGAAAACTAACCTATGAGAGCTAAAACGGAAAGCATAAAAGCATTGTAAAGAAGTTAGCAAAGTTTCGGGAGAAAAAAAGAGCAAAAGAAGAAAATATGGGCTGTGGCGTACTGCTGGCGCACCACCCCAGCCCCCAAACTACTGATGGGTGTGGCTAGCGCATTGGTGGCGCATCGCCCCAGCCCCCAAACTACTGCGGGGTGTGGCTGGCGCATCGGTGGCACGTCGCCTCAGCCCCAAACCTAGAAATTTTTCAACTTTTTTCTACACCAAATCCAAGTAGAAAAGAGATTATTTTCCTCTTACTCTATAAATACATCTCAAATCATAATTTTTACATAATTTTTGACCTACGAAGAGCTAGGAGCCGCCGTGGAGGCCGGAGAATATTGGTTTTATCTTTTCTTCTCCTTTATTATTTATTTTACGTTTTTCTTTGGATGAATTGTTGTAATTGCTCCATGTCTATGTGGAGTTAAACTTCTCGTTCTAGTATTATGGTAGCTAACTACATAATTGTTTAGTAGACAATTGATTCAATTATTTTTTTATCATATTAGTTATTCTTATATTTTTGTTCTTACTATTTTAATGCTTAGCTACCATTAAAATAAATCTATAATCTCTTTGTGAACTCGAGAGAGGAATCATTGAGATAGAATGAAGAATATAGGGAGCAAGACCTCTCTTTTGTAACGTAAAGGGTACGTTAGCGACTAGGATAGAGATATACCTAGAACGCCTTGCTTGGTTCATACGAAAAGAAATATAAATGCTTTTAAAATAAGATGTCACATCCCTGCTCAACGATGTAGTTGTGATGCTATTTTGAATAGGCAACTAGAGGCTCCAGAGACCATAGTTGTAATATCAACCCCGGAATCAACAACTAGATAAACAAACAAATCAATGAAATTGCTTATTAAACATGATTGTTAGCAGATCCATAGTCCTAGATCGATTTTATCACATTGATTACGTGAAAATCTGCTCTTTATTTGGTTAATTGTTCATTAATTAACTTCTTCTTTTTATTTCTAGATTAGTTAAGAATAAATTCACCTTTGAATTTTTACGCTTGAATAAATAATTAGAACCAGTTTAATTTAGTGAATAGTTAATCGACAAGTCCCTGTGGGTGCGATATCTAGACTTACAATCCTATATTACTTGTACGACCGCGTACACTTGCGTGTGCGTTAGGACGCAATAAATTTTTGGCGCCATTGCCGGGGACTTAGAAATTAACTATTTATCTATATTGGACTTTTTGTTTTTATTTATTTAAGTTTTTGTATATATTTTATTTTCTTTTATAGATAGTTTTTTTTTATTCGATAATCTTCGTAATATGACATCTAGTGATAAAGATTGGTTGAAGGATGCGTACTATTCATATGTTGGTAATCCTTGTCAATATTGTGGAGGACCCCACCTGGGTATCAATTGCCATATATTCAAAAGGGCGGGTGGTGGGCACCTACCCAATCTTTTATATTTAATGTATGTCATATATGTGGTGGTCAGGATGACCATTCGAATGATTGTCCTAACTCTTATTCCCCTTTCCAGAGCCCCTATTATGATTCTTCTATTGTTTATGATATTGACAGGAGTAATGAAGTGGAGGATGTGAATCATGATGCTCACCTTATTGATATGTTGAAACAAATACTGGATAAGCAGGAAGAATTAAATAAATACGCAATCAAATTGAGAGAAGACACGGAGAGGATAGGTTCCTAACTCACAGAAATGCAGGCTATGAATGAAACTTGTATTGATCAACAAGTTACGGTCTTAGCCAATACCCAAGATAAACCCCTAGTAGAAGAAAAAAATGAATCCCTACTAGGAGAAAGCTGTGAGGAAGCAGACATAGTGAGCCAACCATGACTAAGAGAACAAGAGGAAAAGGTTAAATTCCACGAGTTTCTCCGTGATAACCTCACAAAGATGATGACACAGTTAATAGAAGGTAGAGTTGATCTCAGACAAAAGATAGACCAATTTGGCTCAGATATCCATTACTTGGAGGATCACGTGAAGAAAAATGTTGAGGCGTCTGATGCCCAATCATCAATTGTTGTGGATACTGACCAACTAGTGGAGCAGAAAGAAGAATTTCATCCATTCAACTATGCTTTATTCATTAGTGCTGATGTTGAGGAGATGTATGAAAGTGAGCATGTCATAAACAATGCAAGTTTGGGATTAGGTATTGTTGGACCTCATTCTAATCACTTTTCTATATTATGTTTGGATGATGACATGAAAATTGAGTCATCTGAGCTAGTGGAGAAGTGTGTAGATGAGGAACAATGTCCTTACATTCTAAAATTTGCCACACCAAAGAGGCAAAACGACATTCCTCACTTAAGGGCCAAGAAGTGCAAGATGCGACATTATTTACTTGGTTCCTTCATCTTTATACCACCGCCCCTTGAGAGGAGCAGAAAGTTTGATGCAAAGTTAGGGGTGCAATTCATAAGTTCTAAGTGGAAAGAAAAGTGGTGTAGTGATGGCGTCGTGCCGCGACGTTAAATCAGGCGCTTGTTAGGAGGCAACCCAACTAGTAGTGTAGCTTCTTATTTTTTTTATAATGTCACATTTTTTGTTTATTTTGCAGGTTTGGGGAAGTCTGAGTATCCGAATTTGAAAGCTAAGGAGCATGGTTTAAGCTTAAGTGTGGGGTCGTTCACCTCTTTTGATCAAAATTGAAGAAACATGCTGTCAGCTAGGCCCTAGTGGGCCTCAAGGAGTATTTCTCACCCTTCTTCTTCATCTTTTTCAATAAATTATTTTGAGGACAAAGCATGATTTTAAGTGTGGGGTGGGGATTCTTCCGATAACTATGAGTTTTAGGGTGAGTATGCCATAGGAGTTTATTTTATTTGAAATAAATATATATATACAAAAAGATTTTTTAGTTTTTTTTAGAGGCATATCTCATTCATCCCTTGATTTTTCTTTTCGGTTCTTTTCTGAGGGGGTGCCCTTTGAACCGGGTAGTTTTTATTTTTTAGAAGTAGTTTTTTTTTTAGTCATAGATAGAGAAATTTTCTCGATGATGGATGGATGATGACCGTCTTGAGGGAAAATTAGTCATAGGAAGGAGAAAAATTAGAAACCATAGCCCTTTGAATGCTAGGTACTTCGCCTAAGTATACACTAGACATCATGGGTAATTCACTCAAAAAAAAAGCATAAAAAGTAGCAAACTTCATTTAGAGACGCATAAGCTCTTTAACTTGACTCAAAAAAAAACTAGAGATGGGCTTAATAATGTTAATTCATTCAATTTGATTGTGTTGTGAAGATGAAGTCTTAGGAAGCCATTTTTGAACCATTGTGCCATGTGTGGTGAGTGTTTGTTGTATTTCTTCCATATCTTGATATCTAGAACTTGCCCCGTGTGTGTATGAAATGAAATATCGTGTTGACTTGTAGGACATGATCAAGGCATTTCTTTGTAAGCCACTTCTTTTTGACTATTATTTATGCCACCCTTTATATTATTCTTAGTTAAGCCCCTTTGAGCCTTAAGCCTATTTCTTTGACTAGCCGCATATTTAGTCTATCCTCTTTATTTGATTACCATGTATTAGTTTGACCCAAAGAGTCCCTAATACACTTTGTAGTTGAAAGACTTAAAGGAAGAAGGGAACAAAAGATAAAAGGTAAAAAGATAGAGGGAGGTTGTGGTGGTAAGAATAAGAATTAGATGTGGTGCCCTTGTGGAAAAATTTTTGTATGTTGGTAGTAAGGAGAGAAAAAAAAAAAATAGTTTAGAAAAATCTTCTTGATACCAATAAGTGAATGAAGGTTAAGGGCAATAAACCAAAAGAAAAAGGGGGAGTTTGAAGGGAAACATGAACATAAGTTGAAGTTGAGGTGATATAAGGAAAATAGTGAAAAAGTTTAAAGTAAGCGTCTTAAAGTGCATAGGGAAAGTAGTCACTATTGGCCAAAGTGTTCCTACCCGTCCCTTAGCCGACATTACAACCTGTAAAAGTCCTTTTGATCCTACAATTCTGATGCTTTGTTAATAGATTATTACACTAAGGGCAAGCCTATGGTATATCTTGTATGCATGAAACTTTCTTTGAGAGAGTGAGCAAATTGTTTATCTATATGCCCCAATTTGAATATGAATGTATGATGTGAGCAATGGGCATCTCTCTTAAATGTGAGAGCACAAAATGATGACAATTTGGTGTACTAATGATGGCTATATTCACACATGATCAAGTTAGCCTTATTTTTCATAAAGAGTCAATTTTAGAGGTTGTGTGATTTCAATGAAGGATCTGTAAAAATATGATTGATGTATGCATGTTGAGTGGATTATGGGTCATGGTTAAACTGTCTAGTTAACTTGGGTGTGAGTAGACCTGTTCAATTGATATCTTAATATGTGAAATTTTGTAGGGGTGTAGTGATTTGTTTGAGGACGAACAAAGGTTTAAGTATGGGGTGGTGATCTTGGGCATATTTATATTTACCCACGTTTTAGCCTTGTTCCGAGGACAAAAGTCATGTATATCCCTATGATTATTTGAATATTCTTGATTATGAGCTAATATATGTGATTAGATGCCTTGCAGGGAAAATATGAAGAAAAATAACCCATGAGAGCTAAATCGGAAAGCATAAAAGCATTGAAAAGGAGTTAGCAAAGTTTCGGGAGAAAAAGAAAGCAAAAGAAGAAAATCTGGGCTGTGGCGTACTTCTGGCGCGCCACCCCAGCCCCCAAACTACTGATGGGTGTGGCTGGCGCGTCACCCCAACCCTCAAACTACTGCGGGGTGTGGTTGGCGCATCGGTGGCGCGTCACCCCAACCTCAAACCCGGAATTTTTTTAACTTTTTCCTACTCCAAATCCAAGTAGGAAAAGGGGTTATTTTCCTCCTACTCTATAAATACATCTCAAATCACAATTTTTACACAACTTTTGACCTACGAAGAGCTAGGAGCCGCCGTGGAGGCCGGAGAATATTGATTTATCTTTTCTTCTCCTTTATTATTTATTTTACGTTTTTCTTTGGATGAATTGTTGTAATTGCTCCATGTCTATGTGGAGTTAAACTTCTCGTTCTAGGATTATGGTAGCTAACCACATGATTGTTTAGTAGACAATTGATTCGATTATTTGTTTATCATATTAGTTGTTCTTATATTTTTGTGCTTACTATTTTAATGCTTAGCTACCATTAAAATAAATCTATAATCTCTTTGTGAAATCGAGAGAAGAATAATTGAGATAGAACGAATAATATAGGGAGCAAGACCTCTCTTTTGTAACGTAAAAGGTAGGTTAGCGATTAGGATAGAGATATACCTAGAACGTCTTGCTTGGTTCATACAGAAAGAAATATAAATACCTTTAAAATAAGATGTCACATCCCCGCTCAACGATGTAGTTGTGATGCAATTTGAATAGGCAACTAGAGGCTCGAGAGACCATAGTTGTAATATCAACCCCAGAATCAACAACTAGATAAACAAATAAGTCGATGAAATTGCTTATTAAACATGATTGTTAGCAGATCCATAGTCCTAGAGCGATTTCATCACATTAATTACGTGAAAATCTGCTCTTTATTTGGTTAATTGTTCATTAGTTAACTTCTTCTTTTTATTTCTAAATTAGTTAAGAATAAATTCACCTTTGGATTTTTACGCTTGAATACATAATTAGAACCAGTTTAATTTAGTGAATAGTTAATCGACAAGTCCCTGTGAGTACGATATCTGAACTTACAATCCTATATTACTTGTACGACCGCGTACATTTGCGTGTGCGTTAGGACGCAACAAACATCTTCTCCACCAGATTCAGATTCATAAGCTTTTTCAAAAAAAATCCCCAAATTCTTGCTAGCAGATGCAATATCTTTGGCTTTTCTTTTTTTTTTTACTGGTTTGTTGCCTTTAGTGGAAGTTGGTGAAGGATTTTTGTCGTCTTTTTCTGTGCCTGCTTGCTTCAATATTTCTGTCATTTTTACTGGGTCATTCCTATGCTTGGATCAAAATTCTTGTACAAGCTTTTCAACTTGATCGGCATTAGCAACAGATCCTGCATTTGTATTCGCTTGAGAAATATCCAAATTGAAAGATGGTGCATAATCAGCCATTAAAAGCATACCTCTGGTAAATCGTTTAGTTGGTGTATGTTCCGCCATTAAAGCATACCTCCAATGTTAAAAACAACTATAAATCGAGTAAAACAATGAAAAATTGAGAAAAAGAAATTAAAATCGATTAGAATACAACTACTTCAAAATGTATTTACGAAAGAAATACTTGCAATAACTGATAATGGGGGTTACCTATAATTGTGGAAGGTACTTGAATTTGGTATGAAATAAATTCAAATCGTGAAGAAGTAGGTTTTGGATGTAATGCCGAAACTATGAGGATTGTGGGAGAGAGGTTTCATTGAAAAGGGAAGTGGATACTTATTTGGGGCGTTAATTTAAGAATGAGATTCAACTATTCTAAATGTATTTGGAGTTATTGCTGGGCTTATTTAAAATATTGATATTTTGTTGTAGATAGTAATTTTTTGAAAGTGTTGTTGTGGATTCTAATTAGGGACTTAAGTATGTCATGCCAGATAGTTTTCTCTAATTTTCCTTTTTTTAACTTAGTTTGATACTAAAAATAAAATTCATAAAATCTTTTTTCATTTTTCCGCTAAGTAGTATTAATTTAGTATTAGAAAGTCAAATTCATAAAAGTGTCATTTTTATTACTATTTTCTTAATTTTAATTAATTCTAATTAATTTTTTGTTCAGTTTCTCAAAATATAATTTCATAGAAGGAAACAAACCAGTTCATATGGGTTCCGAAGTGTGAAGAGAGGGAAACCCACCCACATCCTCATTAAATTCTTTTTAAAATAGTTTCAATCGGCCCTCGCCCCGCCCTGATGATGCCATCCCTCCATGTCTCCTCCATTAACACACTCTAATTAGCTCAGTCGCTCTCGTACTTCACTTTTCTGCTACACCGAAGTGTTATAACTATCAGAACTGGGGGATGTAAGATATTTTGTTTAGTTGACTCTCGAAATTGTATCAATGCCACATAAATTCGGATAGAAATAATAACATAGATTATTAGAAAATTACGTAAAAAAAAATTATATATCACCATTGTTAACAACTAAAATATATAAAAATCATAATTTTTTTTTAATTATCTATTTAAATTTTATTTATCACATAAAATTGAAACAAAGAAAATAATATACTAGCATGAGCTCCTTTATATCTTAATTTCGTATAAGAAGCGTGGTAAAGAGTTCAGACTTCACCAAAGTTGTTGACCTTGGTAACTTTTTAATCATGTTTTAGATGAAAGAAACATTAATAACAAAATTTGGGTGCAGCTTTACAAAGAATCGAGAACCATCACACGCTAAACCTAGCACAAGCCACGGAGCTCTGGCTTCCTGTCGGTGACATTATATTACTGGGGCATACATGCCAGCTAGATATTTTATTTTCTTCTATTATTTGGGCGTAAGATACTCATCTTCCTAGTTTATGTGATTGGATACGTCATTTGAGAAAGAAAATAATTTTTTGTGAATATTTTGATTAAAAATATTTGTATGGTTATAAATCGATCTTATTAAAAGAAAAAATAAAAGTTTAAAGTTAAACCTGGCAATTATCTTCCTATAGATAGCTCCTTGCTTATAAAAAGATTTATAATGAGAATCAGCTGAAGCTGTTCTGTTAATTCAATAGCCTTTTTCATTGCTTTTCGAAATGAAACTCTATTCTTTAATTGTCCAGCTATAAATTCTGCAAGAATATTAGGGTTTCCGTAAGGTTTTGCAATTCTTGTGACAGCAATGTTCAGTTTTCGGTTTACACAATTAAACTACACCGTCCAACCGCTTTTTTATGTGCGCGTACCACTTTTTAGTATCTTTGCACTGCTAGCTCCCTTAGATCATTGGCTACCAGAAAGACTAATTAAAAAATAGTCTTAAATTAAACTAGTTTTAGCATTATTTTTTGCTTACATTATCAATTTCTGTCACATATTAAAGTTGAACAGTGAGCAATTTTTGAAGTGACTCAGGGTAAGGGAAAGACGACAAAAGCGTTATAGAAATCTTAGAACAGAATATATCTGTTTCATAATTGCCTTTGTGGGGAAAAAATGCGAGTGAATGTGGTATCTCTTTGCTTCATTTTCACTTTAACAAGATCATGGCGTCCTCCATAAAGGTCAAAAGACCAAATAATTCATTCATTCATCCTTTTACTTAAGGGGTGGTAAAAATGCAAAAATAATTGCACTTCATATATATGTGTCCGTGCAAAAATTGGTTGAACTTCAGCAATATATAACTAAAGTGCAAGCATATAGGATTGCACTTCATTCATATGTGTCCGAAGTACATGTAAAATTATAAAGAAAATACATAAAAACTCCTCTAAACTTGGTTGTACAACTTATTTTAGCATTTCAACTTTATGAGCAATTAATTACCCCCTAAACAATTTTGAAGTGAATAAATATCACCCTAAAAATATAATATCACTCTCACAATGACAAGTGCATTACACATGCGCCATATCACTGCCAAATCAATGCCATATCATTGCCACATCAACGTCACGTCAGGCCACGTCGGTGACACGTAAAAAGTTATATAATTTTTTTCTATTTTTTTATTCACAATTTTACTTTTCCCTAACTTATATTTTTATACATTAATTAATTCTAATTTCTCACTAATTCAAATAATTATAAAATACATAAAAATCTATTTCCCCATCTTATATTTTTCCTTCATTGAAGTTTTTATTTTTCAACAAAACTAGTTATATTTTATAGTGTATGATTCCTAGAAAATTAAGAAGGAGAAGGAGTGTGGGGGTGGGGGTGGGTGATAAATTATTTTTATTATAAAATAAACTAATTAGTTCTAATTTCTCACTAATTCAAACAATTATAAAATACATAAAAATCTAATTCTCAATTTTATATTTTTCGAAATTTTTATTTTTCAACAAAAATAGTTATATTTTATAGAATATGATTCCTAAAAAATTAAGAAGGAGAAAGAATGTGGGAGGTGGGGTGGGTAATAAAATTAAGAAGGAGAAGATTTGTTGCCGGGGGGGGGGGGTGTTGAACCTATTCAATGCAGCACAGCGGGGGGGGGGGGGGGAATTGAACTTTGGAGCTATTCAATGCGGCAAAGCGGGGGAGGGGCGGCGACGGCGGTCCTCTTTTTACAGCTAAACGGAGAGGGAGGGGGAAGGGGCGACTCTGGTGGGCTGTTTGGAAATGGGCTGAAGGGGGCTGGTTTAGAAGGGGCTGAAACAGGGTGGGGGGTCGAAGGAGCTAGGATTGGTTGGTGGTGTGGTGGTGGTTTGGTTCGAAGGCAGGTGGGTCGGGGTTGGAAGAAGATGACGTTGGGGTTGCCGTGTGGAAGAAGATGAAATTAGAGAGGGGTGGGGGGGTTGGGGTTTGGGGTAAGAAGGGGGGGGGATATGAAATTAGGGGGTTCAAAGAAGATGAAGGGGTGGGGTAGGGAGTTATTTTTAGTTTTTATTATATAATATATAAATTAATGGGACTATTTTATTTTTTAATAAATTACGCATTTTATTATTTTTTTAATTATTTTTTTGCCACGTCAGCCACTAGGGTTGTATTTAATTCACTTGAAAGTTGTTTAGGGAGTATATAATTACTTATAAAATTAAAGTACCAAAGTAAGTTGTACAACTAAGTTTATATTTTTTTTTAATGTATTTTTCTCAAAATTATATAATTGAAATTCAGTCATGCATATGACCTATCAACTTTAAGTAAAAACTAAGGGAAATAGTCAAAACTACTCTTTTATTTTCGTTTATTCTAAGGTCCCGTTTGGCCATTGAAGGTCGATTTTTTTTTAATTTTTTTTGAAATTTTCAAAGTTGGAGTTGGAGTTGGAGTTGTGTTTGACCATAATTTTTATAATAATTAACTAGAATTTAAATATATTTTCTAAAAAAATATAAAATGTGATTTATGGCCAAATATCAATTTTAGAATAAAATGAAATAATTTTTCAAAAAAAAATTTAAAAAAATCTTATGATCAAATGCTCACTAAGTTTATCTCTAATTATAGTATAGGATCGCATTTTGTAAAATAATTAAACTAGTCCTTTTCATGTTAATCACACTGCTATGATTACTTTTGAGCTTAAAAGTGCGTGTTAAATTTGGAAACAGTCACTCTCCAACAAGTCTTTCCAAAAATTCATACTAAAAACCTGAACAATAAACGAGAACAACCAAATCAGCCAGACTGCCACTGACCCAGTTGCCAGCCAGTCAGCAATACCCCACCCGTCAGTGGCATTATCTGTAATTAAAGCGTCCATACTGGTCAATTAAATAAGAACTCCCCTTCAGATCTCGTTACTCCCAAGCGGCAAGCACCCACACCCTTTACTTCAGTATACATCCACTCCATTGACCACTCCCATACAGTAGCCATAGTCCCTCTCACTCTTTCACTCTTCCAAAGAAAATGAAGCTCCTCCAGACAGTGGTTATTTTTCTTGCAGTCATTTTTCCATATTGTTCCTCTGAGACCCAAAACATTCAGATCAGTAAAATCAAGCCATCTGCTAAAGGTGAAGCTCCAGCTCCAGCAATGAGTATCACAGCTCTAATGTCAGCTCACGGATGTAAAAATTTCGCCGACACATTGTCAGCTTCCCCTGCTGACAAGACATTCGAGGACAATGTCCAAGGTGGTCTCACTATATTTTGCCCAACCGACGATGCAATGAAATCATTTTCGCCTAAATTCAAAAACTTAACCGCTGAAGGGAAACAGTCCGTTCTCGAATATCACGGCGTTCCAGTGTATCAATCGTTGTCGAGTTTGAGAACAAGTAATGGTCTTATGAACACGTTAGCTACAGATGGGGCTAATAACTACGATTTCGTTGTTCAAAATGACGGACAAGATGTGACATTGAAAACCAAAATAGTGACTGCGAAAATCACTGGGACAGTATTTGATAAAGAGCCAGTGGCCATTTTCTCGATTGATGAGGTTTTAGAGCCTACAGAATTGTTCAAAGGTGCGCCAACTCCTGCACCAGCACCAGCTCCTACCCCCGAGGCTGATGCCGAGTCTCCTAAACCGGCGGGGAAGAAACACAAGTCGCCGCCGGCGCCGGATTCTCCGGCGGATTCTCCGGCAGGTGATCGCAAAGGCAAAGTTGCGGCTTCGAAGGCAGATAAGAACGGTGGGTTTAGATACAATGCTGGAGCACTGGTGGCCCCTGTTTTCTTCATTTGGTTCGGCCATTTATTCCTGTAATTTTATCTTTTCTGGTTTGCTTTTTTTTTCTTTTTTTGATAAATTTGCTGTTATGTCTTAGATCTGAAATAAGATTGGCCAATGTACAATGGCGCTCTCAAATTGTAATTTGTACTTGTAGCAGTAGGATTGTTTTTTTCCAGGTTTTATGAGTGCCTTTTTTTTCTCCACTTTGTTGTTTCTTTGATTATCTTCTTCAGAGTGGGATTTGATTTTTATATTTACATGGAAACTTTTTTGCTTGTGAATCATAACTTACTTTAGGCTTTTCTATATATTTCTTTTTAACTGCCATCCAGATCTTATAATAACTTTCTTCCACTTGTTGATGAAGTTTTCCGTTAAATTCAAGAAAACAGTTAAATGGACTATCAATGAATTTAGCTCACTTGAGTTAGAGTCTTTCAGAACCAGTCTCTAGGATAAAGTCCGTGGACACTTTACTCTCTTCAAATACCAATTATGAGATTACATTGGATATATTATTGTTATTAGACTATCAATAAATTTAGCAGTCTTCTTGGTCTCAACTCACAAAAAATTGAAAGAAATGAAATTAGTTGTACAATTTATATGGTGAGGCAATTATATTTTTTAATTTGTATAAATTAAATTCAGGTTTGTAAGTTGGGTATAGAATATAGATCTGTAGATTTGAACTGAAGATTTTTCAGTTGAATCATGTGTTTGGGCAATGCTTTTATTACACCATTAAATAATGGAGCGGCAGGAAGAAAAGTATTATCTGGTGAGAGATGTACCACATAGAAGCTTCACACCGTGGCCCTATGCCTCGTTAATAAATTATGTAAAATTCTCCATTTATTAGTACCTCTTGACCTATACTCCCTCCGTCCTAAGTTGAAATTAAATTGGCTTTCATCAACTCAATATTTTATCCGTTTTTAAATAAGTGATCATTTTGTGTTAAGCAATCTCTTAAAAAATTGTTCACTCCTAAATAATAGAAGGTATTTTTACTACTTTACCCCTAATTAAATTATACTGTACATTTTAATGTAATCTTTTCTAATTAATGATTTTTAGCTATGTAAACAAGGGCAAATTTGAAATAATATGATCAATTTATTCTTGAGAGCCTAAATGATCATTTATTTAGGAAAAAAATAAAAAGGCAAAAGATCACTTGTTTAGGAACGGAAGGAGTATGTTGCAATTAAAACTTAAATATTTAAAAACTATATGAAAAGTACTATAAATCATAATTTTTTTTATGTCAATTGATTAAAAAAATAATTTTAAAATATTAATTAATATTCATATAATTTGACTGTTGAGAATCCAAATATGATAACTAATTTGAGATGGACCGAAGTAACAACTTTGACAATAGCTTGTAAGATGTTTCTTGTATTGTCACCTCTCTCGATCAGTTGGGCTCCAAAACTACTTGTTAAATACAAATAGTGGCGTGCTCACAACTTTAAAACTTTTATATTGTTATTTTATACAGACCTACTTTGATTTTGCGAAAATTTGTGATAAAATTCTCTTTCACTCAAACAGTCACTCTAACACCTAATTTTGTTTTTTCTTTTATTTTAAATTCATTCTCACACCTCTTTCTTGATTACGTTGATGACTCAAGTGAAATCAATGGTATCTTGATCACAATCAACTAAGGCTAATAGATGGTAATGAAATGGAAGTATAATATACCTCCCATTCAATTTTAATTTTTACTTTTCAAAATTCTTCTAGATTTTGTGTCACTTTAGAATTATCATTTTGAATTTCTTTTTGTTAATTCTCTAAAATGTTGGACCTTCTAAATTTTTCATTGAAATATCCTACAGTAAATATGAAGTTGGAGATGATTTGTTAGCAAGCAAATGACTTGCTTAGGTTACTTTTTATCTTGCCTTCTGAAAAGAGGCAAACGATGCCGGCCAGCTTTTTTCCTTAAAGCATTTGCATTATTCTCCGATAATAAGATTGAGTCACAATGAAGCATTCATTTCAATCCCTTTAATTGAGACAGAAAAGAGTCTCTCAAGTTCAAGTTCGAGCACCTATGCCGGATACGACACCTGAGGCAGTTTTATTGGCAGCAGTACTATTAGAAATTCAAGGAATAAAGGTCTCTGATTGGCCATGAGCCATCCGTTGTAACCTATAAATAAGGATTTTCTTTCACTTGTAACACAATCTGGAACCGGATACAATAATACAATATACTTTTATTTGCTCCCCAAGTTTTGATAAATACTATTAGCTTCTATAAACGCATGCTCAAAGATATTCCATTACTTAATAAACCATATTTTCGTAAATGCGATATAAAGGGATGATCTTTTCTTTTCACTAGATTCATTATAAAGATTAGATTTTGGAAAGATTTTCTCTTTTGTAAGGTAAATAATTTATAAGTGAAGTAGTGTTGGAATGATTTGGGTCGCGCACGATTCTCTCATAGTTGTTAGGGTTTTGCAATTGTTTTGCCCCTTGTTCTTGATTTTTCGGAAACTCAATTACCTGCGCATTAAAAAACAAATAAAATCTTAAAAGGACGACATAACTGATAGCTTTGATGAATCGTATGATGACATGATTAAACAACAGGGCAGTGGAATTCACAAGTTTTCAGAGGACGACTTTAAGACGGTTGCTTATCAACAGGAATAGAATGAAGAATCTGAATTACCTGCATTACATGCCCACTACATCAGAAGAGCAGACATGAAGATTAGAGACGTGACCAAGAAACATGTAGTACCTTTCCTCCCACTAAATCATTAATGAATTTTCATGTAGTGTCCAAAGAATAGAATCATTGGATAGTTAGTCCATTATTATCACACCAGCAAAGTACTTTATCTCATAACTTTTCTTCCTACTTTTATCAAATAGTGGATGTGAATTTTTAATCTAATTCTAATTTTTTTCTCTGAACCATTCTGCGAATAGAGTTCCCAATCATTCCCTTAGTGTCTTGCCTAAAGGGGGAAAAGTTCTAAGTTCTAGCAGTGGGTTACTCCTTTGTCAAGGGTGAGAGAAATATTATGTTCGTAATTCTGTAATCGAAGATTGGAAACTTATCCCTCCTCATTAATATTATCATGAATTTGATCCAGCTGTTGTTCTTGAATTTGCTTCTCGGGGTAATATTGAATCATATTATCACATTGTCACTGCAATCCCTCTTCTTGATCAACTAATTGTCTTTTTTAAGATTTACTCGTTATAATCAAATTTCTGGAGATGCTTTTCTTCAGTCAGTCTTGAGTTAGAAGATACAAATGTTATTGGTGGAGGATTTCATATGAATGAGATGGCTTACAGGAATACAACATCAAATGATATGCTATTATTCAACGTGAAAAATGAGATCACAACAGTTCTACATAAGATATAGCATATAGCTCTCCATCGATATAAGTTAAAGCACCATATCTCCCAGGTGGAATAGGCACATGTACAACTGATATGACCTTTTTTTTCACATTGAATGCTAGTACATCATTTGATGTTGTATTCCAGTAATCCATTCCCTTCATATGAAATACCCCACCAATGATATTATATTTTCTAAATCAAGACAGTCTGGAGAAAAGAACCTCCAAGAATTTGATTGAGATGAGTATATCTCAAAGAAGACAAACTGACTGTCTGAAAAAAGGGACTGCAACGACAATGTGATAATATGATTCAATATTACTTTAAGGATCAAATGTAAGAACCACAACTGGATCAAATACATGATAATACTGATGAAAAGGGATAAGTTTCCAGTCTTTGGTTATAGGGTTACAAACATAATAATTCTCCCACCCCTGACAAAAGAGTAACCCGTTGCTAGAACTAAGAACTTTGACCCTTTTAGGAAAAAAATAAGGGAAGGACTAGGGACTCCATTCGCAGGACGGTCCAGAGACAAAATATTAGGACTAGATGAAAATCCATATTTGTTGTTTGATAAAAATAGCCTGAAAGTTTATGGAATGAAGTACTTTGGAGGTATGATAATAATGGACTAACTATCCAATGATTCCATTTTTTGGATATTGCCTGAAACTTCATTAATAATTTAGCGGAGAGGAAAGGCACTACATGTCTCTTGGACATGTCTTTGATCTTCATGTCCTCCCTTGTAATGTAGTCTGCAAATAATGCAGGTAATTATAATTCTTCATTCTGTTCCTTTTGATAAGCAACAACCTTAAAGTCGTCCTCTGAAAACTTGTGAATCCCATTGCCTGTTGTTCAGTCGTGTCATCATCTTATTCATCAGAGCTATTAGTTATGTTATCCTTCCAAGATTTCATTTATTTTTTTAATACACAGGTAATTAAGTTGCCAGAAAATCAAGAAGAAGGGGGAAGAAACGTTTGTAAAACCCTAACAGTGATGAGAGAACTGTGCGCAATCTAAATCATTCCAATACTACCTCGCTTATAAATTATTTACCTTACAAAATAGAACATCTTCCCAAGATCCAATCTTTATAATGAATCATGTGAGAAAAAAAACATCATCCCTTTATAGCATATTTACGGACATATAATTTATTAAGTAATGGAATATCTTTGAGCATGGGTTTTTTGGGATATATGAAACTTTAATGATTGACAAAATGACATGAAACAAGTAAGTCAAGTAGGTTCATCGATGTAGTATCTCAAGAGCTAAAACTGTCAATGGAACTATGTGACGACCGGATCCATCGTTATTGCAAAAACCACGATGTCGTGAAATTCAAAAATGAGTTAAAAATATTTTTGGTATTAAGTGGGTTGACGTGACAAAAAATTTAGATTTTTGAAAATCATACGGGCTGACGTCACTCTGCTATAGCAGTATTTTATCCTCTATAGCGGAACCGCTATGGCGGAAGGTTATCCGCTATAGAGGAATGACGGGAGGCAGAAGCCTCAGAATGAGTTTTTAATAAAAGATCTCTCCTCCTCAGTTGAGAAACATACAAGAGTTTCTCCAAAAATCCTCCTATGCTGCTCCAAGACTTGGAAACTATAAGGAGGAAGGGTTATAGCTGAAGGAACGCGAAAAAATGGATTCCAGGACCATCGTTCAGCCAAAAACGCCTTCACAGAGCTAGAAACACATCCTTGTAGCTGCTTGGCGCCCAGGTAGGCTAGGTTTCATTTGAGTAGATAGACCTTCTTACATTCTGTACTTATTGTATAGTGGAAAAGGAGAATCCATGATTAGGCTTTCGGACACGGAGTCCGGTGAATTTGGTATAGGTTATGAGTGATCTAGGGATTGCTAGGATTGAATTGTGGGTTGATGGTATTTATTTTGGGCTGTTTATGTTGTCTTGGTATGCTAAAATGATAGGACTCAGGGTTTGGGATGTCGGGAAGGTTCGGGGAACCGAGAATTGCAAGGATACCTAAATAGGTATGAAAATGGGAAACTCCTAGATGAGGTTTCAGGAATGCGAAGGGCATGATGAGTAGTCGTTGGTTTTGCTAAGGGCTAAGGGGTGGTAATTCGTATTGTTATTATTTATTTAAGTTCTGAAATCAATGTGGTTGTTAAATTATGTTAAAAAGGGAAACCGTTCATTATATGTAAATAAAGGGTAAGTGTGTTTAGTCTTTGGACAGAGGTCGAGGCTAAGTTATATACCCGGGAAAGAGGGTAGGTGATGGTTTGCTTCCTGTATGCTGTGTGTGTTTAAGTACTCTTATCTAAGTGTTTTTATGAAATACATTTCTTAGGGAATGATTAGAAGTGTCTAATAGTCCTGTTAGCAGTCTGATAAATTGAACAGTGTATTTTGCTTGTTGGTTTACAAGTTGATTATTCATTGTTGTGACTATGGATTGTTTGACATTTGGTTGGCTCGGGTACCACGCCTGGTACGGAAATACTAACAGTTGGCTTGGGTACCATGCCTGGTACAAAATATACTAATAGTTGGCTCGGGTACCACGCTTGGTACGGTATATACTAACAGTTAGCTCGGGTACCACGCCTGGTATGAGTTTATTTACTGCATTGTTGCATTGATATTGTTTGCATTATTGTAGTTGGTATTGGTTCCATGAGTGGATTGGGTTGTGAACTTGAATTGTGGTTGTGTATTTTGGTCCTTGAGAGGTCGAGTTATTACATTGCTTACGAGTTGGTCTTGGTGTAGATCGGGTTGTTCATCTGACACTTAGGTGTTGCCTAGAGGGGGATCCAGGGTGAGTCCGGGAGGTGTAATGAGGTGTAATGTTCATTTGTTGTGGATTGTTGATTATAATTGTGAAGTGGTTTACACATGGTTGATAAACTAGGGGAATGACTGAGCGTCTGGCATTGGGTTACTAGTTGGTGTTATCCTGGAAAGAGCTGTCTAGGGATCCGAGAGGGGTCTGGGTATTTGTGAGTGGTGCCATGGGGGTATTGGGTCTGGAATGACAGGTACTGGGTCATTTCTTGATGCATAGTCATGAGTGTTGACTAGGATAATGGTAGGGGTAGTCAGGGTTGGACTTAGTGGTTGGGCTAAGATGGCGTGACTTGGGAAGTCTAAGGTTAGGTTGCGTGACTTGGGAAGTCTAAGGTTAGTGTGACTTGGGAAGTCTAAGGTTAGTGTAACTTGGGAAGTCTTAAGGTTGTGTGACTTGGGAAGTCTAAGGTTGTGTGACTTGGGAAGTCTAAGGTTGTGTGACTTGGGAAGTCTAAGGTTGTGTGACTTGGGAAGTCTAAGGTTAGTGTGACTTGGAAAGTCTAAGCTTAGCGTGATTCAAAAGACGTGACAAGGAGGGAGCTGGCAGCGAAAGGAATAGAAAGGGGTGAGGTAAGGGGTGTGAGTAGACGATCGGTTGAGATCGGGTCTGGTAAAGGTAAATGGTGGAGGATAGGCTATACTGTTATTACATGCTTTCTCTGTTTTCTTATATGATGGTACGTGTAGATTCGGGTTGACGGATGATTCCTACCAGTAAATGTGGTTGTACTGACTCTACTCTTGCTATACCCTTTTGGGGTATAGTCTGGTTGCAGGGTTGGTGATGTTTCATAGGTACATGATGATGGTGATCTGCAACAGCTTCTGTCCTTCGATTCCATGATGAAAGTTGTGTCTAATTTATATCTCTCTGTATAAACTCTGTAGTAGCTCTTGTACCTGTTTAGACTAGGTCCTACAAAGGGTATTTTAAGTTGTAAAACTGTTGGTTGTAATCTTCATAAAAAGGATGTTGTAAAGGTTTTCGTATATCAAAAGGTTATTTCATGATTTGTTTTCTCTTTTCCGTATTTACCTGTTGGACGAGTTGTAAGGGTTCGTCTATCTAGGTGCATAGAGTAGGCGCCCGCACGACCTGGTAGATTGGGTTGTGACAGATGGTATCGGAGCCTAAATTACCGGTCTCCCAGTACAAGAGCAAAATGTCAAATGGAGTCCTACGGATTGGTGTGTTGACATTTACATTAAATCTTTGGGAAGCTATGAAGCATTCTAGGAAACATCTCTCTTCTTTCATTCCTTTTCGTGCGGTTCATTCATTTTATTGCATGGGTTGAGTCCAATTGGTATCTCTCGATCCCAATTGGTATCTCGACAAAGTAAAGGGAGGCCATTGTACTTCGGTTGTAATAAGACAAGCAAGAAAAATTAGAACCGGGAAGGTTCCAATTGGTATCTAGCCTGAGAGGCTGTGGTAATACATGGATAACCGGCTAATAGTCATCCATGAATACGAATAGAAGGTGAATTTATGTGACTTAATTTTTGCTGTGGCCTGAAGTGAAAATGTTGTGTATTACTGTGTTTGTAAGACCTATTTGAATTGTGTGAACTTGGTTGCCTTGAAATGAATGATGAGTCTGCAGAGGGTCATAAGTTGAAGGTAGTGTGTCTTGGGTCTGTGCATAGCTGTTAATTATAGTGACTGAAATTGTATCATGTCCTGAAAGGTACTTATCATTGGTTAAGATGATAAGTGAATGGAAATTTTGATTGTAAGGAAACTTCAATTTCAGGACGGTCGGGACTTGGTTGGGAACCATGAGAACAAAGGAGCTATTCGTGTGTAATAGTGGGAAGGTATTGTTGGGAACAATTGTCCTTTTAAAATCTATTGTGATTGGTAATTTTTGTGATTTATGCTGAGTTTTGATATATGCATTGCCAGGAATGGTCTTGGGGGTAGTCTAAGACCATGGCGAGATCGACGAGATTAGACAATGATAACCGGGAGAGGGGAAGGGTACACTTGCTAAAAAATTCAATTTTTCTGGGCTGTCACCGTCGGGACCGCCATAGCGGAACTATACAGCTACGACGATCTCGCCATAGCAGAATTTTTATCACTACAGTGGTACCGCTATGGCAGAGTGGCAACTGCCATAGCGAAAGGGCGTGAGGCAGAAACCTCACCCTATTTCCCCCTATTTTTCATTCATTCCCGGGATGATTTAAAAGCAGGAATTAAACTTCGAATTGCTAGGTAAAGCAATAAATCAATGATTTAACTATCATAGTGTGCATATAAGGGAAATTGTCTAAAACAAGCATCCATGTGCATTAATAAAAAGGGGTAAAAGGAAAGGGGAATACTGTCTAACAAGCCCCAAATGGGGGCAACCAAAAAGCTGTAAATTGTTCGAAGGTAAAAAGGGGGGAAGGTCCTAAGCCTCATCATCGCTCAGGAAGGGAAACTCCTGCCTATCCTCGGGCTCTAGGGTGGGAAGCTCTTGGCCCGGGGCAACATAAGAGAACATGACCTTGATGGTCTTCCACATCCGAGCAAACATAGTGTCCCGGGAGTGCCTTTTCTTCTTCTCCTCCTTGATGCGCCCAAATTACACCTTTAAAAGAAGCGCAAATGGTCACTGTTCAAATATAGAACCCAACTAAAGGTTGGGTTCGATCCCACAGGGAATATGGTAGGACTAGGGTCGATCAGTGTTTACTCGTGCTTTTAGTCATTTATTTCCCGCAAGGGGGGAGGGGGTTTAAAGTGACAAGTAACGATTGTAAATCAAAAGTAAACAAGTAACAATTGCTAATTTCGAGAGTTGTAACCAATGGATGAGATGACTAGGGTAGTGTTCCCCATGACATTATAACTTAGTAAGGCGTTGTACTTAGTAAACTAGTTTGGTGCTTAGCATGCAAAATCGATAAGTTAGGTTCACCTAATTCCTTGGTCCGGCAACTAGGTGAATTTCACCACACGCCTTGGTCCGGCCGCTGGTGTATGCTTTACTAACCCTTACCTTGGATCCCAGATTAGCTATTCCCGTACAAGGTCGAGCTATTAGATGAGGGTTAGTAGCCTCAAATCTCCATTGTTAAACAACCCTTTTCACATCCGTTACCTCCTTGGTATGACAAGTAAGGATAAGGCGAGTTCTAATGTTGCGCACCGTTAAAAAGCAATCAAAGCGAAGGGAAGAACAATATATGCATGAACATCGCCCTAGATTACCTAAGTACTTTGCCTACTTCGTTAATCCTTCATGGTTCCCACAATCCTAGTTGTGGATTTAGCTACTCATGTTCATAAGTGCACAATTAATATTTTTTTGAGCAATCATCAATTGATACTTACAATTGAGAATAAAAAAATCCAGAATCTTGAAGAAAAATCTCAAGAACACTTCAATTAATCAAGAACTTGTGTTTTAAATCAATACCAAAGAACAATGTATTAACTATCCGAAAGTATCCTCAAAATAACCTGTAACCAACTTGCAAACTATGTGTAACATCATAAATAAAACCTAAGGAAAAGTATTTATAGACAAAGAAACCAAATCATAATAAAACTGGGAGAATCTGGACGCGGCAGATCCGACGGGATGCCTCACGGGCCGTCGCTGGTGCGATGGGCGTCGTTGTGCCGGTCGGCCTTCTTTAACTCTTCAGAAAATCTCACTGCCACGATCTCACGGGCTGAGGCAATGGGAAATCGCAGCTGTGATGCCCATCTTGATCCTCACGTCGCCTGACTTAGTTCTTCTCCAGCTCTCCTGCCTGGTTTCCACGGGCATCAGCGATGGGCCGTCGGGATTGTCACGGGAGTCGTGGTGCCCGCCGCCTTTCCTTGGCTCTTAGCATGTCTCCCAGGAGCAGTTCGATGGGCAAGGCCACGTTCCGTCATGTATTCCACAGGCATCATGCCAGCCCATCAGGGCTTCACAGACTTTGCAAATACTGCTGCCTCAATCCGACGGTCTGCCCTACGGGCCGTCGTAGGTGTGACGCCCGTGGTGGCCTATCTTTTGCCCAGAAACTGCAACTTTTTGGTACTTTTATCTATTTCATGCTTTGTCCCTGCACACTTAACAAACGACATCAAATCTAACAAAATGTACTCAAGAACTCCCAAAAATCCCTTGTTTTAAGCGTCGAAAGTGCCGTCAAATCCTGGCACATCAACACCCTCAACTTAGAATCTTTGCTTGTCCGCAAGCAACAGACTAAAATAAAACTAATCGACGCTCAAGCAGAAGAACACTAGGAACTACGACAGTCATATGATTTAGCATTTTAGTTCATAACAAGTATCCCCCCTCTTCTTCAATATAAACCCAGTGCATACGTTCAGTTCATCAAGACAACACAAAAGGGATCCATGGATGTCATTATGTTATCAACAGACGATCTAGCATACACATATGATACTCACACCAACAAGTAGCAGTCAAAGTCGCTCTAGTGCTCTCACTACAAGGAAGTCCCATTCGCACACTAACACAGTTATATTTCAGGGACTGAGCTAATCACTCACACTCACAAATAAATTCAAGCAATGCGTGCATAATACCATAGGCTTGCCCTTATTTTCTATGCCTCGGCTTTAGGACAATTGGATTAGGATCACTATAGGACTTTACTTGGCTTGTAATGTAGGCTCGGGGACGGGTATGGTAGATATGGGACAATAGTGACTAATCCCTCCTTGACACTACGCTATGTTGCTTCCACTTATCATACCAACTCTACTCCTTTCCTCCCTTTTTCTCCCTTTTTATTTCAACAAGTGACGGGTGCGACTTTTATTTCAAACTCAACTATTTTCTCACATTTTCTTTCTTTTCTTTTTCTCTCTTTTTCATACCTGCCGCACCCATTATTTCTCTTTTTTTTTTTATCTCTAACCTCTTCTATTCATACCCACACTTCTCACTCACCTCTACAGTAGCCAACCTCAACTTAGGCGATTTGCCTGAGTTGAGATACACAATGTCCAAGGAGGGACCATGGCCAAACTAAAGGTTTGTAAATAGAAACAGGGAAGGTGATTAGGCTAGACAACAAAAAGGTCAATTTAGGCTCAAATCCGGGATCAAAGGGTATTCACATCATTTGGTCGGTCATTTGGGATTAAGTGGACTGTTTCAAAAATGGCCTACGATCCTTTCCTAACCAACTATCCTACGACCTAGGCAAGACTAACCGGGCAAGTTCTACATTGGCACACAAAGCAAGAACAAATCAAATTAAGCTCACTCACACATGGCACAAAGTCAAACAATCACATGCTACCTATTAGGTTCGTACTCTAGCTTAAGCCATTCATCAGATCGATCAACACAATGTCATGCACAGATCCACAATGGTTAGTCTATAAAAAACAGATACTATTATGTCACACAAAAATTTAGAGGGGTCTCCATTTTTCAATCAAAAATCTAGTTCGAAATCACATCATAGGCTGCACTAAGTTCCTTTTCTTCTTTTGCTACATACAACCTATACTAAACATACCAGTTCAACAGAAATTAAAATCCTTAGGGAAAGAACACAGGCAAGAAAACCCTAAGGATTCGGGTACCTTGTGAGTACCCTCATGGGTTGTCTCCCATGCAGCGCTTGATTTAACATCGCGACATGACCCGGGTCCCTTGGCTACTCAGACATCGCCATGGTGCCTATCAAAAACATACTCACCCAATACTGCCCCTACCCCACCAAAAAGAAATGGGCATTGCTCTTAATGCACAAAAAATTAAAAAACAAACGGGGGCAGGAACATAGCTGTAGTGCCTAAGCGCCGGTACCGGGTGTCACATCCTTGGGGCCCTCAAGATTGGTGCCTATAGTGCTCTCATCAACCGAGGTTGCCTCTGTAGTCCTCTCATCAACAGTAATAGCTGCCCGAGCAGCTCCAACAACATCCTCTCCCACAATGGGGTCTAAAGAAGGTACATCAACTTGTTCAGCAACACCACTCGCTGAACCACCTTGACCAACACCATCTACCTCAATCTGATGTGCTGCCAATGACTCTTTTTTAGCTTTGTCTAGCTCTCGTCTTGCCATGTTCTCAGCTCTCTCGGCTTTCTTCTTTTGAGACTTCGGGCTAAGAGGAGCATCACCCTCTTGAACCTGCTTGTCCTTGCTCTTTCTTTTTCTCTTATGTGTAGCAGGCTCATTACGTGGCTCGTTAACTTTTTCGAGTTCCTTTTCCATAGCCAAGTCCAAGTGTGCCATACGAAGGTCGGGATTTTAGGGATGTGAGTTGGTGGATGAGAGAGGGTTTGAGAAAGAGAGGAGTTCGAATAACTTTGACCTCAAAAGAATGAGGTCAAAACATTATAGGCGCGGGGAAAAAGGAAAAATGGATTCCGGGTCAGGTCAGGTTGATATTAGAATTTTAATAATAAGTTAACCCCTTTTGATCGACCCAGATGATGGGCCATGCAACATCCATCGGACGTGCGATGCCCCATCATGGGTACTTACCTGGGAGGCTTTACCACACCCAACCCCACGCCCGTCGGAGCCACGATGGCCCGTTATGCGGGGCGTGAGAATGAGGTAGGGCTTCTGTTTTCAATACTTAGGACAATTTCTCTTCCTCTTGAGGGGCTTCACGCCCATTCCGACGTCCGTTGGAGCCGTGATGGTCCGTCATGCAGGACGTAGAAATGTGGCAGACCACCATCCTTTCAACACTTAGAATATTTTCCGTAGATGTCTCCTGTCCCACGGGCATGGCATCTGCGATGTCCCGTCTGCTGGCCCGTGGGATCCGTTTTTGCCTATAAGTTTATCCCTTGTTTTCATCTCCCTTCTTCCTGCAAAATGAACACACATTAATCCATGAGTTGCCTCCCATGCAGCGCTTGATTTAACATAATGGCACGACGCAAGTGTCTTGGTTACTCATACTTCACCAAAACACTCTTACATCCACTAAAAACTAAAAACCAAACAAAGTACACTACAATTTCATGGGTTGCCTCCCATGCAGCGCCTAATTTTACATCATGGCATGACGTAGGTTGATTGATTACTCAGACTTCATCCAGCTCCTTGGGTGGGATGAACTCATCAATGCTCCATGCCTCAATCGTTCTGATCTCCTCTGCTGTGCTAAAATAAGCTTTTATTCACTGCCCGTTTGCCTTGAACCTTTTTCCCTCATGGTTTTCAAGTTCAACAGCTCCATAAGGAAAAACTTGTACCACCGTGAAGGGTCCAATCCACTTGGACTTCAACTTGCCAGGAAACAAGCGAAGTCTAGAATTGAAGAGCAGGACCAAGTCACCTGGCTGAAAATATCTTTTCTCTATCTTCCGGTCATGATACAATTTCATCCTTTCTTTATACAGTGCTGAACTCTCATATGCATTCAGACGGAATTCATCCAATTCATTCAACTGCCCAAGCTGCTGCAACGATACCTCAGACCAATCTAAATTCAGCTTCTTCAACGCCCACATGGCCTTATGCTCTAACTCAACCAGAATATGGCATGCCTTACCAAACACAAGCTGATATGGTGACATGCCTATTGGAGTTTTGTATGCAGTCCAGTATGCCCACAGAGCATCATCTAGCTTTCGCGACCAATTCTTTCTATTTGCATTGACAGTTTTGGACAGGATTGATTTTATCTCTCTATTGGAAACCTCTACTTGCTCACTCGTCTGAGGATGATAAGGGGTTGCAACTCTGTGTTTCACTCCATATTTCTCAAGCAAAGCACGAAATAACTTGTTGCAAAAGTGAGAGCCTCCATCACTAATAATGGCCCTTGGCGTATCGAACCTGGAGAAGATATTCCTTTTCAAGAACGCTGTGACACATTTACCTTCATACTGGGAAGTGCAACTGCCTCCACCCACTTAGATACATAGTCCACAACCACCAATATATATCGGTTCCCATCGGACAGCACAAACAGACCCATGAGTCTATACCCCAATCATCAAATAGCTCAATCACAAGGATGGGATTCATAGGCAGCTCATGCCTCCTTGATATACCGCCTTCCCTCTGACATCTACTGCAAGCCTTAGCGAACTAATGGGTGTCTTTATGAATAGTCAACCAATAATAGCCGCATTGTAAGATCTTATGTGCCGTCTGGATACCACTATGATGATCCCCAACAGGGGATGAATGGCACGCTTTCAGTATCTCCATCATCTCAGCTTCAGGCACACATCTCCAGATCATAGTATCAGCACACACACAGAACAAGAAAGGCTCTTCCCAAAAGTACTTCTTCACATCGGACATGAACTTTCTTCTTTGGTGAACGGATAAGTCATCAGGCACTAAATCACTTGCCAAATAGTTGGAAATGTCCGCAAACCATGGGATCAAATCTTGAGAAGCCGCCAATACTTGTTCGTGTAGAAACCAGTTATCAATCTCTTGCTCATCATTCAGCTTCAGCATAGCCTCTTCTTTCAGCCTAGACAAATGGTCTGCCACTTGATTCTCTGTACCCTTTTTGTCTTTGACTTCAAAATCAAACTCTTGTAGCAGCAACACCCATCTAATCAGCCTTGGTTTCGCATCCTTCTTCACCATGAGATAATGAAGAGCTGCATGGTTAGTGTGCACCACCACCTTGGTGCCAAGCAAATAAGATCTAAACTTTTCAAATGCAAAAACCACAGCAAGCAGCTCCAATTCAGTCACAGTATAATTCTTCTGGGTGGGGTTAAGTGCTTTGCTAGGGTAGTATATAGGATGGAAGATCTTTTCATGCCTCTGTCCTAGGACTGCTCCTAGTGCCACTCCACTAGCATCGCACATAACCTCAAATAGTTGAGACCAATCAGGAGAGATAATAATAGGGGCCGAGACCAACTTCTCTTTAAGGCACTCGAATGCCTTCAGACATGCATCATCAAACACAAATTTTACCTCTTTCTCCAACAGCTTGCACAATAGATTAGCAATTTTGGAGAAGTTCTTGATAAACCTCCTATAAAAACCAGCATGCCCCAAGAAACTTCGAATTCCTTTCACAGAAACTGGTGGAGACAATTTTTCAATCACCTCAATCTTCGCTCTATCAACCTCTATGCCCTTCTTCAAAATCCGGTGACCAAGCACTATCCCCTCTTTCACTATAAAGTGACACTTTTCCCAGTTCAGCACTAGGTTGCACTCTTCACAGCATTTCAATACACAACACAGATGATCCAGGCAATCTTCAAAAGAGTCACCTACCACTAAAAAGTCATCCATAAATACCTCTATACTGTCCTCCACCATGTATGAGAAAATGGACATCATACACCTCTGAAATATAGCTCGAGCATTGTACAGACCAAATGACATCCTCTTGAAATCAAAAGTCCCATACGGATAAGTGAAAATTGTTTTCTTTTGGTCTTCGGGGGCAATAGAGATCTGATTGTACCCCGAATAACCATCAAGAAAATAGTACCAACCTCTACCCGCAAGACGGTCTAGCATCTGATCCATGAACGACATTGGGAAATGGTCTTTCTCAATCCACGCATTCAGTTTCCTGTGACTGGCCTCATCAAAATCAACTCGTTCTTTGCATTTGGGACCATAGTAATCCCTCCTTTCTTTGGTACACATTAGACCGGGCTCACCCACTTGCTATCTGAAATAAGAGAAACCACACCTGCATCCAGCCACTTAATGATCTACTTCTTGATGACTTCTTGCATAGGCTGATTCAACCTACGCTGATGCTCAATAGATGGAACATAATCAGGCTCGAGCTGTATTTTATGTGTACAGATTCCAGGCGGAATACCAATGATGTCTGTGATGGTCCAATCAATGGCTCTCTTAAACTTCCTCAAGACCGACACCAAGGCTTCAACTTGCGCTTCACCTAGATCTGCAGCAATGATTACCAGCAAAGTCTAATTCGCTCCCAAGAATATGTACCGAAGATGTGCTAGAAGTGCTTTGAGCTCCAAGACTGGAGGCTCCTCAATGGATGGGCGGGCAGGTGGTGTCTGCCTATTCTTCAGGTCCAAGTCCAGCTTCTTTGGTGCATAACTATAAGATCCAAACCTGTGAGCACTTCTACCATTTCATCGTACTCCTCAGTGTTGTCACCATCAAAGTTCATAATTACGGCTGCAAGGGCTTCAACACCAAGTCTCTCCTCAATAGGTACGACCAGTTGGTCCTCATCAACAACATCAATAACTGACACCACTCGCATGTCATCATGGTGCTTCATAGATTTGCACACATTGAACGTCACCTCTTCATCATTCAGCCTGAATTTCATTTGACCTGTTTCCAATTCAACCAAAGCGCGCCCAGTAGCCAAGAATGGTCTCCCCAAGATAATGGGCACCTCGAAGTCAACCTCACAATCCAGAATCACAAAATCTGCAGGAAAGATAGATGTGTCAACCTTTACCAGTACATCATATAAATTTCTCACAGGCCTCTTCACCATGCGATCTGCCATAAGTAGCCGCATTGTAGTCAGAGTGGGGGATCCCAAGCCCAGGTGATATATACTGCTAGTGGCATCAAATTTATACTAGCAACTAGATCACACAAAGCTTTGGCGAAGTAGAATGCTCCAATTGTGCAAGGAATGGTGAAGGCTCCAGGATCTTCCTTCTTCTGTACCATAAAATGGGATGCTATTGCACTGCAGTGGTGCAAATTGTTAGTTGTCTCAAAACTAACCGTTCTCTTCCTCGTCACCAAATCCTTCATGAATTTTGCATAACCAGACATCTGCTCCAATGCTTCGACCAAAGGGATATTGACTGTTAGTTGCTTCAGCATGGAGATGAACTTATGAAATTTGCCATCCTTAACCTTCTTCTACAACCTCTGGGGATAAGGTAGAGGAGGCATTGTCATGGGTTTCAGGACCGGTGCAGCCTCTTTGCTCTTCGCCTTTAACTCAGTAGTAGGTCTCTCATATGACCCTTCACCACTAGCTTTCTCTTCAGAATCGACTATAATCTCAGCTTCATCCTTCTCAGCTTCGGCTGGTTCATCAACAACAATAGGCATGGGAGGATCAAAAGTCTACTTTTCGCTCCGAGTGGTCACCTCCATAACCTGTCGATCATTTTTTGGGTTCTGAATGATGTCACTTGGGAGAGTACCCTTTTGGCGTGGATTCATGTTGGTTGACAACTGGTGCATCTATGTCTTAAGCTGCTTTATGGAGACAGAGTGAGACTCCACTTTCTGAATGATACCTGAAAGTTCAACTTTTATCTCCATCATACTTGCATCCGTGGAATCAACCTTTTGAAATACCTTGTTGATCAATTCCCTCATGGTGGGTTATCCAGCCCGCTCTTTGTGAGTCGCAGGCGGAATGTAGAGACCACTTCTATTATTCTTATACCCATCTTTTTTCTGCCAGTCACCATCTCTGTAATCGGACCGATTGTAGTAAATATCTCTATCTCTGTTTTGACCTTGATTTTCTTGGCCAGAAGCTCGAAAACCCATCCATTGATCATTCAGATAACTGACTTCTTCTTTGGATGAGTAACCGTCTAGTCTAGGTGCTTTGCCTTGCGAACCGATGACTTTTACCTTCTCTACTCTCTCACCCAGGAATTTCTTTGCAAGCAACCCAAGTGTCGTGTTCATCTCAGCAACTTCCTGTTTAACGTCTTGCAATTCATTCGGATCCACAAACTTACAAACTGCATACGTACCTACTGCAGTCTCAGCCTCTCTAGTATGCCATGCTCATTTAGTCTTAGCAACACTATACAGCATCTCTGCAGTCTCATAATATGTGTTCTTCATGAATGCTCCTCCAGTTACAGTATCAGCTACTACTTTAGTATTGGCATTCAATGCCTTATAGAAGATCTCCATCAGATGCCTTGAAAGAATTCCGTGTCTCAGAACTTATTTCAGCTTCTTCTTAAACCTCAGCCAAGACTCATACAATGCTTCTGCAGGCAGTTACTTGAAGTTGTAGATCTCTTGCTTTAGCTGCAACATCCTCGATGGAGGAAAGAATCGCTCCAGAAACTAATTTTTCAGCTCGTGCCATGTGTATATGGAATTATCAAGCAGTTCTGAGAGCCATGCAGTCGCCTCACCGGTCAATGAAAATGGAAATAGCCTTAGTCTGATAGCCTCCTGCCCCACTCCTGGCATATTGTACGATTTGCTAATCCCCATAAAATTCTGCACATGTAGAATTGCATCTTCCGTGGGCTTTCCTGAATAAAGTCCTTTCAGGTTCAACAGCTGGATCATGGCGCTGGTGATATCAAACTTCGTTCCGTCAGCCAGTGGTGGCAGCACTATGGGTCCAGTGGTGCCGAATTCCTCCTCCTCATCATTCGCATCATCTTAATATCGAGGGATATGCCTTTGCTGCTGCATCTGTCGCCCCCTATTATATGGTAGACGTCTAGTTGCTTCCTCGTCTCGGACAACATGTTGTCTTCCTTGCCTTGCTAGCTCAGCTGCAACATTTCTAGTTGTGAGATTTTTTTTGATTTGAGCATCTTCAGCAGCAAGGGAGTCTTCGCCTTCCTTTTGGCGTGTTGCATCATCCCTTTTCCTCTGCTCAGCTTCAAGCAGTAGTCGAGCTGTAATCTGATCTTGAGTCTCATGCTCTCCCTCGTTAGCCATATTGCGTAGATTTTTGGAGAGCTCCATATCATAAGGGATCAAGGGATTATCTTGACTCCTTGTACTGGGCATGCACCGAAGTGCAAACCTGAGATCAAAATAAAAACAACAGAAAAAGTAAAATCAGGAAATAAGGACTAATAGTGAAATAAACACAATGTCTCTTAATCCTAAACTGTATTCCCCAGCAACGGTGCCAAAATTTGATGCTCCCAAATTACACCTCTAAAAGAAGTGCAAGCGGTCGTTGTTCAAATATAGAACCCAACTAAAGGTTGGGGGGATACCACAGGGAATATGGTAGGACTAGGGTCGATCAGTGTTTACTCGTGCTTTTAGTCGTTTATTTCTCGCAAGGGGGGGGGGTTAAAGTGATAAGTAACGATTGTAAATCAAAAGTAAACAAGTAACAATTGCTAATTTCGAGAGTTGTAACCAATGGATGAGATGACTAGAGTAGTGTTCCCCATGAGATCATAACTTAGTAAGGCGTTGTACTTAGTAAACTAGTTTGGTGCTTAGCATGCAAAATCGATAATTTAGGTTCACCTAATTCCTTGGTCCGGCAACTAGGTGAATTTCACCACACGCCTTGGTCCGGCCGCTGGTGTATGCTTTACTAACCCTTACCTTGGATCCCAGATTAGCTATTCCCGTACAAGGTCGAGCTATTAGATGAGGGTTGGTAGCCTCAAATATCGGTTTTTAAACAACCCTTTTCCCATTTGTTATCTCCTTGGTCTGTAAAATAAGGATAAGGCGAGTTCTAACGTTGTGCACCGTTAAAAAGCAATCAAAGAAAAGGGAAGAACAACACATGCATGAACACCGCCCTAGATTACCTAAGTACTTTGCCTACTTCATTAATCCTTCATGGTTCCCACAACCCTAGTTGTGGATTTAGCTACTCATGTTCATAAGTGCACAATTAATGTTTGTTTGAGCAATCATCAATAGATACTTACAATTGAGAATAAAGGAATTCGGAATCTTGAAGAAAAATCTCAAGAACACTTCAATTAATCAAGAACTTATGTTTTAAATCAATACCAAAGAACAATGTAATAACTATCCGAAAGTATCCTAAAAAATTAACATGTAACCAACTTGCAAACTATGTGTAACGTCATAAATAAAACCTAAGGAAAAGTATTTGTAGACAAAGAAACCAAATCCTAATAAAACTGGGAGAATCTGGATGCGGCAGATCCGACAGGACATCTCATGGGCCGTCATTGGTACGATGGGCATCGTGGTGCTCGTCGGTCTTCTTTAACTCTTCAGAAAATCTCGCTACCACGATCTCACGCGATGAGGCAATGGGACGTCGTAGCTGTGATGCCCATCGCGATCCTCATATTGCCTGACTTAGCTCTTCTCCAGCTCTCCTGCCTAGTTTCCACGGGCATCAACGATGGGCCGTCGGGATTGTCTCGGGCGTCGTGGTGCCCGTCGCCCTTCCTTAGATCTTAGCATTTCTCCCTAGAGCAGTTCGATGGGTAAGGCCACGCCTCATTGTGTCTTCCACAGGCATCGTGCCAGCCCGTCGGGGCTCCACAGCCTTTGCAAATCCTGCTGCCTCAATCCGACGGTCTGCCCCACGGGCCGTCGTAGGTGTGACACCCGTGGTGGCCTATCTTTTGCCCAGAAATTGCAACTTTTTGGTCCTTTTTTCTATTTCATACTTTGTCCCTGCACACTTAACAAACGACATCAAATCTAACAAAATGTACTCAAGAAATCCCAAAATTCCCTTGTTTTAAGCATCAAAAGTGCCGTCAAATCCTGGAACATCACTCCTCTAACTCCCTTTGGAGTGCAACAAAGTCCTGAGCAATAGGGATCGAGGCTATACCTCCAGCGGCGGTGCCCCTCGTGAACCTCCAGACCGCGGCCAAGGTCTCCTCTAGCTAGGCGCTAGTGATCGGGGGCTGAGGCTAGAGAGGGGCATGAGTGTCATCGTCATCATCATCATCGTCAGCGTCCTCGATTGGATGATTTTTTCCTGCTTCGTCCACCTTTCTCTTCTTCTTGGAGACTACCTTCACTCGGATAGGGTCGAAGGGGTCGTCCATAGCCACCTCCAAGTCAGTGTGGTCCTCAGGCACCCCAACCCGCCTGCACAACTCAGATATCAAGCTTGGAAGATAAGGGCCCTTCCTGTGACCTCGGTAGAATTCCTTCCACTCAGAGATGATTTGCTCCCCCACATTCATGATAATGCCTTGCATGGCACAAACAATCACCAGGGCCCGGGCATAGGTCACGTCGGTCTTGCTACCCAATGGGCGGATTCTCCGAGATACTAAGTTGAGCCATATCCTAGCCTCCACAAAAAAGTAAGTACTAGTGATGCCCTCGGGGATGACCTAGTAGACCTTATCCCTGCATGTCTCATCCACCAGAGTGTCCCTCAACCAAGTCATATCCCAGAGCCGAAACTTAGCCTCGTAGGCTTCATTGGATACGTGAGGCACTCCAAGTACCCCATTGATAGTCTGAGCATCCACGAGGACGTCCATTCCGCGGATACAGATGGTGGGGTTGGGCTCATCCCAACGGACTGTAGGAAGAATGGCATAGAACTCCCGCACCCAACCTGTCTGTGTGAGAGGAGGATCTACCAATAAAGAATCCCAACCCAACTCTCTAATCTTGCGGTGGAAGGTGGCTGCTTTTTCGTCTACCCCTGTCAGCTTGCACCCTCTCTCGTAACAAATGCCCAGTCTCCGGTAATCCAGGAACCTCTCCCGGCTAGCTTCATCGGGAAAATGCTTGCAGGAATACACGGGCAATTGTTGTCCTCCAGCCATTGGAAGTATAACCTGTAATATGGAAAGAAAATCGGATTAGAACTCAATAAGGCATAAGGGATTTAGAAAAATGGGGAATTTTTTTCTAAGTGTCAGCTTGGAAAGATACTGGTTCGCGGCCTTCTGCTATAGCGGACGATCGTCTGCCATAGCAAAACAATATCTGCCGTAGTGCAATTGCTATAGCAGAGCCCAACCACTATAGCGGTATTCATCATCCCCGAAACTTCAAGGGGTGCAACAATGGCGCCCCTTGACCCAAAACTCTATTTTTGACAATCCAAGTTCAAATCAGTGCTCCTAAAGCATTCTATTACTGTTTTGTACAAAAAATTAGGCATTATAACCCCTAAATTCTGTCCAAATTGCAACTTTTGTTCAAGAATAACCCTTCACCTCCCACCCCATTTTTGGCCAAAAATAGTGTAATCCTTACGCCCATAATGCATGGGAGGCATTGTAAACGTAAGGGAAACATCCAAATGCTTTAGGAATCCAACAAAAATCCAACCTAAGGTTCAAGTTCAAAACTCACTACAATGTATACCCCAAACCCTCATTTTCTACCTAAATCATGTCTAAATTCGTGCAAGGAAGTAAAGAAAAAAGTAGAAACGAGTCTTACCTGAAAATTTCGACGTCGGGAGCGAAGTGATCGGGAGAGAATATGGTATTTTTGGAAGGAATGTGGGAAGAATGAGGGGTGAAATCCATTTTGCCCCTATTTCAACCTATTTTCAACCGCTATAGCGGTTGACAATGTACCATAGAGGAAGCACTATAGCAGAATAATATTCGCTATAGCGGATGGAATACATTTTGGGAAAGGAAAATTCTCCCGAGTAATTTTAATTTCTTTTGCTCTGACATTGTCCGAGAGCCCGAATTCCTCGGGTACTCGGGAAGGTCATGTGTAAATTTTCTTGGGTAATTCAAAAATTCTCCGCGGGAGTAGGATAAGCTAATTTCCTTCGAATCGGTGTGACTAATCGAGGAAAGGTTGGTAATTCACGTAGGTTCGTACGTTACGCGGTCATTTGGGACAGTAAGGGTCCCTAACTAGTTTCTTTCATTTTCTTGATTTTTTGGGATTATTCAGGGATGAACGATGGGTAATTGGTATCTGTTGTAATGACCGAATCCATCATTATTTCAAAAACCACGATGTCATGAAATTCAAAAATGAGTTAAAAATATTTTTGGTATTAAGTGGGGTGACGTGGAATAAATTTCAAATTTTTGGAAATTATTCGGGCTGACGTCACTCTGCTATAGCGGTATTTTATCCTCTATAGCAGAATCGCTATGGCGGAAGGTCATCCGTTATAGCGGAATGATGGGAGGCAAAAGCCTCAGAATGAGTTTTTAATAAAAAATCTCTCTTTCTCAGTTGAGAGGGTTTCTAAAGAAATTCTTCTATGCTGCTCTAAGACTTGGGAACTATGAGAAGGAAAGGTTATGGCTAAAGGGACGCGGAAAAATGGATTCCAGGACCATTGTTCAGCCAGGAATGCCTTCACGGAGCCAGAAACACATCCTTGCAGCTGCTTGGCGCCCAAGTAGGCTAGGTTTCATTTGAGTAGATATACCTGCTTACATTATGTACTTATTGTATAGTGGGAAAGGATAATCCATGATTAGGCTTTCGGGCACGGAGTCTGATGGATTCGGTATAGGTTATGAGTGAGCTAGGGATTGGTTGGATTGAATTGTGGGTTGATGATATTTATTTTAGGTTGTTTATGTTGTCTTGGTATGCTAAAGTGATAGGACTCAGGGTTTGGGATGTCGGGAAGGTTCAGGGAACTAAGAATTGCAAGGATAACTAAATGGGTATGAAAATGGGAAACTCCTAGATGAGGTTTCAGGAATGCGAAGGGCATAATGAGTAGTCGTTGGTTTTGCTAAGGGATAAGGGGTGGTAATTCATATTGTTGTTATCTATGTAAGTTATGAAATCAATGTGGTTGTTAAATTATGCTAAAAAAGGAAACCGTTCATTATATGTAAATAAAGGGTAAGTGTGTTTAGTCTTTGGACGGAGGTCGAGGCTAAGTTATATACCCGGGAAAGAGGGTAGGTGATGGTTTGCTTCCTGTATGCTATGTGTGTTTAAGTAATCTTATATAAGTGTTTGTATGAAATGCATTGCTTAGGGAATGATTAGAAGTGTCTAATAGTCTTGTTAGCAGTCTGGTAAATTGAACTGTGTATTTTGCTTGTTGGTTTACAAGTTGATTGTTCATTGTTGTGACTGTGGATTGTTTGACATTTGGTTAGCTCGGGTACCATGCCTGGTATAGAAATACTAACAGTTGGCTCGAGTACCACGCCTGGTATAAAATATACTAACGGTTGGCTCGGGTACGATGCCTAGTATGAGATATACTAACGGTTGGCTCGGGTACCACCCCTGGTACGGGTTTATTTACTGCATTGTTGCATTGATATTGTTTGCATTATTGTAGTTGGTATTGGTTCCATGTATGGACCGGGTTGTGAACTTGAATTGTGGTTGTTTATTTTGGTCCTTGAGAGGTCGGGTTGTTACATTGGTTGCGAGTTGGTCTTGGTGTAGACCGGGTTGTTCATCTGACACTTAGGTGTTGCCTAGAGGGGGATCCAGGGTGGTTCCGAGAGGTGTAATAAGGTGTAATGGTCATTTGTTGTGGATTGTTGATTATAATTGTGAAGTGGTTTACATGTTATTGATAAACTACGGGAATGACTGAGTGTCTGGCATTGGGTTACTAGCTGGTGTTATCCTGTAAAGAGCTGTCTAGGGATATGGGAGGGGTTCGGGTATTTGTGAGTGGTGCCATGGGGGTATTGGGTCTGGAATGATATGGACTGAGTCATTTCTGGATGCATAGTCATGGGGGTTGACTAGGATAATGGTAGGGTAGTCATGGTTGGACTTAGCGGTTGGGCTAAGGTGGCGTGACTTAGGAAGTCTAAGTTTAGGTTGCGTGACTTGGGAAGTCTAAGGTTAGTGTGACTTGGGAAGTCTAAGGTTAGTGTGACTTGGGAAGTCTAAGGTTGTGTGACTTGGGAAGTCTAAGGTTAGTGTGACTTGGGAAGTCTAAGCTTAGCGTGATTCGAAAGACGTGAGAATGAGGGAGTTGACAGCGGAAGGAATAGAATGGGGTGAGGTAAGGAGTGTAATAAGACGATCGGTTGAGATTGGGTCTGGTAAAGGTAAATGGTGGAGGATAGGGCTATACTGTTATTACATGCTTTCTCTGTTTTCTTATATGATGGTACGTGTGGATTTGGGTCGATCGATGATGCCTACCAGTACGTGTGGTTGTACTGACTCTACTCTTGCTATACCTTTTTGGGGTATAGTCTGTTTGCAGGGTTGATGATGTTTTATAGGTACATGTTGATGGTGATCTGCAATAGCTTATGTCCTTCGATTCCATGACAAAAGTTGTGTCTCATTTACATCTCTCTGTATAAACTCTGTAGTAGCTCTTGTACCTGTTTAGACTAGGTCCTAGGGAGGGTATTTTAAGTTGTAAAACTGTTGGTTGTAATCTTCATAAAAAGGATGTTGTAAAGGTTTTCGTATATCAAAAGGTTATTTCATGATTTGTTTTCTCTTTTACGCATTTACCTGTTAGACGGGTGGTAAGGGTTCATTTATTTAGGTGCATAGAGTAGGCGCCCGCACGGCCCGGTAGGTTGGGTCGTGACAAACCACATTATGGATAACTCCAAGAAGTGCAATAATCAAAGAACAGAAGTTACTGCTACAGTAATTAATCAGAAACAAACATGTGCAAATACTGAAGAGGTTCAGTTTGACTACAACACAGAAGAAGCAAAGAGTTTGAATACAAGAAGGAGTCACAATTGAAAAAGAACTCTAAACATGAGTTAGTGTTGAAGAAGGAGTCTTGATTGAAGTAAAACTCTTCGAAAAGTTTTGCTTAAATACAAGATCTATACAACAAAGGAGTTACACACTCATAAAGCAGAAAAGGCAATTGACAATTAGACTTGGCGAGTTGTCAGCTGAATACTGAAGGAACACATCGAAGAACCAAGTCCTAGTATAGGACCTAACTAAGAGGTTTAGCATTGATGTATTAGGATTTGTTCATTGAGTTTTAATCTTAGTTTCACTGTGTTATAAACTGAATTAGGATTGTTGTCTTTAAGTTGGGACAACTCGAAGACTTGGATACACAAACCTTGGGAAGTTGGTGTTGTTAGGAATTAGAGTTTATAATTTCTTAGTTTACATAGGTTTGTAATCTTTTGTTGAGAGGCTCATTGTATTTAGTGAAGTTGAGTTTAAATCATGTAGAGGTACAAGTCGTGGTTTTTTACACCTATTGTGAGCCAGGTGTTTTCCACGTAAAACTATTGTGTTCCTTACTTACTGTCTTTACAGCTTTCATTGAAATACGTTAGACAACATGTTTCACTCATAGACAACTCATATGTTAAATTCACTAAAACACTAGGTCGTGTAGAATATCAAGTTTATAAAAGTTAAGAGTATTTTTTTTCATCTTTTTCTTTAACACCGTTAATGCTCTCCATACATTGAGATACTTCTGTAAGTATTTGAGTGTTGACTGTTGTGCATTCATTTGATTGCTAGTGCGAAATCCTAGCAATATAGAAAGTAATAAATTGTACACATAAATATAAGCATAGACACCAAAATCTATAAATAATGTTATGCTTTCAGTGAAATTCAAAATCGTAACCATTTGAGTGGCATGTTGTTGATTGCAGATATAATTCCTTTTTTCCTCTTACCACAAAATTTATCGAAGAAAATTGTACCCAAAAGAAAGAGTATCAGGCTAATGTAAGGAAAAATAAGTGAATGAATCTTGAATTCACTATGTTATAGTTTAAAAGTGTAAGAAAGCATACAACTGTATTTATAATAGGAGAAGTTACTTGAACATAAACCAAGTCACTATATTCATTTTCTATATATGGATTTGGTTTCTAAAATTTTAAAAAAATTGGTTGTATTTATTATGTAAGTAAAATAGTATTTTTCCTTCTAATTTGCTGTGGAATCCATAATTTTTCCTAATTAGCCTCGAATATAGACATAGAAAAATAATAAATATTCATCCTTAAATGTAGTTCTAGATAAGATTTTCTCAAGATGATATCTGGTCTATATATTTATTTTTCTTAAATAATATACCTTTTTTATTAAGAGAATAACCTATGTTTTGAACTTTGAAGGATTAAACAAGTCAAAACTTTCATGCATAAATATAAATCAATTTTACTAAAATAAAGCATGTACTATGTTTATTACATCTTATATGATATAATTTTATTTTAAGGGTGTGTTCGGTATGGAGGAAAATATTTTCTAGGAAAATAAGTTATTTCTTACTTATTTTCTTGTGTTCGGTACCCAAGTAGAAAGTTTTTTTCTAAAAATATTTGTATATATATCTAACATAAAACAATGAGAATGGCTAGGGATAGAATGATGGATATTGTGATAGAGAAGGAGAGGAGGACGGTAGGAGATTGTGGTTGGTGGGAGGGGGCAGGGTAAGTGGGGCAGGTTAGGGGGTAGGGGTGGGGGGAAAGAAATATATTTAACTCTTTTTAAAAAAAATTAAAATTAATATTTTTCTTTTTTTTTTTTGGGGGGGGGGGGGGGGGAATGGGGCGGTGGGATGGGTCAAGGTGTAGTGGAGGTGGGGGGTAGGAAATGTTTTTTTTAAAATAAAATAAAAAATATATTTTTGGGGAGGGGGCAATGGGGGTGGGGGTGGGGGTTGGGGTAGGGAAATGTTTTATGGGTGGGGGTGTTGGGGGTTGGGTAGGGGGTGGGGTTAGGATAGGGAGGTGGGTGCGGTTGGGGTAGGAATTTTTTTTTTGGTAGGGATAGGGGTTGGGAGACGGGTAGGGGGTGGGTAAGAAAAAAGATTAAATTTTTTTTTGGAGGGGGGGGGGGGATGGAGGTTGCATGGTGAGGTAAAGATGGGGAGTGGGTGTGGAATTTGGTGGGATGGATAATTTTGAGAGTGGTACGAGTTACTACCACTTGTTTTTCCTACTTTAATTAAGGAAACCATTTTCCTTATTTTCAAGGAACCTGTTTTCCTACAGAAAATATTTTCTAATGTTTTTAACCAAACGAACATGAGAAAATAGGAAAACATTTCCTGAAAAATATTTTCCTTCATATCGAACACACCCTAAGAGTCAAATAATTTTTATTCAGAATTCTTATTTACCTTACGTGCTTTTAATTATAAATTTATGATTTATGGTGCATTTTTAAAAAGTTTAAAATATTAATTTTATTTTTAAATATTAAACAAATAGTACACAAAAAATTTGTCTATAACACCAAACTATAAGAATATATATATATATATATATATATATATGTAACACCCCAAAAATTCTAAGCTAAGGTCTAAACCGTTCTTCATATATTGTTAGACCTGAACCCGATGAATTTTCTATTTATCTAGGTATTAAGATCAATTCTTAAGTTTTGGAGGTGTATTAGATATGAATCAAAGTTATAAAGAACCTCTAGCTCAAAGTTAAGTTGAAAGTCTTTCAACCGATTAAGTTCTCATGTAAGACTAAACTTGGGTCAATTTCAAACTGTCATTACTCCTACAATAGTAAGAGTTAGGTGGCCTAGTATCCACAAAGTTGAAATTTTTTGAGTCTTCTTTCCAACACCACTGACCGTGCATTAATGCGAGTCTGGAGCAAAACGTTATGGGTATTTTAGTGGAGAACTGTCAGAAACTATGAACTGGTTTCAAGACCCATGGATCAATCCATGGACCGTGAAAACCATTCATGGAAATCAGTCAGAAAACTTGAATTTCTTTCTGAAAACCATGGGAGAGTTCCACGGGTCGTGAAATGATCCATGGGCCGTCACTCGTGAAACCCAATCCAGAAGCCCGAAAAGTAGTCGAGAACTACGACCTCCATCCATGGATCGTGGTTCATTCCATGGGCCGTGGTTTATGCCCGTGGAACCCGAAGATGAGTTTTTTTCAGTTGTTTTACTTAGTTTTCTCAGGGGTATTTCAGACTTTTCTCACCTTATGTTTAATTCCGATACTAAGTCATTTTGGCCTCTTTTAAGTGGGATTTAAAGGGAGTTACGACTAAGTATCCTCATTCTCTCAATTAGAAATCCTAAATCATAAAAGAAAAGAAAGAGCGTTCTCTCAGGCTTCTAACTAGGGTTCTTCTGCAAAGCTTCCAAACCTCTAAGATTCAGTTCAAGATTCTCCATTAAATAGGTACGTGGGATTTCAATGAGGGTTTTCTTTCACCCTCATGCCCAAAGTTTTAGATTTCAGTATGATTTTACAAGTTACGATTCTAGGGTTCTTAACTAAACATGTATTTCACTATGAATTCAATTTTTTGTTGATTCTACATAACTATTACCCTTATTAGAATAATATTTACATGAGTTCTTACAAATAGATTTCCAAACCCAAGATTTTTGGGAGAAGCAAGTTTTAGCTTGATTTTACAATATTTTTTCATAATCTAGCTTTTCCTTCAGAATTCAGTTCATCTTGTCAACATTCAATCTAAACAAGTTTAAGTTTCCTTACGATGATTTTTGACTATGGATTTTGCTTCCAGACAAGTATGCATGATTTTCAATCACTTTAGTCCAGTTATTTTAAGTACCAAAGAACTATGCATGATTTAGCAGGCTTTGGCCTACCTTCAGTATGATCTACAAAATATGTTTTAAATATGAACAATTTTGACATTCAGATATGTCACATGATATGAACAGTTCTCATGCATTTTAGTCAGATATTCAGTCTGTTAGAACTTCATGATTCGAATGCTCTCAGTTTTAGTATTTTGTGCATTCTCTGAAAAATCAGTATATGAACTATCCAGTAAGTCAGTTTATCTGTTATTTACTTATTAAGTTGAGAGTAGACTTAGCACCGAGCGGACGAGGGGATGAAGGCTCACCTGTCAGTTTAGGCTGATACCTTTAGTAGAAGTCCCTAAGTCCAAAAACTACGGTGCCATCGTATGTTCTAAAGGGGTCACCTGTCAGATTAGGCTTGACACCCTAGTCCCTTTTGGATATCATATCAGTAGATCCACACCAGAAAATGTTTATACCCTTGTCAAGGTATGAACACCCTTCCAGCCAGGGTTACAGGTTGGCCCCATAGTTAGCTCAGCTTAGGATATATCGGTTAACAGTAGCTCTCACAGTTTAGATTCATTATTGCATGACCTTGTATTAAGTTATTCAACTCAGTTCAGTAATATACAGTTGTATATTTATATACTTGGTCATTGCATCAGCTTATATTTTTAAGTTTGCATTCAGTACAATATATCAGTATTTTCAGTATGTTCAGTAGAAGAAAACTCCCCTAAGGATTTACTTTAAACATGACTTTTGGCATGAATCATGGTTTTCAATTTAGTTGAACTATTTCATGATTTACACTTTCTCAGTAAAAAGGGCTTATGTTTTACAATTTTGACTTATGCACTTCAGATACTATACTTAGTCCAGTTTTCAGTTATGTTTTCAGTATATACATATTTTCTCATGATTTTGAAGTTAGTGCATTATCTTACATGCTCAGTACATTCAAAGTACTGACTGCATATCTTTCTTGTGCTGCATCATTTCATGATGTAGGTTTCAGTTCTAGCTCCCAAGAACATGGTCAGACAGATCGCAGCTTCCGGTCAGCAGGGATCGAGTTCTCCTTTTTCGGGAACTCCAGTCAGGTAGTAGTTATAGAAGTCATTTTAGTTGTTATACATTGATGAGAGATAGTTGGGGGTCATTTCCCAACTAATTGTAGTTCAACATTAGTAGAGGTTTCATAGAAAATCAATTAGATAGTTCTATCAGTTTTCAAATGTCTTTGCATTTCAGTTTACGCAAGTTCATTTTATTATAGTACTCTTCAAGATCTCAATACATGTTTTAGCTTTCACATTATCTTTCAGTCTGTATATATCAGTAGTATGCCAGGCCATGGGTTATCTTGGGGTCACTTATCACTCTAAGCACTATGTTACGTCCAGGGAGTAGGCTCGAAACGTGACAATATAGTAGCTAAGACATTAATTTGTTTTCCCACTTCACCTATCACATTCAGAGTGTTACACTATTTTATTATCGTTAATAGAATTTACTAATGTAATTATCTATTTATAAATTTCTCTTAATCTTGGTTTATGAATGATGAACCAAGAAAGACGAAGTGAAGACCAACTATTATATGATCGTTCGACTTCAAAATAATACGACGAACCCATTTGGATTGGCTTATTATAAATAAACTGTTATAAATTTTGATAGAGGTGCTGAAATTGATAATAAACAATTGATGTGTTTGAAAAAAAATATTGATATGTTGTTGTATGCTAAATGACTAAAATACCTTTAAGATTTTGTCAAAAAATTATATATTAAAACTAATTCTTTAAACATAAAAAGGAACGACATTAACAAAGTAAAGAAAAAGTTAGGAATTCTATTTTGGGAAAGGTATTTTTAGAATTAAAAAAATATTAAAGATAAGATAGTAAAAGACTTGGCCAAAGAAAAATTGCTTATAACCTGAAAAGTCATAAGTTGGAGATAACCATCTTATGACTTTTGACTAATTTTTGTTTATAAGAATTTTTTGTTTACCAAATGTGTATATATGTAAAGAAAAAATACTTATAAGTTAGTTTAACCAGCTTATAAGCTTAGTCAAACACCTCTACTACTAATCATTAAACTTAGTATTTAAAGTTTAATAATAGATCCAATAGATAAATTTCATTTCTAAAGCTTCAAGATCCTACTTGTCATGCTAGCTTAAAGTCCATGTTATCTGTTGTACAAGCCCGTTCAATGGGAAACATTACCATGTGAAAGTACTTTCCCACACTTGATATTTAGTGTAAAATGTGCTTCATTTCTTGGTTTGGACCTTTATTGTAAAGGGTTAGGCTTGAGCGTAAATATTGACTGCAAAAAATGATTATGAGCTAGTTAGATTGCTAGTCCCTTCATATTTAACATTCCAAGATATTCTAGGAAGATGTCACGTCATATTAGGCTTGTGGAGGTTAGGGGTAACAAGGTGGGGTGACATAGATTTACATAGCATTATACTTAATCATTTCATTTCTAAGATGAAAAAAAAGAGATAGGGGTCTCCTTGTCTCAAACCCAATGAAAGTAGGAAAGGAGCCTACTGGTGACTCATTGATCATCACCATAAATCTTACAGATTGAGATGTATACATGCATCATTTTTCCAGTCGACCCATTTAATTTATCTCCAAAATCCCATATATGTGATGGTGGAAATTAGTAGGTATCTGGTGAATTAGTCGAGGTCATTACATGAGACATCCATAAGAAAATAGGGACTCGATGTCTGTGTTGGTGATAAGTAGTAGGTATCCAGTGGATTAGTGTAACACCCCAGAATTTGAAATAGCATTTGAACTTAGAATCTCAGGAAAACTCTGCATTTTCTGCAATTTTCAGGTCTTACGGGCACTCGCCACGGGCTGTGGGAGACACGATAGCCCATCATGTCGACCGTGGAGACTGTCTAGTCACCCAGCCTCCCAGGGGCAGGCACCACAGGTGTCAGAAGCCCGATGGACCATCAGAGCCACCGTGGAAAACCTCCAGTGGCTCCACGGGAAGTCACCACGGGCTGTCACCTTTGCCGTGGAAATCGACCAGTAAGTCAGCCTTGCTAGATCTCCTTCAACGGTCACCTCCGATGAGCCGTGGGAGGTGCGACGGGCCGTCGGACCCGCCCGTCTGACGGGAAATTCCTGCAACTTCCTATTTTAAGTCAGGGGTATTTCGATCTTTTTTCTGTTCTTTTAACTCCCAAGTTAAGTCTTTTTGGACATAATTAGAAGGGTTTTATCCCCATTTAGCCTAAGTCCTCTTCCATTCTCTCAATCAAGTTCCAAATGAGGAAAAAAAGCTTAATTTTCCCAAGCTCTAAGTTAGGGTTTCATCTTCAAGTCTCTTTTCCCTAGCTCTAAGTTAAGAAAGTTTCAAGTTCAAGTATGTGGGTATTCAATAAGGGATTCCTTTCACCCTTATGCCCAAAACCCCAAGTTTTTAATTGATTTCATAAATTATCCAAGTTAGGGTTCTTACCCAATTTTATAATTCTCTATAAATTCATTTTCCTCATGTTTTCCTATGATTTCTAAGTCAAATGACATGATTTTGCATGGGTTTTTTCAAGTGATTATTTGTCTCATGATTTGAAGGATAACCCTAGCCTAATTTTTACATGCATGACTTGTTTTAAGAAAAGGAAAAACTACACATATAGGCATACTTAAGACCTTAATTAGTCAACATAGCCTAACTTTATATTAATTACAAACCATGGCCAGATAGCATAACTTTGGGAAAACCCTGCTGTCTCTAACCTTTGATGTCTCTCTCGCCACTCTCCTCCTCTCTCCCAATAGAAGAAATGAACTACCCCATAGATAGACGTAAAAACTAAAAACAAACAAAAACTGAAATCTGAGTATGACCCATTTACACATTACAGATGCACAACCATAAACACAAAGCAAAAATAGAGAAATACAATTTTCTACTACTTTTCTCTTGAAAAACAGAGTGTAAACACAAAGCCACTGTTGTGGGTAGTAAACAGTGTTGACATACACACATAGATGGTGAAAATACACGCACATAAGAAGAAAAATTAGATGAATTTGAATGTGACCCATGTACCGATACAATTAAAGACACATAAGAAAATGAAAATCTATACCCAAAACACCCTTTTTTTTGCCTGAGAAAAAATGGAGCTAATAGAAGAAACAAGCTACCCATAGATAGACGTAAACACTAAATACCAACAAAAACTTTGAAATCTAAATATGACCCATTTACACATTACAGATGCACACATAGCCATAAACACAAAAAGAAAAATGGAGAAATACGTATGCATGGGAGCTAATGATGATGTATAATATACCTTACCAAACCTCTGAAAAGCAAAGGAAAGAGTATCCAAAATTCCAAATGGTGGTGGTCGCCAGATTTTGTTTTTTGTATTCGTTAATCCAAATTGTATTTGTTGATACAACTTGCATCATCCAAATACAAAAGATACATTTGTATACAATTGTATTCGTTGATACACTTGTATTTGTTAATACGAATTGTATTAGTTCATACACTTGTATTTATTGATATGAATTGTACACTTGTATTTGTTGATATAAATTGTATTCGTTGATACAACTTGAACAATTAAAATACAAATGATAAAAATGATACATTTGTATTTGTATATGATAGACTGAAAAAATACAAACGATGCATATATTTGTTTATATACAAATACAATAGACAAATTTGATACATTTGAAGGAGAGACAGAGATGTGAAAATACCAAATACAAATGATAAGTTTGATACATTTGAAGGAGAGACAGAGATGTGAAAATACCAAATACAAATGATAAGTTTGATACATTTGAAGGAGAGACAGAGATGTGAAAATGCAAAATACAAGAGGAATACAGGCAGTAATTAGCTACTGTATTTATATTTTATATCAAATACAGTAAATTGCATACAGTTGATACAGCGGGTAGCCAGCGAAAATGAATACAACGGCGCTACAGATTGTAATTATTGAAAGTGTTGCTATGTTAGCTTAATTTCGCCGATAGTTAGGCTATTTCTGAAAGTTGCCCTTAAGAAAATTGGCATGTTTAGATAACATGACCTTATGTATTTTAATAAATTGCATGCCTAGTTCCTATTTTCCTATGAAATTATATAAGATTATGTATTTGAACTAGGGCCATGCAAGCCTTTAAGATATGATCTATTATGAATGATATGACATCCCCGATAAGTAATCAATGCTCATGAACTATTTTTCAAAAACAAGGTTTGTGAGTAGTATGACATTCGGGTTTGCCATCATGACTATGAATAAGATTTGACATCTAGATATGTCACATGTATGTGAGCACTATGATATATTTTGAGAATAGTATTTAGCATCGAGCGATGAGGGTTCTAGATGACCCAAGTTCAAAACTACATTGCCACCATAGGTTTCCCTTTGTAGCTTATTTCAGGATCCTTATGTACACGATTCTAACCTTGACCGGTTAGGACAACTTTTTTTGGCGTGGGTGTATGACACTGGACTCTATGATGCTTAATATGGTTTACAATCGGTTAAGAGAAATTCCCATAAGAATACTTTTAAGTTACTAAATTATACGTATTCAGTTTTCAAGATTTAATCATTGCTTTATGACTTATGCTTAAACTTTGACTTTTACTGATGATTTCACTTGAAGTCCTTATACTAGGATTTCTCCTGCTAATGCATGATTTCAGTTTTAAGTATGTTTTCCAAGTATGTTATTTTATCATGATATTTCATAAGCTCGCATACTCAGTATATTTTATAGTACTGGTGCAGACTTCTTATGTTGCACCCTATCATGATAGAGATTCAATCTCTCGTTCCCAGACTCGTGGCTAGAGATCACATATTTTTCAGTCACTGTTGGTGAGTCCTCATCCTTAGAGGACTAGTTGGGATTATCTATCTTTATGACTTTTCTTCAGTACTTAGAGTTAGCTGGGGTCTTGTCCCAGCAACTCATTATGTCAGTTTTAGAGGCTTTTCAGACATAGCTAGACAGTTGGTGTTTTGATGTTTCAGATTTTGATACTCCTAGTCCTTTATATTATGATGTTGTGGTTTGCCTACTATTTCAACTGATGCTTTCACTGTGAATATACATATTATGTTTAAGTCATGCTAAGGCCAATAGTTAGATTGTTCGGGTCCCATGTTACATTCAGGGGGTAGCCTCGGAGCATGACAAACTTGGTATCAAAGCATCAAGTTTAAGAGTTCTAGGATGTCTGAAGCCGCATTAAGTAGAGTCTCTTTCATGGGTGTGAAGCACACCACACTTATGAAGGGAGGCTACAAGGTGCTTTAGGAAAAACTTCACTTCTTTCATGATCAATATCGTCCGATAGAGTTTAACTCTATTTCTCCTTTCTAATCCATTCTTTATGTGTAATGACCTTTTCAGTCATTCTCGCATTTACACATTCGTTGCACTATTAGAGCTTGCCTGTAGTGGCCCCAAGATATTTATGGCTTGCTGGGGCTGATGGTTCGGTGCCCTGGCCGTTTATTTGGTGTTTTTGGCCGCTTCTCTCTTTTAGAGTTTAAACTTAGGAAATTGTTAACTTCGGTCAACATTCTTGGTAAACATGCTCGGTAACAAATTTTGACAGTTCCATTAGCTCCAGAGCATAGATTTTGGTCTGGATGGACCCTTGACTGGGGTCTAGGAGCTTTTAGTTTAGTTTTGTGTGGCTTTTTATGTTTTATACTAGTTGAACTTGGAGGTTTGACTTTGGTCAACATTTAAGGAAGATGGCCTCGGATGAAATTTTTACCAGTGCTGTTAGTTCTAGAATGTCGACTTTGGGCCAGAGAAACCTTTAGTTCGGATCCCGAGGCTTCCAGACTCATTTTGGGGTATTGAGTTTTGTTTTGGCAAAAAGTTAGTTTTTGGGCATTGGGCCCACTTTTCATTAAACTGACCTCTGTTGGGTTTTCCTTCAGTTCTGTTGAGGCTGGAGTGCTATTTCTAGTACGATTACTGAGTTCATTTGCACGTGCAGGGTCCTGCATGAGCCTTGTGGGGTCACCCAGAGAATTTTTTCATTCTAATTTTTGCTGGTTGTTGTTGAAGGTGCATGCCTATAGCCTTAACCGCGATCACGAGGGAAGCCATCGCAATCGCGATGGTCTGTCTCGCTGGTCATTGCGACCGTGAGGGTCCCTTCACGCGATCGCGATGAAGGGCCTGTGGACTAGCCTCCTTTGCTCTATGCGATTGTGAGATCCTTCCTCGTGACCGCGATGAATCCCCTCCCCTCTTGTTCTTTGTTATCATATGGCTAGTCCTCATGATTGCGATGGTCTAGCCAGCGTGGTCTTCACGACAATGTGGGGTCCTTTTGCAATCACGAAGAAGTACCCCTGGCAGTATGTAAACCCCGTTCTTCATTTTTATCACTTCAAAACCAAAAAAATCCATGGATATCAGCTCCAAACTCCATATTCTTCTGTGTGTCTTCAATTCCAGGTGTGGGGGTGATAATTCTTGGTCCCGTGACCATTTTTGTGACTCCAATTCGGTAAGTCCCTTGTTTATTCCATTAAATTCTTCCTTTTGATTCTTAATTGTTCTTTTAGATTGGGGACTATTTTGAGCCATCCCAATTGTCATTTTTTGTTAAATATTCTGAGCATGCACCCACGGGAGTGTGGTGATCATTGTGCGCCTTTCCATTTTCAGCATTAGGTTACGGGGCCCATGGGCCAGCTTGTGACCCAAATTTCAATTCGATTATTCTTGTAGCAATAGGGGTATCCTAAGATTCATTTTAACACGTAGTTTATGTTAATGATAGTTTTATTTCTATTCGGAGCTTCTCGGAGCAGTTCAGGCTTGGGCATTACCGTTCTAGTAGCTTGTCGTCGGACGACAAGTAGGTTATGGTTTAACCTTTCTAGACTTTGTGTATATAGCCTATAATTGTACTCATAAATATCCTTGGGTTGGGTTATTAGCTTGGTACCCCAGACCTTGTCCGTTCTTCAAATCAGACTTATTTTCGCTCCTGTGATTGTAGTTTCTAATAACACCCTTATGGTCCTATGTGACCTTGTATTGATTCTGGACTATAAATGGTGGGTTACATAGGAATGTTTGTGAGTCCCAAACATTGATATCGTTATTATAGAGCTGGTTATATCTGCTGTAGAGTGATTGTAGTCTGTACAGGACCGATAGGTTCATTGTGAGCCGTTAGGATACTGTTTGTGATTGGGCATGCCATTATCATGCATATAAAAAGGTTTTCTACATGTTTTACTATTGTTTTGGCTTCGGGCCTACTATAAATGGTTTTCTAAATCTTGCATGGAGCCAAGGGCCTATTTTTGGTAAAAATGGTTATAAAAGGATTGGAACTGATTTTCGTGAATCTTCTTGGGGTAAAAGAGTTAAAAGGATGATTTATCACCAATTTTCATACTATTATTAGACTCGGCAGAGCCAGAGTGCTAGACATGGTTTACTGTTCATTTGAAATGATATTAGACTCGATCGAGCTGAGCATCTGACTTGTTTTACTATGGTTTTAGACTCCGTTATGTCTGGGCACCTTTGTTGGGATTTTTGAGACTTGATTCACTAATTTAGACTCGGGCAGACTCCGGGCATGCATATTCGAGATTTGGTTACTGATTTGGATCCAGATACACTCCGGACGATTATATTAAGGTTATGAGATTTAGTATGTGGTCGAGGACCTCCATGGACCTTGCCGATCTGGATTAGGGGATAAATGTAGAGTGAGCCAGAGGAGGGGTATACGGTGTAATTGAGGTATACGGGCCATTTCTTCTATGGATCCTACCTACTGGTCCTATAGGCACCGGAGGAGGTACATACAGAGGTACTGTTCCACCCAATTTTTCACTATTGCATTATATCATTCATTTGCATGAGATTCCACCCTTTTTTGTTATTTGCTGAGTGTACGCTCCGGTAGTATGGGATGGAGGCGGGTTTGTGTTTACTTGTATTTATTCCTCGGGTGTATGGGCGCTCGTTGGGACTGTAGGTAGACTTATTATTATCCTATCACGATTCTAGTTCTGATTATGGTTATATTCGGGTTCTTATTCGATGATTCATATTTGGGAGTCATGCTATATATACTTCTAGTTGACCGTATGTCTATACTTGGATTATTGGTTGGTTATTCATAGTTGAGATAAATGGTTCAATTATACTGTTGGTTTCTACTCTGAGAGTGTATTATTGGCATGATTTAGTTGTTAGAATTGGGTTTCAAGCATGAGTTTGTTTACTTGTTTTCCTTCCTTCCTTTTTACTTGAGGTTACCAGTATACCACCTATTTTCATAAAACACACACTCTCTCTTTATATATATTGTTATTGCAAGGATCCCAAGTGCGTTCTTCTTTCCTTCACCTGTGTTCTGTGATTTATATTTCTAGTAGCTGGCCGAGCATGTTTGTTTCCTCCTTGTATTCTTTCTTTGATAGCTTTCTTGTACTTATTTGTTGCTTTTGTGACTACTTCTCTGATTTTTGCTATATTATTGCTTTTATATCTTATATGCGCTCAGTCGGCCTATGATGCCTACTGGGTACCTGTTGCTTAGCAATTGGTGCTCATACTACACTCTGCATCTTCCTAGTGCAGATCCTAGTGTGGACTATCATTGCTGATTCATGGAGACTCGTGTGGGCTGATCTTTGGACTATCTGAGGCTGAGGATGAGATCTTGATGACCGGGCCTTAGCTTTTAGCTCATCTTTCGTATCTTGTACTCTTTTGTTATTCAGAGACAAATATGTATATTCTTTTGGATCTTTTGTACTCTGTATATTTAGTACCGACTCTTATACTATGATACCAGGTCATAGGTTTGGTTTAGCTTCCGCTTATATATATTCAAGATGCTTATTTCTTCATTTATTTCCTTTGCTTCCACTATTTATATAGTTCTTCCGATTGCTTATTAGATGGTAGTCCATTACTAACCGTTTTGGGCTACGGGGATTGGTTCGCCTAAAGGGGGGTATAGGTGTCATCATGACCGAGAAATTGGGTCATGAAATTATGCATTTCAGATCCTGCCTCCTCGCAGAGCCATACCTCATCGCAGAGGCAACGCCCGTAATGCTAATCCTCCAGGTCTAGATTATGAGGTCACTAATGCAGAGTTTAGGAACTCTATTCAGATTTTAGCTCAGGCGATGACCAACTAGGCTAATCAGCAAGCGCCTATTCCTGCTAACCAAAATGGTGGGACATCAGCTGCCAGAGTTTCAGATTTTATTCGTATGAAGCCGCTAGAGTTTTTGGGGTCTAAGATTGGTGAGGACCTATAGAATTTCATGGATGAGGTAAAGAAGATTTTAGAGATGATGTACGTTACGGGTTCTAACAGTGTTGAGCTAGATTTCTACCAGCTCAAGGATATGGCTCATATTTGGTATACTAAGTGGAAGGATGCTAGGGGCAGGAATGCAGCTCCTCTGACTTGGGAGTGCTTTGAGGGAGTGTTTTTGGATAGGTTCTTCCCTAGGGAGTTGAGGGAGGCTAAGGGTGAAGAGTTCATGAATTTGAGGCAAGGGTCGATGTTAGTTCAGGAGTATGGGTTGAAGTTCACTCAGTTTTTTTGGTATGCTCTATTGATGGTGGCTGAGCCAAGGGCCCAGATGAGTAAGTTTATTTTTAGAGTATCCAATTTGGTAAAAAAGGAGTGCAGGACTGCTATGTTATTGAGAGATATGGATATCTCAAGGCTCATGACACATGCTCAGCAAATTGAGAAAGATAAGTTAAAGGAAATGGCAAGGGAGAACAAGAGGGCCATGACAGAGAATTCGGGTTTCAGTCATCAGAGATACAGAGGTGGACACCATTATTTATTTTAGAAGAGGTCATCAGGACCTGTGCAATTATCATCTAGTGCTCCTACTCAGGGCACCAGGCCTAGGCATGATAAGGCAGGTAAAAGATCAGGTTCTTAGTCGCAGGGGAGTGTTGCAAAAGAGGCTACCTACTCTGTTTGCAACAAGTGTGGGAAAAGTTACCTTGGAGAGTGCCTTTATGGCACAAGTGTATGCTTTGAGTATGGACATATTGGTCATAGGATCAGGGATTACCCTTCATCAAGAAGGGAAATGGAGGTGGCAGGAGACAGTCTACTACAGCAGCCCCAGCAGGCCATTCAGTTCAACAAGGTACCACTTCTGGGGCAAGTGGTGGTCAGTGCCAAAACTGCTTCTATGTTATGTCATCCCGCCTGGAGAAGGAGATTTCTCTAGATGTAGTCACTGGTATGTTGCAAGTTTTCTCTCTTGATGTTTATGCTTTACTAGACCCCGGGGCTTCTTTGTCATTTCTGACCCTTTATGTTGTCTTCAAGTTTGAAGTCAATCCTGAACAACTCTTAGAACCCTTTTATGTCTCCACTCCTATTGGTGAGTCAGTCCTAGCCAAGAGAATTTACAGAAATTATCCAATCTCAGTTCTTCATAGAGTCACCTCAGCCGATCTAGAAGAGTTGGAGATGACTAATTTTGATGTTATTCTTGGTATGAATTGGTAACATGCATGTTATGCTTTATTGATTGTCGAACTAGAGTAGTCAGGGTATTAGAGTGGCAGGGTAGTCCTCCATCCTCAAAAGGTTGTTTCATATCTTATCTCAAGGCTAAGAAAATGATTTCTAAGAGGTATGTCTATCATATAGTTTGGGTTATGGATTTGGATTTTGAAACACCATCTCTTCAGTCAGTTCCTATAGTAAATGAGTTTCTAGATGTGTTTCTCGAAGATCTGCCCGAAGTTCCTCCTGAGAGGGAGATTGACTTTGGGATAGACCTTCTCCTAGATACGCAACCCATCTCCATTCCTCCTTATAGAATGGCCCCAAATAAACTTAAGGAACTGAAGGACCAGTTGAAAAATATCCTAGATAAAGACTTCAGTAGACCCATCATCTCTCCATGGGGTGCTCCTGTTCTCTTCGTGCGTAAGAAAGATGATTCCCTTAGAATGTGCATCGACTACCGTCAGTTGAACAAGGTCACAATCAAGAATAAGTATCCCATCCCTAGGATTGATGACATATTCGACCAACTTCAGGGTTCCAACTACTTCTCCAAAATTGACCTCAGATTCGGTTATCATCAACTCAGAGTTAGAGAGTGTGACATTCTAAAGATAGCCTTCAGAACTCAGTATGGCCACTATGAATTTGTAGTTATATTTTTGGACTAACAAATGCTCCTGCAGCCTTTATGGACTTATGAATAGGGTGTTCAAATAGTACTTGGATATGTTCGTGATTGTTTTTATTGATGAAATTCTTATACACTCTCGGAGTGAGAAGGAGCATGTAAACCAATTGAGAGTGGTGTTGTAGACTCTCAAGGATCACGAATTGGTTGCTAAGTTTAGTAAGTGTGAGTTTTGGATGCATTCTGTTGCTTTTCTGGGTCATGTAGTGACTAAAAAGGGCAGTCGAGTGGATTCACAGAAGATAGAGGCAGTGAAGAATTGGCCTAGATCCACTTTTCCGACCAACATTAGAAGCTTTTCGGGTTTGGATGGTTATTACAGGAGATTTGTGGAAGAGTTTTCATCCGTAGCTGCCGCATGACCTGATTGACTCAAAATAAGGTTAAGTTTCAATGGTCTGATGAGTGTGAGAAGAATTTCCAGGAATTGAATACTAGGTTGACCACAACTCTAGTTTTGGCCCTACCCGAGAGCCTAGATTGTTTTGTTGTGTATTGTGATGCATCCAGAGTTGGTTTGGGTTATGTTTTAATGCAGTGTGGTAAGGTGATTGCTTGTGCTTCCAGACAACTTAAGATCCATAAGAAGAACTACCCGACTCATGATCTGGAGTTAGCAGCATTGGTCTTTGCTTTGAAGATTTAGAGACACTTGTATAGTGTCCATGTGGATGTGTTTATCGACAATAAGAGCCTCTAGTATGTGTTCACTTAGAAGGAATTGAATTTTCGTCAAAAGAGATGACTTGAGTTTCTTCAGGATTATGATATGAGTGTGCTTTTCCATCAGGGTAAGGCCAATATAGTAGTTGATGCACTTAGTAGGTTGTCTCTGGGTAATGTGTCATTGGTTAAGGACAGAAAAAAGGAGTTGGCTAAGGATGTTCATAACTTGATCAATTAGGAGTTCGCCTAACAGATTCAGCGGATGGTGTTGTTATAGTTCAGAATAATCAGAATCTTCTTTGGTAGTTGAGGTAAAGTAAAAGCAAGACAGTGATCCTATTTTGCAGCAATTGCAGGGTGCAGTTCATCAGCAGAGAGTTGAGGTTTTCTCCCAAGGGGGAGATGGTATGCTTTGCAATCAGGGTCGATTATGTGTTCCAGATATGGATGGTTAGAGACAATGGATTTTCGCAGAGGCTCATAGTTCCATATATTCTATTCACCCCGATGCCACCAAGATGAACCGTGACCTACAGGAAGTCTATTGGTGGAATGGAATGAGGAGGGACATTGCGGATTTTGTAGCTAAGTGTCCTAACTATCAACAAGTGAAGGTAGAATATCAGCGATCGGGTGGTATAAATCAAGATATTGACCTTCCTACTTGGAAGTGGGAAGTGATTAATATGGATTTCATTATAGGTTTACCTCATACTCATAGGCAGAAGGATTCTATTTAGGTGATTATCGATAGGATGACTAAGTTAGCCCACTTCTTGGCTATCAAGATTACCGATTCAGCAGAGGATTATGCCAGTCTCTAAATCCATGAGATAGTCAGGTTGCATGGGATTCCATTGTCTATCATCTCAGATAGGGGACCTCAATTTACATTCCAGTTTTGGAAATCATTTCAGAAAGGTCTTAATACTCAGGTTAATCATATCACAACATTCCACCCACAAACAGATGGTCAGGCAGAGAGTACCATTCAGAACTTAGAGGATATGTTGAGAGCTTGTGTGATTAATTTCAATGGTAATTGGGATGATCACTTACCTCTTATTAAGTTTGCCTACTACAACAACTTCCATTCTAGCATTCAGATGGTTCCCTATGAGACACTTTAGGGGCGAAGGTGTAGATCACCTATTGGTTGTTTTAAAGTAGGAGAGACGGCCTTGATAGGTCTAGATTTGGTTCATGAGACTATGGAGAAAGTTCAGCTTATTAGGAGAGATTGAAGATTGCCCAGAGTCGACAGAAATCATATTTAGATGTGAGGAGAAGGAACTTGGTGTTTGAGGTAGATGATTGGGTATATCTGAAAGTGTCACCCATGAAGGGTGTGATAAGATTTGGTAAGAAAGGAAATCTTAGTCACCGGTTTGTAAGTCCCTACAGGATTCTAAAGAGAGTTGGTAATGTGGCTTATGAGTTAGAGTTGCCAGCCGAGCTAGAAATAATTCATCCAGTATTTCATGTTTCATTGTTGAAGAAGTGTGTTGGTGATCCGACCTTGATGGTACCTTTAGAGAATTTGGGTGTGAAGGATAGCCTCACTTATGAAAAAGTCCCCGTTGAGATTCTTGATCGCCAGGTTTGAAGGTTGAGGAACAAGGAAGTCGCTTTAGTGAAGGTTCATTGGAGGAACCAGTCAGTTGAGGGAGCTACTTGGGAAGTAGAAGCAACCATGATGGCCAAGTACCCTCGTCTCTTTCCTTCTGATTCAGTTTCAGCTTGAGGTAATAGTTTTCTCCTTAGTATGTCCTTTAGATTCTATTCTACTAGCCTTTCTCATGATCCAAACATGCATACATGTTTATGAAGTTAGTTTAGTCATGTTTTAAGTCAGAACTCAGTCAGTGTGCCTATACTTCAGCTTTTCATGTTCTGTTGGTTGGCATTGTAACTCTTTCCTTCTAAACTTAGCTTGCCTTAGTCTTCGTTTAAGGATGAATGATACCAAGGGGGAGATATTGTAACACCCTGAAATTTGAAATAGCATTTGAACTTAAAATCTCAGGAAAAATCTGCATTTTATGCAACTTTTAGGTCTGATGGGCACTCCTCACGGGCCGTGGGAGGCACGAAGGCCTGTCGTGTCGGCCATGGAGATCGTCTAGTCACCCAGCCTCCCACGGGCAGGCACCATGCACATCGGAAGCCCGATGAGCTGTCGGAGCTACCGTAGAAAACCTCTAGTGGCTCCAACCATCCACCCTTTGTGTGACAGCCTAGAGCGATGGCGTGGAAGTCACCACGGGCCATCGCCTTTGCCGTGGAAATCGACCAGTGAGTCAGCTCTGCTAGATCTCTTTTGATGGTCAGCTCCCATGAGCCGTGGGAGGTGCAACGGGCCATTAGACCCGCCCATCTGGTGGGAAATTCTTGCAACTTCCTATTTTAAGTCAGGGGTATTTCGATCTTTTACCTATTCTTTTAACTCCTAAGTTAAGTTTTTTTTGCAAAATTAGAAGGTTTTTATCCCCATTTATCCTAAGTCCTCTTCCATTCTCTCAATCAAGTTCTAAAAGAGGAAAAAGAGCTCAATTCTCCCAAGCTCCAAGTTAGGGTTTCATCTTCAAGTCTCCATCCCCAAGCTCTAGGTTAATAAAGCTTTAAGTTCAGGTATATAGGCATTCAATAAGGGATTCCTTTCACCTTTATGCCCAAAACTCCATGTTCTTAATTGATTTCATGAATTCTCCAAGTTATGGTTCTTACCCAATTTTATGATTCTCTATAAATTCATTTTCCTCATGTTTTTCTATGATTTCTAATTCAAATTACATAATTTTACATGGGTTTTTACAAATGATTATTTATCTCATGATTTGAAGGATAACCCTAGCCTAATTTTTACATGTATGGCTTGTTTTAAGAAAATTGGCATGTTTAGATAACATGGCCTTATATATTTCAAGAAATTGCATGTCTAGTTCCTAATTTCCTATGAAATTATATAAGATAATGTATTTGAACTAGGGCCATGCAAGCCTTTAAGATATAATCTATTATGAATGATATGACATCCCGACATGCCATCAATCCTCATGAACTATTTTTCAAAAAAAGGTTTGTGAGAAGTATGACATCCGAATTTGCCATCATGACCATGAATAAGCTTTGACATCTAGATATGTCACATTTATGTGAGCACTATGATATATTTTGGGAGTAGTATTTAGCACCAAGTGATGAGGGCTCTAGATGACCCAAGTCCAAAACTACGTTACCATTGTAGGTTGCCCTTTTGGCTTATTTCATGATCTTTATGTACATGGTTCTAACCTTGACCGGTTAGGACAACTTTTTTTGATGTGAATGTATGACACTGGACTCCATGGTGCTCAATATGGTTTACTGTCGATTAAGAGAAACTCTCGTAAGAATGATTTTTTTAGTTACTAAATTATATAAATGTTGTTTTCAAGCTTTACTCATTGCTTTATGACTCATGCTCAAACTATGACTTTTACTAATGATTTCAGTTGAAGTCCTTATACTATGATGTCTCCTACTAATGAATGCTTTTTGTTTTAAGTATGTTTTCCAAGTATGTTCTTTTATCATGATATTTCATAAGCTCGCACACTCAGTACATCCTATATTACTAACACATACTTCTTGTGCTGCATCCTATCATGATGCAGATTCATGCTTTTGTTTCCAGACTCGTGGCTAGAGACCGCACATTTTCCAGTCGCTGTTGGTGAGTCCTCATCCTTCGAGGACTAGTTGGGATTAGCCATCCTTATGAATGTTCTTCAGTACTTAGAGTTAGCTGGGGTCTTGTCCTGGCAACTCATTATGTCAGTTTTAGAGGCTTTTCAGACATAGCTAGACAGTTGGTGTTTTGATATTTCAGATTTTAATACTCTTAGTCCTTTATCTTATGATGTTGTGGTTTGCCTACTATTTTGACTTATGATTTTGCTATGAATATTCATATTATGTTTAAGTCATGCCAAGGCCAAGGGTTAGTTTGGGATCACTCCTGACCTCGGGTCTCGTGTTACGTTCATGGAGTACCTTCGAGGCATGACAATTAGTCAGCTAAATATAATTCAAGATCAGATTTTCACATGGTATCTATTCTACATTTAATTTCTGTTAATTAATATAATTTTGTAAGAAGAAAATATACTGCTTTGAACTATTAAATAAGTCAAAAAAATTCATGCACAAATAAGATTCGTATTTATTAAAAATTAGTATGTAAGTACTGCCTTTATTTTAATCTTATAATGTGATTGCTATTTTAGGAGTCAGATGACTTTTTATTCAAAATTCTTGTTTATATTTAAGTGGTTTAACTATAAAATTTTGACTTATTATACTATTTATAAGATTTTTAATATGTTAATTTCATTTTAAAATTTAAGAAAATTGGTACACATTAAACTTGCCAACGATGCTACATAAAACTTGTCAACGATGCCAAACTAAGATCTAATAGATAAATGTAGTTTCTTTCAAGATCTGACTTGTCATGCTAGCTTAAAGTCTTTGTCATCTATTGTATAAGTCCGATTGAAGGCAAACACCATTAAACATTCTATCATATAAAAATACTTACCATATGCTCGATGTTTGGTTCAAAAGATGTTACATTTATTTGTTTGACCTTTACTATAATAGCCTAGGTGTAAACATTGATTAGTGCAAAAAATGATAATGAGTTAGATTGCTTCGTCTAGCTTCATATTACCATTCGTGGATAATCTAGGAAGAGACCTTGTGACATTACGCTGTGGTGATTAGGGATAACGGGGTGGGGTAGTGATGATGCTTTACTTGGCAAATGTTTTAACCCACCCGTGCCCCATTTTCGTTAGCATATAACTCTATTTATAACCACCCCAACCCGTATGACTTACCCTATACAGTTTAAATTTCCTTTTATTTCTTTTTAATTTTTTTAACATTTTAAGTCACCTTCTACCTCATCTTGCTATTAATTTTCAAAAAATGGTTATCCCACCCCTTGTCGTATAAAAATCTCTCCTACACCACCGTGATTATGAGTTCCCCACTCCACACCACCTTCCCATTGTCATCTCTAATGGTGATTCATTTTGCTGGGAAGCCTATGCTTACATATCTGATTCATGTGTAGTATTTGATGAATGAAAAAGATTTTATGAGAATCAGGTTCACCCATAGGACATGAACAGGTTGAGGTCATTAGGCTATTTATGGTAAGCGAATAAGTACAAGATGCATCAAAGGAAAGAATCCTATAAGGACTCCCCTAGTCTCCTTAAGGAAACTAGATACTATCAAGGTAGTAATTTGTCTATGAATAATTCTAGATTATGTAGCAATAACCTAATTATTCCACACACCTATAAAAGAACCACCACAAGGCAGAATATCAGTAACTATTGCATACCATACAAAAGAGGTTTCTACAGAGCAATAGTCATAAAGGCAAGGAAGTTGTTCGTTGAAGTCAAGGATAAAAGTGAAGAAATAGATTGATTTGGGTTTTCTCTCTCTCTAGTTTGAGTCTGTAAGATGTTGTTCAAGTTGTTACGAATTTAACTTGTATAGGTACTAGTGATTGTATAAGTAAAACTTGTAAGTTTAAGATATTATAGTTTATAGTCTTTGAAAGAGTTAGCAGTTAGAGTTATTTGTTGAGTTGAGTTACAAATGTAATGTCCTGTTCCGTCGTTACGGGTAAAACTTTCGTGCTAAGTTTTGGGTTGGAAAACTTTCGGGTTTGGGAGTTGAAAAATTTAGATTAGGCTAGTCTCGAACGAATTCTGAGTGAGGTATGGTCTGAGGCAATCTAGGTGAAGATTGGGTAATATATCTTAGGTCGAGCTAGTTTTTCTTTTAGCCAAGACCTTAAGGAGTCCAGGGGACTTTTCTAAAGTGAATTCGGGTGAGTAGAACTCTTAGTATCAAAGTTGACGTGAAAGGGTTATTTTGGAACGTCAGTATTTGAAGTGTGTTATAAAATGGAAACTTTTAGTGGTTGACACTACGCTACCGCAGCTTCTGCTATATCAGAGAAATTCTTACTATAGCAGAAGTCAATGTCGGTCAGCACTGCCCATAACGGTCGGTTCCTCTATGGTGGCACCACTATAGTGGTGTACGGACCGCTGTAGAAGAATAAGTTAAGGTAAATACAGAAACTTCCCTAAAAATATTTAGAATTTCTCAAGAACATTTTGGGGATGGGCAGAGGCAATTTTGGCGATTCCAAGTCAGTTTTCTGCCAAATTTCATCTTAAAGGTAAGGATTTTGCTCCCCTAACTTAGTACTATGATTCCTATGCAGTAGAATCATTAAATATGGGCTTGGGGAAAGGTTTGGGTTAACTTAAGAATGTAGAATCGGGGAAAAAAAGGGTATTCTAGGTTGTGTAATTCTTGGGTTATGTTTATTATTGCTTATTCATGATTAAATTGCTGTTATTTGCTTAATGTAACCGTTAAATGGTAGTTTTTAGGTGAATTAATAGTGGGCAAGCCCTGGGATGGGTAGAATGATCATGGGTTGGCTTGGGAGTTGGGATTTGAGTATAATCCGGGTAATGTGAGGCCATTGGAATGATTTTGATATGTTTGTAATCATTGTTAGACCCAGAACAAGCAAAAGCTTCGGAAATGGGAAGGCTTTGGCCCAGTAGAGTTTTCAAGTTATTCGTGGTAGGTGATGGTTATTGTCTTTCCAAATGCAATGTGTGTACATGTAACTTTTTCTTAGTGATGTATGTGCTTGCGTGCCTAGGGAATGAAGTTATGAAGGTCCAAGTATCCGTGTGTCAAATTATGTGAAATGAACTTGTTGTTGCTTATTGGTGTTACAAGTGTATTTCTGTTCATTTAATTATTGACTGTTGGAGTTTTTGTGATATTGGTTGGCTCGGGTACCACGCCTGATATGGGATAAACATATATATTAGTTGGCTCAGGTACTACACCTGGTATGGCATACTAATGGTTGTCTAGGGTACCATTCCTGGTACATGTTCTATATTGGTTGGCTCAGGTACCACGCCTGGTACGGGTTTAAATATACATTGTTGATTTTATTTTGTCGATGGTTCCATGAGTGGACCGGGTTGAATATGAAATTGTGATTGTGCTTAATTGTTCTTGAGAGGCCAGGTTGTTATACTTAAATGTGGGGTTGGTCCCTGGGTGGGTCGGGCATTGCATGTTAACACTTAGTTGTTGGTCTAGGGATCCTTAGTTAGTCCGGGTGACATAAAAAGGGCTAGGTGTTATTATTATTGTTCATTGTTTAAATGGTTGTTGGATGTGTTTTATATGGTTGATAAGCTAGAAGGTAGACGGACAATCTGAAAATATATAACTATCTATTTTACATGTTTGTACTGCTTTACTCAGTTTTGGTTTATTGTTCATATATAGTTTGTTGGAGCTGGCCGATGATCCTACCACTACACTGTGATTGTGTTATGATTCTGTACTTGCTTTCCTTTTGTGAGTAGTACATGACATATTCCAATGGCTTCTACGCGACCTCAGATTTAGTCCCAACGATTCCAAATTTTAAGGGTGAGCTGCTTCCTTCGGGCTACCATGGTTTCTTTAAGTTTAGCATTAGTCAAACTTGTTTCAAACTTAACTCTCTGTTTTGGGGTTGCATCCCCATTTCTAGATATTTGGTAGATGTTTTGGTACGATGACTTTCTGTTTCTAGGGGGATTTCCGCAGAACCTTATTATTTTAGTAATTTTGGGTTGTGAATGATAGTTTATTTTAATGCATTTGGTTATAGTTTATTTTAATGCATTTGGTTTTGAGCTTTAGATTCATTAAGTGTTGGGGTGATAATAGGTTCGCTCATTCGAGGTTTTTGGGTGAGTGCCACTCGCAGTGGTTTGGTTTGTGACAAAGATGGTATCAGAGCCCTAGGTTCATTTATCTCGTCATACCAAAATGGGTTTAGTAGGGTCTTGCAGAACGGTGTGGAGATGTCTATACTTTTCGTCGAGAGGCAATAGGACTTTAAGAAACTATCTCTTCTTTCTTCCTTCATGCTATAACTTGATTCCAATTGGTATCTGGAGATACAAATTGGTATATAACCTTTTTCACTCTTTTGTTCGCAGATGGTTAATACCAGATGTAACAGAGCGAGAACGACAGTTTTGGTAGAGGGACTAGCGGTTAGAGGATGCAGAAGGGTCAGGGACATGGGCAGGGGTAGAGGGTGGGACTCAGGTAGCTGCATGGCAAAGGGAGGCGACCCCTCTCCCACCCCAAGATCCTATTGAGGAGGAAGTTGAAGTTGTTCTTGAGGAGGGCACAGAACAGAAGGACGTATCACCGACTGGAGGTGCAGGCCTTCCCCGTATATCGCCCAGGTGTTTCAACAAGTGTGGTCTTTTTTGAGTGGGATAGTAGGTGCTGGAGCCACTCCCACTGGTACAGTAGATCATGTTCTAGGCACCCAACAAGCGGTTACAACAGCTCCTAGGATTGATGCGGCGTTGGGTGCTGATGACTTCTTTCGTTCGATTCTAGGCCCTGTTATGACTGGGAATGAGCATGAGATATTGACCAAGTCCTTGAAACTAAAGCCCCCATCATTTCAGGGTACTGAGAAGGAGGATGCATTCGAGTTTATTCTAGACTATTATGAGAAGCTGCGTAAGCTGGGCATTATGCAATAGTATGTGCTGGAGTTCATCACCTTTCAGCTTCAGGGTAATGCCAAGCAGTGGTGGAGAGCTCATGTAGAATGCCGACCATCAGCGTTGACTCCAATGACTTGGGCACAGTTCCATGCTCTGTTCTTGGAGAAGTATGTGCCTCGCACTTTGAGGGATCATAAAAAAGATGAGTTTTTGGCTCTTGAACATGGTAACATATCGGTTTCAGCTTATGAGGCTAAATTCCATGCCTTGTCGCATTATGCTACTCAGCTTATGGGTATTGAAGAGGAGAGGATTTGTCTATATGTGAAGAGCCTGAGTATTGAGTTGCAGGTATTGTTTATGCATATGACCTCGGCAGGGAAAAGTTTCAATGAGGTGACCGATTATGTAAAGAAACTAGAGGGGGTTAGACAGGTTGGGCATGCTAAGGTGTTAGCCAAGAAGTCCCAAAATAAAGTTAATTTAAGTGGTTCATACTCCAGAGGTAACAACTAGCGAGTGTATTATGCTCGTCCTATTCAGTCAGCCCTGCCATCTTCTATAGGTGGCCGTCTGGGAGCTTGTCAGCAATTTTCAGCTTCTAGAGGCCAAGGGGCTTCTTATACTTCTACTAGCAGGCCTACTCTTGACCGCGAATGCTTTCACTGTGGTGATCCGGGTCACTTCAAGAGGGAGTGTCCCTAAAGGCAGGCTGGTAATCAGACTCAACAGCAGTCTAAGTCTATGGTTTTGGCAGGTGGAGGTGGCTATGCCAGAGGTCATCCACAGGGTGGGCGAGGTAACTTCCAGGGAGGGTGGGGAAATAGAGAAAATGGAGGAACGGGCAGGGGAGTGTGAAACCCAGCCAGGGAAGTTGCACGGATTGATGACCGATCAGATTGTTATGCATTCCTAAGGAAGTCTGAGGCAGAAGCATCAGATGCGGTGATCAGACAAGTGTAAGGAGAGCTTCCAAAAGCTCAAAACACTTCTTACTACAGCCCCTATTCTATCATTTCCGGTTTAAGGTAAGGATTTCATAGTGTATTGTGATGCTTCACACTAGAGTTTGAGTGCTGTGTTGATGCAGGATAGGAATATGATAGCATATGATTCAAGGTAGTTGAAGCCCCATGAGAAGAATTACCCAACCCATGATTTGGAATTGGCAGCGGTGGTCTTTGCACTAAAGATTTGGAGAGCCTACCTTAATGGTGTCAAGTGTGAAGTGTTCACATACCATCACAACTTGCAACATGTATTTACTAAGAAGGATGTGAACCTGAGGCAGAGAAGGTTGATGGAATTGTTGAAGGATTACAATGTGACCATCTAGTATCATCTGGGCAAGGCTAATGTGGTGGCAGACGCATTGAGCCAAAATGCGGTTAGCATGGGCAGTTTGGCTAGCTTGGGGGTGTCCAAACGACCCTTGTCTAGGGAGATTTGGGCACTAGAATCTAAATTCATGCAGTTGGACATCTCAGAACAGGGTGGGGTGTTGGACAGTATTGAGGTTAAGCCCACGTTCATAGAGGAAACTAAAGCCAAATAGTTTCAGGATGCACAGTTGAACAAGCTTCAGAGCAAGGTGGTATTTGGAGAGTTCGAGGTTGCCACATTGGATAATGGCAGGGTGATAGCTTCAGGGAGAGTATTTGTGTTCCTCAGATTGATGATTTAATCTAGAATGTGTTGGTTGAGGCTCATGGTTCATGGTATTTGATCCATCTGGGTGTAACCAAAATGTACTGGGATTTGAGGCAACTTTATTAGTGGCCTAGGATGAAAAGGGACATAGTTGAATATGTGTCTAGGTGTCAGAACTGTCAACAAGTTAAATTTGAACACCAAAGGCCTGCATGATTACTTTAGAAAATGCCCATTGCCGAGTGGAAGTGGGAGAGGATGTCCATGGATTTTGTGGTGGGTCTTCCTAATACCTTGGGAAAGTAAGACTCCATTTGGGTCATCATGGAAAGGCTGACCAAGTCAGCTCATTTCATTCCGGTCAGGGTGGATTATAACTCGTAGTAGTTAGCTAAGATTTATGTTAAAGAGATTGTGAGATTGCATGGGGTGCCACTCTCTATCATTTCAGATAGGGGTACACAATTTATTTCCTGTTCTGGGGCAAATTGCACGAAGAGTTGGGCACCCAACTCAGTTTCAGCATAACGTTTCATCCTCAGACAAATGGACAGTCGGAGAGGACCATCCAGGTATTGGAAGACATGTTGAGACCATTTGTGATTGATTTTGGGTATTATTGGGACCACTTTTTTACTATTGTGTGAGTTCTCATACAACAACAACTATCATAGAACAACAACTATTATTCATGTATTGACATGGCACCATTTGAGGCACTGTATGGGAGGGGATGTAGATCACCCAAAGGGTGGTTTAAGGCAGGCGATGTTAAACCTTTGGGCGTGGACTTGGTGAGGGAAGCTCAGGAAAGAGTAAGGGGAATTTAGACCAAGTTTCTAGCAGCCCAAAGCAGGAAGAAATAGTACGCAGATGGTAAGGTAAGAGATATGGCTTTTCAGGTTGGTGAACACATATTGTTGAAGGCGTCACCAATGAAGGGAGTAATGTGATTCGGCAAGAGAGGCAAGCTTAGCCCTTGGTATATTGGTCCATTTGAGGTTCTTGAGATTGTAGGGCCAGTGGCTTATAGGTTAGCACTGCCGCCCAGTTTATCCGGAGTCTATCTTATCTTCCATGTATCCATGCTGAAGCAATATCATGGGGATAGGGAACATATTATCAAATGGGATTCCATTTTGCCAGACAAGGATCTTCAATATGAAGAGGAGTCGGTTGCGATTCTTGAGCTGTTAGATTCATTAAGTGTTGGGGTGATAATGTGTTCACTCATCCGGGGGTTTTTGGTAGGTGCCACTCGCGGCAGTTTGGGTCGTGCCAACAAAAGTGTAAGTGTGTAATGACACAGCCTGCTAGTGATAGTTGCTCTGGGCCAATGCCCACACGGCTTTAAAATGCATCACTAAGGTGTAAGGCCTTCTTACTTATACACCGAGCATCTCTCTTGTGTTTCACCGATGTGTGATTCTTATCCTAAGTTAGGGTGTCACATACTGTCATGACCCAACAAATATCGACCCAAAACCAGTTTGCATTAAGATAAACTAACATATATATTAAAAAAACAATACTAAACAAGATCTTGTGAAAATCTACCCTTAGAATCTTTAAGTCACCGTACAAAAACATCTACCAAAACTCTAGAACGGGGATGCAACCCCAATAAAATAAGAGTTTAATCCCGAAACAAATGGGCTACAACTAAACAGGATGAAGACAAGGTAGCTGGAAGAAGCAACTCACCCTTGAAATCTGGACACGCCGGACTACAACTGAGGTCGTTTAGGAGCCGCTGGAAGATGTACTGTACTCATAAAAGGAAAATAAGTGCAGAATCAGTACACAACCACCATGTACTGGTAGGATCATCGGCCAGCTCCAATAAATAAGATATGAACAATAAGCAAAAGCTAAGTAAAGTAAGGTAAACATGTAATACAAGCCAGCAATAAAACTAGACTCTAAGTCTTTATTCTAGCTTACTAATCACATGTAACAAGTCTGATAGCCATAGCACAATACACCATGACAAATATATATTCCCTTCAAATAACTCGGACCAACTACAGATCCCTAAACCAACACCTAAGTGTTCAGCATGCAATCTCGGTCTACACTATGACTAACCTTATAGTTACGTACAACCACCCGATCTCTCAAGGACCATCATGCGACAACCACGTATCAAGAAATACAGCCCGGTGCACTCATGGAACCATTATCAGAACACAATAATTACAAGTAAAATCAACCCATACCAGGCGTGCTACCCGAGCTAACCAATATATAGAATTCATACTAGGCGTGATACACGAGTCATGGTATCCGAGCCAACCGAATGTCACGCACAATCCAACAAGTCAATAAATAATAAACAACATCACACTTGTAAACCAACAAGCAACCAAACCAGTTCTTTTCACATAATTGACACAGGATAGCTAGACATTCATAATTCATTTCCTAAGCATCCAACTCATACAATACTACGCGATAGTACATGAACACATATTGTATATTGGAAAAAACAGTAACTATCACCTACCTCGAATAACTCAAAATCTCTACTGGACCAGAGCCTTCCCATTTTCTGAAGCGTTTGCTTGTTATTGGTCTAAAATGATTACAAGATATACTAAAATCAGTCCAATGGCCTATAATACCCGAATTATACAAAATTCCAATCCCTAGGCCAAAACTATAATCATTCCACCCATTTCCGGGCTTTCCCACCACTAATTCACCTAAATCTATCATTTTTACGGATACATTAAGTGAATTATAGCAAATAGATCATAACTCAACAATAATATTTAGGACCCAAGAACTTAACACCCTAGAATTCCCTTTTCCCCGGATTCTACTATTCCTAGGTCAATCCAAACCTTCCACCAGGATCATAACTATCAATTCTACTACATAGGAAACATAACATTGAATTAAGGGAGCAATATCCTTACCTTTGGGATGAAAAATGGTGAAAAACAGAGTTGAAATCGCCCAAATCGTCCTTGCCCTTCTCCAAAATGTTCTTGAGGAAAAACTAAACGTTTTGGAAAAGTTTTTGCATTAAAACCCGACTCAGTCTACTATAGAGGTTCGTACACCTCTATAGCGGCACCGCCATAGCAGAACTGACCGCTATGGCGGTGCTGACTGTCGTTGACTTCCACTATAGTGGAAATTATTCCGCTATAGCAGTGGCCGCGGTAGTGCAGTGTCAACCACTATTGCAGTTGACACCGGATAAAATCTCGGGAAATCACAAAAAATTGCCTATTTTACAACATACCTTAAATCCTGACATTTCAGAATAACCCCTTCACGTCAACCTTAATTCCGGGAGTTCTACTTACTCGAATTCATTTCTGAAAAGTCTCCAGGACTCCTTAACGTCTTAGCTAACGGAAAAACTATCTCAAAACAAGATACGTTACCCAATCCTCACCCAGATTTCCCTAGACCATACCTTGCTCTAAAACCGCCTGAGACTAACCTAGCCTAAAGTTTCTAACTCCCAAATCCTTTACTCGCAATGACGGACCCGGTCATTATAAAAAATACCAATTTACCCATTATTCATCCCCAAAAGATCAAACCCAAAAGTATGAAGTAAAAGAGGGGAAAGTGTAGTACTTGAATCCTCAAACAAGTGAGGGTACTTATCCCGCATGTGCTTCTCGGTTTCCCAAGTGGCTTCCTTAACCAGACGATGCTTCCATTGAACTTTCACAGATTTGATCTCCTTTGTCCTCAACTTTCAGACATCCCGATCAAGAATCACAACCAGTTCCTTCTCATATTGAATATCCTTGTCTAGCCAAATCGTATCCCACTTAATGATATATTCCCCATCCCCATGGTATCACTTCAACATGGATACATGAAAGAGTGGATGGAATCTGAATAAACTGCACGATAGTGCTAGCCTGTAATCCACTGGCCCTACAATCTCGAGAACCTTGAATGAACTGATATACCGAGGGCTGAGCTTGCCCCTCTTGCCGAATTGCATAACCCCATACATTGGTGACACTTCCAATAACAACTGCTCACCAACCTGAAGGTCCATGTCTCTTACCTTGCAGTCTGCATACTCTTTCTGCCTGCTTTGGGCTGCTAGTAACTTGGTTTGAATTCCCCTTACCTTTTCCTGAGCTTCCCTTACCAAGTCCACGCCCAAGGGTTTCACATCTCCTATCTCAAACCACCCTATAGGTGATCTACATCCCCTTCTGTACAATGCCTCAAATAGTGCCATGTCGATACTTGAGCGGTAGCTGTTGTTATATGAGAACTCACACAATGGTAGAAACTAGTCCCAATGACCCCCAAAGTCGATCACACATGTTCTCAGCATGTCCTCCAATACCTGGATTGTCCTCTCTGACTGACCGTCTGTCTGAGGATTAAATGTCGTGTTGAAAGTAAGTTGAGTGCCCAAATCTTCGTGTAACTTACCCCAGAACTTGGAGGTAAACTGAGCACCCCTGTATGAAATGATTGAAAGTGGCACCCCGTGCAGTCTCACAATCTCTTTAACATAGATTTTAGCCAACTGTTGTGAATTATAGTCCACCCTGACTGGAATGAAGTGAGCTGACTTGATCAGCCTATCCACAATGACCCAAATAGAGTCATACTTTCCCAAGGTCTTAGGAAGACCCACCATGAAATCCATGGCAATCCTTTCCCACTTCCACTCGGGAATGGGCATTCTCTAAAGCAATCGGCAGGCCTTTGGTGTTTAGACTTGACCTGCTGACAGTTCTGACACTTAGACATATAATCAACTATGTCCCTTTTCATCCTAGGCCACCAATAAAGTTGACTCAAGTCCCGGTACATTTTGGTTACGCCCAGATGAATCGAATACCGTGAACCATGAGCCTGTGCCAACACCTTTTGAATTATGTCATCAACCCAAGGAACACAAATCCTCCCCCTGAAGCTCATAACCCCATCAACGCCCAACGTGGCATCCCCGGACTCTCTGGATACTACCTTGCTCTGAAGCTTGTTTAACTATGCATCCTGAAACTGCTTGGCCTTTATTTCTTCTATGAATGTGGATTTGACCTCAATAGTGGCCAACACTCCACCCTATTCTAAGATTCCCAATTGCAGGAACTTAGATTCTAGAGCCTGAATCTCATTAGCCAGTGGTCGTTTGGACACCTCCAAATAAGCCAAACTGCCCATGCTAATCGTTTTCCAGCTCAATGCGTCTCCCACCACATTAGACCTACCCGGATAATACTAGATGGTCACATCATAATCTTTCAACAACTCTATCCACCTCCTCTGCCTCAGATTTAAGTCCTTCTAAGTAAACATATGTTGCAGGCTACGATGGTCCGTGAACACTTCACACTTGACACCATAGAGGTAGTGCCTCCAAATCTTAAGTGCAAAGACCACCGCTGCCAACTCCAAGTCATGAGTTGGGTAATTCTTCTCATGAGGCTTCAACAGACTTGAATCATACGCTATAACATTACTGTCCTGCATTAACACAGCACATAAACCCGAATGTGAAGCATCACAATACACAATGAAATCCTTACCTTTAACTGGCAATGAAAGAATGGGAGTTGTAGTAAGAAGTCTCTTGAGATTTTGGAAGCTCTCCTCACACTTGTCAGACCACACAAATGGTACCTCCTTCTAAGTGAACCTTGTCAAGTGAGTAGCGATAGATGCAAATTCCTTGACAAACCTGCGATAGTAGCCCGCAAGCCCCACAAAACTCCTAACCTCAGTCACATAGCTAGGACGGACCCAACTCTTAACTGCCTCAATCTTCTGAGGATTTACCATCACCCCCTTTTCTGACACCACATGCCCTAAGAAGGCGACTGAAGTCAACCAAAATTCACACTTTGAAAACTTGGCATATAGTTTCCGGTGCCTCAAAATATCCAAAACAATACGAAGATGCTCAACATGCTCCTCCCTACTCTTGGAGTAGATCAAAATATCATCTATAAACACATTAACGAATGAATCCAAATAAGATTTGAATACCCCATTCATCAAACTCATGAATGCCGCCGGTGCATTGGTCAACCCAAACAACATCACTAGGAACTCGTAATGCCCATGTCGAGTCTTAAATGCCATCTTAGGGATGTCCTCAGGCCTAATCTTTAACTGATGGTACCTTGACCTTAAGTCGATCTTCAAAAATACCGATGCACCCTGCAACTGGTCAAAGAGGTTGTCTATGCGAGGTAAAGGATACTTGTTCTGGATGTTGACCTTGTTTAGTTGCTTGTAGTCTATACACATCCTCATACTACCATCCTTTTTTTCACGAATAACATCAGAGTGCCCCAAGGTGAAGAACTGGGATGGATAAAACCTTTATCTAAGAGTTCCGGAAGCTAAGTCTTAAGTTCCCTCATCTCTGCCTGAGCCATGCGATAAGGAGGAATAGAAATTGGGTGAGTTCCTGGCTCCAAGTCTCTACAAAAGTCAATGTCTCTATCTGGAGGCATGCCAGGCAAATCCACCGAAAACACCTTCTGAAACTCTGAAACTACTGGAACTAACTCAATCGACGGGGACTCCACACTATCATCTTGGAGATGAGCCAAGAAAGGCCAAACATCCCCTTCCCACTAACTTCTTAGCTCAGACAAATGATATGATCTTAGCCGGTTAAGGCCTGTACACCTTTCCACTCTAGTCTATCCTTACCCGGAATCTCTAGAGTTATAGTCTTAGTATTACAATTCAACACCGCATGACATAGAGACAACCAGACCATTCTTAAAATAACATCAAAATCCAACATGTCCAAAATAACCAAATCTACCCAAATCTGCAGCCCCACAAATATTACAGGACAAGTACAATAAACCCAAGTTACTATCACAGACTCTCCAACTAGGGTAGAAACATGGATAGAGGAATCAAGGACATCACAAACCAAATTCAGACTCAAAGCAAAATTCACATACATATAAGAGTAAGTAGAACCTAGCTCAAACAGTACAAAAGCCATCCTATCACAGACTAGAATTGTACCTGTTATCACTGCGTCTGATGCCTCAGCCTCAAACTTCCCTGGAAATGCATAACTGTGAGCCCAGTGATCAATCTGAGAAACTTCCTTGGCTGGATGCACCACACCCTTGCTCGCACCGCTATTCCCTCTTTCTCCCCTGCCTCCTTGGAAGTTACCTTTCCCACCATGTGGACGACCCCTAGCATAACTACCTCTAACTACTGGAACCACAGCTTTAGACTGCTGCTGAGTCTAATTACCTGCTTGCCTGTGAGGGCAATCCTTCTTGAAGTTACCTGGATCACCACAATAAAAGCGTCCGCGGTCAAGAGTAGGCCTACTAGTAGAAGTATAAGAAGACCCCTGGACTCCAGGAGCTAAGAATTGATTGGCTCCCGGACGACCACCTGTAGAAGCTGGCAAGGCTGAGTGAATAGGACGAGCAGAATATACCTGCTGGTTGTGACCCCTGGAATATGAACCACTAAAATTTCTGTTATTTCGGGACTTCTTGGCTAAAACCTTAGCCTGCCCGACTTGTTTAACCCCCTCTAGCTTCTTCACATAATCTGTTACCTCATTGAAACTCTTCCCTGCTGAAGTCATATGCACATATAACACTTGCAACTCAGTATTCATACCCTTCACAAACAGACAAATCCTCTCCTCTTCTGTACCCATAAGCTGAGTAGCAAAATGGGATAATGCATGGAATTTGGCCTCATAGGCTGAGACCGACATGTTACTCTTCTCAAGTGAAAGAAACTCATCATTTTTACGGTCCCTCAGAGTACGGGGCACGTACTTCTCTAAGAAAATAGAATGAAACTCTGCCCAAGTCAGCAGAGGTAAAGCTGATGGTCGATACTCCACATGAGGCCTCCACCACTGCTTGGCATCACCTTGAAATGTAGGAGGTTTTAGTTTCAAAAACTTAGTCAGCATCTCATGCTCTTTTCTAGTTTTAACCGGACCTAGCATCGGATGAAAGAAGTCATTAGTACTCGACATTGCATCCAATCTAGGAGCTATTGCAGCCGCTGGCTGGGTGCCCAGAACCTGATCTGCAATACCCGTAGGGGTGGCTCCAGCACTAACTAGTCCACTCAGAAAAGTCCACACCTGCTGAAATGCCTCAGGTGATATAAGGTAAAGGCCTGCACCTCTAGTCGGTGCCGCCTCCACCTATTCTGTGCCTTCCTCAACAACAACCTCCACTTTCTACTCAACATAATCCAGGGGTGGGAGAGGGGCCACCGCTCTCACTCCTACTGCTGCCTGAGCTCCACCCCTGGTGGGTGCTGCTCTCCCTCTGTCTCTGCCCCTGCCCTTACCCTTTTCTCTGATTGCTGGTCCCGCTGCCGGAACCGCAACTCTTGCTCTGTTATTTCTGGTATTCACCATCTGCGGACAAAAGAGTGAAAGAGGTTAGATACCAATTTGTATCACCAGATACCAATTGAAATAAAGTTATAGCACGAAGGAAGAAAGAAATGATAGTTTCCTAGAGTCCTATAGCCTCTTGAAGAGAAGTACAGACGTCTTCGTACCGTTCCGCAAGACTCTACTAGACCTATTTTGGTACGACGAGATAAATGAACAGAGGGCTTTGATATCATCTTTTTCACGACCCAACCCGCTGTGAGTGGCACCCACCCGAACCCCCGGATGAGCGAACCAATATTGACCCAACACTTAGCAATTCTAACAGCTCAAAACCAGTTTGCATTAAGATAAACTAACATATATATATTCAAAAACAATACTAAACAAGATCCTACAAAAAACTACCCCTAGAATCTGAAGGTCACCGTACCAAAACATCTACCAAAGTATAGAACGGGGATGCAACCCCAATAAAACAAGAGTTTAAACCCAAAACAAATAGGCTACAACTAAACAGGATGAAGACAAGGTAGCTCGGAAGAAGCAGCTCACCCTTGAAATCTGGACATGCTAGAACTACAACTGAGGTCACGTAGGAGCTACAGAAAGTTGTCCTGTAATCATAAAAGGAAAACAAGTGCAGAATCAGTACACAACCACCATGTACTAGTAGGATCATCGGCCAGCTGCAATAAACAAACTAAAACTGAGTAAAGTAAGGCAAACATGTAATACAAGACAGCAATAAAACTAGACTGTAAGTCCTTCTTCTAGCTTACACATCACATGTAACAAGTCTGACAGCCATTGCACAATACACCATGACAATAACATATATTCCCTTCAAATAACTCGGACCAACTACAGATCTCTAAACCAACACCTAAGTGTTCAACATGCAATTTTGGTCTACATTATGACTAACACCACAGTTACGTACAACCACCCGGCCTCTCAAGGACCATCATGCAACAACCACATATCAATAAATATAGCCTGGTATAATCATAGAACCATCATAAGAACATAATTATTACAAGTAAAATAAAACCATACCAGCTATGGTACCCGAGCCAACCGATATATAGAACCTGTATCAGGCGTGATACTCGAGACAACCGATATCATTCCCGTACCAAGTGTGGTACCCGAGTCAACCAGTATGTAACATGTACCAGGAGTAGTACCCGAGCCAACCGAATATCACGCAAAATCCAACAAGTCAATAAATAATGAACAACATCACACTTGTAAACCAACAAGCAACCAAACCAGTTCATTTCACATAATTGATACAGGATAGCTAGACATTCATAATTCCTTTTCTAAGCATGCAACTCATACAATACTACGCGATAGTATATGAACACATATTGCATATTGGGAAAAATAGTAACCATCACCTACCTCGAATAACTCAAAAGCTCTACTGGACCAGAGTCTTCCCATTTTCCTAAGCCTTTGCTTGTTATTGGTCTAAAATAATTACAAGATATACTAAAATCAGTCCAATGGCCTATGAATCCCAAATTATACAAAATCCCAATCCCCAGGCCAAAACTATAATCCTTCCACCCATTCCCAGGCTTTCCCACTACTAATTCACCTAAATCTATCATTTTTACGGATACATTAAGTAAATAATGGTGAATAGATCATAACCCAACAATAATATTCAGGACCCAAGAACTTAACATCCCAGAATACACTTTTCCACCGGATTCTACCATTTTTAGGTCAATCCAAACCTTTCCCTAATCCCGTAACTATCAATTCTAATATGTAGGAAACATATCATTGAATTAAGGGAGAAATATCCTTACCTTTGGGATGAAAAATGGTAAAAAATAGAGTTGAAATTGCCCAAATTGCCCTTGCCTTTCTCCAAAATGTTCTTGAGGAAAAACTGAACATTTTGGAGAAGTTTCTGCATTAAAACCTGACTCAGTCTTCTATAGCGGTCCATACACCTCTATAGCGGCACTGCCATAATGGAACCGACTGATATGGCGGTGCTGACCGTCGTTGACTTTTGCTATAGCGGTGGACGCCATAGATCAGTGTAGAATCTCGAAAAATCCCACAAAAAATCCCATTTTACAACACATCTTAAATCCTGATATTCCGGAACAACCCTTTCACATCAACCTTAATACCGGGAGTTCTACTTACCTTAATTCATTTCTGAAAATTCTCCTAACTCCTTAACATCTTAGCTAACGGAAAAACTAGCTCAACACAAGACACATTACCCAAGCCTCACTCGGATTGACCTAGACCATACCTCGCTCAGAAATTGCCTGAGACTATCCTAGCAAAAAATTTCCAACTCCCAAACCCAAAAGTTTTCTAACCCGAAACTTGGCACGAAAAGTTTATCCATAATGATGGACCCGATTGTTACACATACACCCCCTCTTCTGGACTAACCATCCTTGTTGAGGTTTTTCTCACTGCATTATATTTGGCTAAACTCAACACTAAGGTTTGCACTGCCTTACCGGGATTTGCCTAAACTCAGTTGAACTTTTTCATACCATAGACGAGGCTGACACAAGAGTGGCTCTGATAACATAATTTTTAATGGCCCATCCTTCTAGTGATATTGTTTGCTCTGGGCCTAGGCCCGCAAGGTTTTAAAATGCTTCACTCGGGTATAAGGCTTGCTTACTTATATACCCGTCATCTCTGTTTGTGTTTTGCTGATGTGGGGATTGTTATCCTAAGCTAGGGTATCACGTAGAGTTAGTCCCTTAGATTAATGAGTTGTAATCTGAAATTGCTCCTTGAAGTTCGTGAAGTTTTGGTTGGAAATCCTAATCAACACAGGTCATGGTTTTTACTACCTCGAGCGTGGAGGTTTTCCACTATAAACATGTATATTATTTACATTATTGTTTTGATTTGCACTTAAGGAACCTGGTTCCTTAAGATGAGTTGTAATCTTGAACGTTATCAAGAGGATTACTGAGGTAGCTAGGCTTTGCTTATTCTTAGTATTTTTTCACAAAAAATTGAGGAAAATGGACAGGAGATTACAAAGTGGAGATTCAAACTCTCATAAAGGTTAATGTTCAAGTAGCTAACCAACTGTACTGTCAAAATTCATCATTAAAGAATGAGCCAGAATGCTTTAATTTCCTATAGTAATATTAACATATTGTAACACCTCGTGTATCAAATCATATATTATGTTTCCTGTACGTATAATGGAGCCCCTGGACCAAGTTATTTGATCCAAAAATTGACTAGTAATCAATCAAAACATTTTCCATGACTTAAAGGAAATTCTGGGCGTGCACAGAGGTCCGGGCTATGACCATCGCGCCACCCCAAGGATCAAACTTCAGAGAGCTTGTTTTCCAGTAAGCCACCATGACTCCCTTCCCATAGCCCTGCAAGGCTTTGAGCAGGGCCCCAAGGTAATTTAGGGCCAAATTTTAGCATTTTGTTCTATTAAGGGTATTTTCGTCCTATTCCTATTATGTACCCTCTATACAAGACTTAAAACCTAGTTTAACCATCTCATAAACTGTGTCATTCATTCTCACAGGTCATAAACAACATAATGAAGCTGCAGGTAGGTTCAAACTAGGGAAATAGGTCCAAAAGAATAAAACGACCATGCGAGTCGTTACAATTAAAGTTTTTGTTATTACAATTGACATGCCTTTACCAAAATAAAACCCAAGTTTTTATTACTTTGTATAAGTCGTTTCTTCTTCTGTTTAAAGAATTAGTTTTAATATGTAATCTTTTCACAATATTTAGGGTATGTTAGTCATTTTTGAAGTAGAACAACTTATCAATATATTTTGTCAAATACATCAACTGCTTATTTTCAGTTTCATCATCTCTATCAAAATTTAAAATAGTTTATATATAAAATTAATTTTTGAACTTAAACTTACATGATGCTAATTTATAATTAGCTAATCAAAATGGGCTTTTCGTATTGTTTTTAAGTCAAATGATCATACACTAGTTGGTCTACACTTCGTCCTACCTAGTTGATCTTTCACTAGCTAGGATTAAGATGAAATTTATACATAAATAATTACATTAGTAAATTCTTATAACTATAATTAAATAGTGTAACACTCTGAATATGATAGTTGAAGTGGAAAAACTAATCAATGTCTTAGCTACTACATAAATTCTTATACTCTAGCGTTGTTAACAAATTTTATATATGCTATTTTAAATAATACTTAAAATAAAATTAAATTTATTAAATTTTTTTATAAGTACCATAAATAAGAAATTTATAACTAAAAGCATGTAAGGTAAGTAAAAATTTTGAATAAAAAATATTTGACTCCTAAAATAGAATTGTATCATATAAGATGACATAAAGATAGTATATGCTTTATTTTAATTAAAAAATAATTCATATTTGTGCATGAAAGTTTAATCCTTCAAATCCTAGATTTTTCCTTTATAAAAAGGAATATTAATTAATAGAAATAAATAAGTAGACTGGATATCCTTCTAAGAAAATCTGATATATGTATTATTTTTCATTTTTATCTTCAAGACAAATTAGGAAAAGCTATTGATTCCACAAAAATTAGAAGAAAAAAAAAATATTTTAGTTACCTAATAAGTATAACAAAAAAAAATTGTATCATATAATAGGAACTAAGATAGTACATTTTTTATTTTGACAAAACGAATTCATATTTGAGCATAAAACTTTTGACTTTTTAAAAATCCTTCAAACCTTATTTGTTTCTCTTATAGAAAAGGTATATTAATTAAGAGAAAAAAATATGTAGACTAGATACCACTAGAATTATATTTTAGGATGACATTTATTATTCTTCTCTTTCTATCTTAAGGATAATTAGGAAAAAACTATTGATTTCATGATAAATTAGAAGGAAAATAATACTTTAATTACCTAATAAGTACTACCAAAAAGAGTTATATTTGATAAAATTATAGGAACAAAATTCATATATATGACATGAATTTAATGACTTGGTTTATGTTCAAGGAACTTTTCCTATTATAAATACAGCTATATCATTTCTTACAATTTCAAACTATAACATAGTGAACGAGATCCATCCTATGCATATGCCCATGCCTCATCCTACATTGTTAGAAAAAGAACATGACATGCATAATATTGAAATTCGTAGACTTTTGGATGGAAATCGAAGACTAGTTGAAGCTCGAATTATTTCACTACATGAATTAGGTCCTGCTAGGGAGGAAGTTCATCGCACAAATCCTATAATAGCTGATATTCAGCTCAGCATGAAATCTATTGTTGGGAACGTATAGATAGGTGTTTGAAGTTGATTGAGGAAATTCCAGCTATTTGACCTCTTAAAATGAGGTTAAAACCCTCCGATCTGAAGTTACAAGGCTTTGTACCGTTAAACATGGTCTCTCTAGCCAGGTAGAACCACTCAAAAAGGACCTTGCTGGGCTGCAAGTTGAAAATGAACAGATTCCTTCTTTTGGTAATGTAGTCCATCAATCTCAGCATGTAAAGAAGGAATCTGTTTGTTTTCAATTTGTAGCCTGGAGAGGTCCTTTTTGAGTGATTCTACCTGGCTAAAGAGATCTTGTTTAATGGTACAAAGCCTTGTAAATTTAGATCAGAGGTTTAACCTTATTTTTCAGAATTCCAGTAGCTGGGATTTCCTCTATCAGCTTCAAACCCTTTTTCATAAGTTTCCTATAGTGAATTTCATGTTGAGCCCAAATATCAGCTATCATAAGACTCGTGCGATGAAGTTCCTCCTTGGCAGCACCTTATTCATGTTGTGAAACAATTCAATCTTCAACTAGTCTTCGATTTTCATCCAAAAGACTACAAATTTTAATAATATGCATTTCACATTCTTTTTATAACAAGGCAGGATGGCATTGCAAGATTTAAAGTCCTGCTGCCAAAGCAGAAGCAAGGCTGAATATATTCACGCTTAGGTTGAATACATTGCAAGATTTGAAGCCTTGCTGCAACTCCTTCCTAAGCCCCATCCTCCCCCTTCCTCTTAAACCCTATCCCTCCTTGATCTTCTTCTCCCCTATTTTGAATCTGGTTCATGTAAAAAATATTTTTTTTTATATTTGGCTAGAATTGTTCTGATTTTTTGTTAAGGGCCACAAGTTGGCTTAAATTTGTGTAATGTGCTATTTTATCTGCTTCTCTAGTGCTGAATTGCTATGTTTTGTTTGAGAGATGGCTAATATCTTCAGTATCTATGATGTGTGTCTTGTGAGTATGTGCCAGTGTTTCCCTGGTGGCCATGAGCTATTTTTCTTGCACTACTATTAGCTTGCTAAGTCCTCTAATACTTTCCTGTTTTTAATAATGCCAAAAGGGGGAAGGGTTGTGTGATAAATAAATGAATGAAGTTGCCTGAGTTGCATGTAAGGTAGACAAGAATTTTGAATAAAAAATATTTGACTCCTAAAATAGAATTGTATCATATAAGATGAAATAAAGATAGTATATGTTTTATTTTAATAAAAAATGATTCATATTTGTGCCTGAAAGTTTAATCCTTCAAATCTTAGATTTTTCCTTTATAAAAAGAAATATTAATTAACAGAAATAAATAAGTAGATTGGATATCCTTCTAAGAAAATCTGATTTAGAACTACATTTAAGGATGAAATATTTATTATTTTTCATTTCTATCTTCGAGGAAGATTAGGAAAAACTATTGATTCTACAGTAATTAGAAGAAAAAAATACTATTTTGGTTACCTAATAAGTATAACAAAAGAATTGTATAATATAATAGGAACTAAGATAGTACATACTTTATTTTGACCAAACGAATTCATATTTGAGCATAAAACTTTTGACTTTTTAAAAATCCTTCAAAGCTTTGGTTTTTCTCTTATAGAAAAGGTATATCAATTAAGAGAAAAAAAATATATAGACTAGATATCACTAGAATTACATTTTAGGATGGCATTTATTATTCTTCTGTTTCTATCTTAAGGCTAATTAGGAAAAATTATTCATTCACGACAAAATTAGAAGGAAAATAATACTTTAATTACCTAATAAGTAATACGAAAAAAAGCTATATTTGATAAAATTATAGGAACAAAATCCATATATATAACATGAATTTAATAACTTGGCTTATTTTCAAGAAACTTTTCCTATTATAAATACAGTTGTATCCTTTCTTACACTTTCAAACTATAATATAGTGAAAGAGATCCATCCTATACATGTGATATGATTTAAGTTATATACACAAAAATCTTAATCTTTTACATTATTAATATATATAACTTAGCATATTACAACAAATTACTTAGTATTCATTTGTTATAAATCGATTGTATATATAGCATAAGTGATGGTGGATTAGGTGGATATCAACTTCCCAATCCTTTCCTTTAAATATTAAAATAGACACAAAAAGGATAAGATGCTTTCAATAACTTTAAGAAGGGGAGATATTTAGGCAATTATTGATGATCTATGATCATACACTATTTTGACAAGGAAACACAGAATATTTTGCTTCATAAATTATCAAATACTGCCTTGGTCTGGTTTTACTTGGCATATTAATTTCTTAAGAAGTAATTAAAAAAATAACAATTTTACTATATTGCCTTTTAAATATAAATAAGAGTTCATTTTTAAATTGAACAAGTAAAAATGGACATATATTTTTAGTACTAGTTCTGGACACGTGCGTTGCACGTGATCTCATGGAATTTAATGCCAACTTATTTTAAATTAGTAAAACGTAATACTTACTGGAAAAATAATGTGAGAGTTAACAAACAAAAATTACACATTCAAAACATTATCTTAATTCATTCTCAAGAAAATTGATGCTTTATTTAATTAGGATGGCTAGTAAATTATTGAGTCTTTTCATTTGTGATTTGAAAGAAAATATTAGTCGAACTGTACATATAATCGTATTATAATATATAACTAATAACATGGTAATAAATCAACATCAACATGTTTTGTGCATGCATGCAGCATCAAATTAGACAAAATAAATTAAACTTTAAATCAACCTTCTAAAATACAAGTGCATCTATAATATATCACCATCTCGAATTTTTTTTTCCGCAGTCCATCTACCATTTTTTATTCCAGTTTTTTAATCCTTCGCTTTCTAAATTGAACACCATCATTAATCTTGACAAGATGATTGAAAATACTTCTACCTTGCATATGAGGATAGAGATAAATAACATGGGACAAAAGACTAAAATTGATTAAAGATTAACAAAATGAATAGAATAGTAGCAATTTGTCCTTCTATTTTAAGAAACCTTGAAAAAGAATTTTAGAACAATCCTTGAACCTATTCTAACTATATGTCATGTTGTATAACCAGAGGTTGTCAACTATTGAATAAAGATAAATAGAAGAGAAAAAAGTAAAACGAAAGAGTAAAAAAGAAAAGCCCGGAAGAATCCTTGAGGGAAATAGATCAGCATGTTATTTTTATATAGTTCTTAATTCCATAGTAAGTGTTCTTTGGGCTTCCCTTTCATATAGGAGTATTAATTAATTAAATTAGCCTATATTTAATTGATTAAATCTGCCTACATTTAATGACACAATGCAACTATTCAAATTCTATAGTGATACTAATTAACTAAGAGTTAAATGTATTTAATGAGGAAATAATTTAGATGGTTATACTGAAGATGAAATGTAAAAAGATTGACATATTTATACAAGAATAATTTTAAAAATGCAGCTCAATTATTCATTTGTAAAAATGTTTACTATTATTATTCAGTATATGAATTTTAAAATAAATTTTATAATGACATGTAATTAATAAAAGATACTCAATTATATAATCATAGGATTACTACGTACTATTATTGATTGTGGACAAATTTTCAACGTATTTGTACAATTATTCACATGAATATGGTATGTTAAATCATTAAATGTAATTAACTCCTGAAACTTTTCAACTTTTGAAAATAAAAAATAGCATTAGCTTTTAAGGGTATAAAAGTCTATTAACTTTATATGGGTATTTTAGTCTTTTAATTTTTAACTTTGGGACTTCCCACTTATAAAATAAAATACAAATAATAATAATAATATAGCAGTATAATATACTAATATGATATAATATGATGATGATGATTACTATTAACACTATAGCAATATAATCAAAAACGGAGAAAACAAATAAGTAGTGCACAAATGCTTTTAGTGAGGAAGATAAAAAGAACTAATTAAAGTTTCAATTAATCTTGGAAGATGTAACTGTCTTTATTATGTATTCTATATGATTTAATGCAGTAAAATTATAAATTTAATAGAAGTTTTTTTTTAATTTTTTTTTATGTGAAGAGAAAAATAATCAATTAATTTTTGTTGTGCATTTACATTTTTATTCATAATATTATGATTTTATAATAACATTTTCGTAATCTAACTTTTGATTTGAGAGCTTCCCACTTATAATATAGTATGATGATAGTGGACAAGTGAAAGTAGAGTAGGAAGTAGATTCAATTTTCTTTATGAGGTAGATTGAAGACTCCCGAGAAAGGAAACACACATTACAGATAGTCACAAATCATTACCAATTATATTATCTCATAAATTGAATGTAAGCAACTGTTCAACTATGTTGTGATATTTTCGCCAACCCCATTCAATAGGACTCTGAAAGCAAGATCGGTCTAGTTTCATATCAATTAGGCATATTTTCACTTGACTGTTGTAATGTGTATTCATGCTTCCTATTTATGAGATAGGTTTGTACGTGTGACTATATATATATCCTGTATGCTATTCAAAGTTTCTGTATAATAGCAAAAAATTTGCAGATCATAGAATGAGAAATTTTCAATCTCCTTACTTGTTTATACAAATATCCAATTCTAAACTACCAACATTTAGATATTTTGCAAGTGGTTTTCGATATGATGAAAAGTTCAGAGATAGGGACAACTAGAGTTCTCTAGACTATTTTTTAATCCATCGCAAATTCAACCCTTTTTCTTGCAGAAATTAATTATCCAACACAAGATTGGAATATGTTGGTCGATCACTTTGTTTACCCTTTATTGAATTTGTTCACACCCTCCGTGGAAATAGGGGCAGAGGTAGAAGCTTGGCTATGATTTCGAGAGAACTCAATAGCTTTTGTTCAGTTTATTGTTGTTACATGTATTCATGTATCCTATTTACGAAGAAAGAATATGTCCATTAACAAAAAAAATTTGCAGATCACAGAATGAGAAGTTTACTATCTCCTTATTAGTTTATACAGGTAAGGCAACATTTAGAAAAAGAGTAAACAAATATCCAATCCTAATCTACCAACATTTACAACAAACAAAGAAAAAATCCATGGAAATTGAAATTGCTAATTTGCTCACTGGAGCCTGTTCTGGCACAAACAATATGTACATAAAATTTGTAGTAATACAAACCTCAAAATTAAGTGCAACCTTCATTTTGTAAGACTACAACTTCTCCATTATTTTTTGAATTGACGACACTGTTTCTAAGATCAGTCGTTGGCCTCTAATTACAAAGTAATACTTGTTGGGCTGTTCTTTAAGAGAAATCACTAAAAAGTCGCCGGCCTCTAAATACAAAATCGACCAATATTCATATAGGTTACATACACAAAATCATTTATATTTTAAAATGAATAAATCATCACAAGAGAGGTCACTTTGATGACATCTAGCTTTAATTTTTTCATCTCAAAACATATATAATTTTACCAATATTCATATTTAAATTCTCCTAAAGGAAAAATATCATTCCCAAAGCTAAAAGTGACTTAATTAACGTGGTCCTGAATTAATCCAAAAGGGAAATATTTACTATGTTAATGTGGTTTTATCTTTACTAATTCTCAGAGTTTGTTGTATATACGTTTGAGGTATAATTTTTTTAAAAAATTTCATGAAACAATTTTGAGGGTCAATGATGTATGGGAAATAATAGTTATCTTTATGTTTGAGTTTTTTTAAAAAATAATAAAAAATAAAAAAAAACAAATGTACCAGCCCTCTCTTTTTGATTTTTTAATGAAGAAAATTTTAAAGTTAATTTTAGATGGTAGAAATTGAAATAGGGAAAAAGATCTTTAAATAATGAAAGTCTTGCAAAATTGAAATTTTTTGTGGGAAGAATTTATATGGGAAAACTGAAAATATACTTTTGGTAAAGTTACTTTAAGTTCTGAAAGTTATTTTGCTTCATCATTATTTGGGTGAATAAATTTTTGAATGATGACATAGTGTGAGTGGGTACATATAATGTTTGGATGAAACTATGTTATTAGCTTATTATTTATATGACAAAATGCTTCATGAGAAATTGGTTCAACTTGTTATGAGTTATGAAAATATTATTTATCTTATTTAAAATGTTAAAAATGTGGGGGTAAGGTGTCTTACAAAAGTTATGCCATGAGAATTTTTTAAAAGTGAGAATATTTTACTTGGTCTTATTATTCAAAATTCCTGTGTGTTTATGCCTTATGGGGGTGCCATTGGATGTAAATCAGCTAAATATAGTTTATTATTTTAGAATTGGTTGATAATGAGGTTGAGTGGTTAAGTAATTTTTTAATGAGTATTCAAGCTGAAATAAAATTAACGAGTCTATATATTGTGATTGTCAAGTAGCATTAGCTGTAGTGAAAAAAAATAATTCTTTCAATGACAAAATCAGATACATGTGTTAGAGACATAAAGTGATAGAACAAATATTAAGAGATGAAATTATGTCTATAAATTATGTGAAGTCAGAAGTGAATTTGGACAATTCTATAACTAAATCTTTGAAAAAATATTTATAAGAAGCTTCAAAGAAAATGGGACTTTCGTCAAGTTGTCTATAACATGATGGTAACCCAACCTTGTGATTCAAAATTCAATGAAATAGGTTCAAATGGGTAATAACAAGTCATTAATTATTTGATCTTGTGCATTATAAAATTTATCCCTTATATAATATAGTATGTTATGCATATAGTGCAAATCTGCAAGAAAAGTGAAACTGAGTTGTAACTTAATCCATTATCATATCTTTTATAGGTAGTGTATTGATCTGCAGAATACATTTGATGGATAGACCTATATAAGTATGAAGTGGTGCATGTAATTGTGATAAATTTCTTGAGCACTCATGAATACCAGGACATGCGCATGACCTCTTAGTGCAAAACACAAACAACAACAAAGTTTGTGCAAGTGTAATGTGATAAAATAAAGACTCTGAACATATAAATGAATTCTTGGTTCATAGAATTTTTTTAACGAATTGGGTCAGGCCAAGATTTTATTAAAACAAAAAAGAGGCAATCAACAACGTCTTGGATAGGCCCAAAAGTGGCCCACTCAAAAAATAAAAGAGGCAATCAACAAAGTCTTGGATAGGCCTAAAAGTGGCCCACCCGAAAAACAAAGAACATGAAAAGAAAAAGGAAAAAAAAGTGAGTCTCAAAAGGGAAAGCTAAGAGATAACAGATCAGAAAAGTTTAGAAGCTTTAGGCAACCCCAAGAAACCCTCATTTTTGTCAAAATCTGGTCGTCGAAGTTTCCATCTCAACTTTCTTCTTCCTCCATGGTTGAAGATCAGGTGTCGTTGAAGCTCCCTTCCATTAATGTACTTCCGTTGAAGCTCAGGTACCTACATTTTACCTCTTCTTCGATTGTTCATTTTCCCTTCTAAGGTGTATTCTCCGTGGGAGCCTCATTGAGACTGATACCACTCACAAAGAATACACCTAAGAGTGGTTATAAACTCAAATTAAAGGCTAATTAAGCTTTATTTTGTCGGGCCTTATCCACCAGAGCAATCAGAGCAAGCAATTAGCTGGATGTATGCATTTTTTTGTCCTCAGAAGCTTCAAAAATGGTATGTCTTCTAATCATCTGTAAATATTATTTTGTAGTGCTTGAAGTCCTATCCTGAGTTATCTTGAATCTAGACCTTGATTAATAATTTATATCCTCCTTCAAAATAAAGACATGAGACAAGATATCACTAAAGGTTAATAAAAGATGTATAAAGTGGACTTGTAACATAAAAGATAAGATTTTAAGGCAAAATAACTGACTAGACTATTCCTATGCTTGGTGTGATATCACTTGAACACCCCAAGCTCTCATTGGGTGCGATGATAACATATCACCAAATAGAAATTCTAAACTTCACCAATTATTTTATAAGTTTAATCTTGTTTCTCTAGGTCTGGTTCATAGTCTACGTGACACCAGATCCGACACATTATTCTCATTTGTGAAAATCCAGCAAAACTTCCTGTTTTATTTTATTTGTTAATATTCTTTTTGAGATATGTGAGAGATTGTTAAAAAAATATTATCTCAAAAAGAATAAAATTATCTTTTAGAATTTATCTAATTAATTTTGCTCAAAAGAAATCATTATATATTTATTACTCTTAGATATGACAACATTCATTTGATATTAATTTTGGTCAAACATCTAATGGCCGAACGTTCAAAAGTTGAATTTTGTAGAACAAATTTTCTTAATTGAATTATCTTTTAGAATCTCTCCAAGTAATTTTGGTCAAAAAAATTATTATATTTTTGTTACCCTTAAATATGACAACATTCATGTGCTATTAATTTTGGATCAAACATCTAATGGCCGAACATTTAAAACTTGATCAATTTGATAGAGTTTACAATTATCTTATAAATTGTCTTTAAGACCTTTTTACTATCATTTTTAATTCCTTTTTTCAAATGTATGGCAGATGAAGACCATCATCTTTACTTTTCTGTATATACTTTTCAAGTGTTCATGAAAGTAAGAGGAAAAACAGTAAGGAAAAGACTAGAGAGAAAATATTTTCTTCTTTTCAATTATTTTGCTGGGTTTTTAATCAAGTTAAAATCTTTGTTATCTAGTGCTCTTAGTTCTTTACTAGAAGAGATTGTTGAATCCTGGGGGTACACCTGCATCGGGTAAAATATCCTTAAGAACACTGTCATAGGCACGCCTCAAGCTATGAGAATTTTTTGTGATTTCTAATATTTTTCCAACATATATGACATGAATTTAATGATTTGATTTATTTTCAAGGAACTTCTCCTATTATAAATAAAGTTATATGCTTTTTTACACTTTCAAACTGTAACATAGTAAATTTAAGATTCGTTCTCTTATTTTTTCTTACATTAGCCAAAAACTCTTTCATTTGGAATGCAATTTTCTCCGATGAATTTTATGGTAGAGAAAAAATGGAACTGTATTTGCAATCAACAACTTGTCAATCAAATAGTAATAGTTTTGAATTTTGCTAAAAGCATAACATTATTTATTGATTTTGGTGTATATGTTTGTATTTATGTACATTTATAATTTGTTACTTTGTTTGTCACTAGGGCTTTGCACTGGCAGCCAAATGGTTGTCAACACTCAAATACTGACAGAAGTGCCTCAATGTGTTGAGAGCGTCAATAGTGTTAAAGAAGAAAAATGGATAAATACTCTTAGCTTCTATAAACCCATGCTCAAAGGTATTCCATTACTTAATAAACTATATTTTTGTAAATTTGATATAATGGGATGATCTTTTCTTTTCACTAGATTCATTATAAAGATTAGATTTTGGGAAGATTTTCTCTTTTGTAAGGTAAATAATTTATAAGTGAAGTAGTGTTGGAATGATTTGGGTTGCGCACGATTCTCTCATCGTTTGTTAGAGTTTTGCAATCATTTCCCCCTATATTCTTGATTTTTCGGCAACTCAATTAGCTGCACATTAAAAAAATAAATGAAATCTTGAAAGGACGACATAATTTATAGCTCTGATGAATCGTATGATGACATGATTAAACAATGGGGCAGTGGAATTCACAAGTTTCTAGAGGACGACTTTAAAACTGTTGCTTATCAGTAGGAATGGACTGAAGAATCTGAATTACCTGCATTACATGCACACTACATCAGAAGAGCGGACATGCAGATTAGAGACGTGGCCAAGAAACATGTAGTACCTTTCCTCCCGCTAAATCATTAATGAAGTTTCATGTAGTGTCCAAAGAATAGAATCATTGGATAGTTAGTCCATTATTATCATGCCAACAAAGTACTTTATTCCATAAATTTTCTTCCTACTTTTATCAAATAGTGGATGTGAATTTTTAATCTAATCCTAATTTCTTGTCTCTAAACCATTTTGCGAATAGAGTTTCCAGTCATTCCCTTAGTGTCTTGCCTAAAGGGGTCAAAGTTCTATATTCTAGCAGCGGGTTACTCCTTTGTCAAGGGTGGGAGAATTATTATGTTAGTAATTTTTTAATCAAAGATTGGAAACTTATCCCTCCTCATCAATATTATCATGAATTTGATCCAGCTGTTGTTCTTGCATTTGATCCTCGGGGTAATATTGAGTCATATTATCACATTGTCATTGCAGTCCCTCTTGTTGGTCAGCCAATTGTATTTTTTGAGATTTACTCATCTCAATCAAATTCCTGGAGGTGTTTTTCTTGAGACTGTCTTGAGTTAGAAGATACAACTGTTATTAGTGGAGGATTTCATATGAAGGGGATGGCTTACAGGAATACAACATCAAATGATGTGCTATTATTCATTGTGAAAAATGATATCACAACAGTTCTACATGAGATATAACATAGCTGTCCTTCGATATGAGTTAAAGCATCATATCTCCCAGTGGAATAGGCACATGTAGAATTGATATGAAACTGTTTTTTACATTGAGTGCTAGTAAATCATTTGATGTTGTATTCCAGTAAGCCATCACCTTCATATGAAATCCCTCACCAATAATATTGTATCTTCTAAATCAAGAAAGTCTGAAGAAAAGAACCTCTAAGAATTTGATTTAGACGAGTATATCTCAAAGAAGACAAACTGACTGACCAAGAAAAAGGATTGCAATGACAATGTGATAATATGATTACATATTACCTTGAGGATCAAATGTAAGAACCACAACTAGATCAAATCCATGATAATACTGGTGAAAAGGGATAAGTTTCCATTCTTTGGTTATAGGGTTACAAACATAATAATTCTCCCACCCTTGACAAAGGAGTAACCCACTTCTAGAACTAAGAACTTTTACCCATTCAGGAAAGAAACTAAGAGAAGGACTGGGGACTCCATTCGCAGAATGGTCCAGAGACAAAAAATTAGGACTAGATTGATAATCTATATTTGTTGTTTGATAAAAATAGCCTGAAAGTTTATGGAATAAAGTACTTTGCTGGTATGATAATAATGGACTAACTATCCAATGATTTCATTCTTTGGATACTGTCTGAAACTACATTAATGATTTAGCGGGGAGGAAAGACACTACATGTCTCTTGGACACATCTTTGATCTTCATGTCCTCCCTTGTAATGTAGTCTGCAAGTAATGCATGTAATTCAGATTCTTCATTCTGTTCCTATTGATAACAACAACCTTAAAGTTGTCCTCTGGAAACTTGTGAATCCCACTGCCCTGGTGTTCAGTCATGTCATTATTCGATCCATCAGAGCTACTAGTCATGTCGTTCTTTCAAGATTTCATTTATTTTTTTAATACACAGGTAATTGAGTTGCCAGAAAATCAAGAACAAGGTGGAAGAAATGTTTGTAAGACCCTAACGGCGATGAGAGAATCATGTGCAATCCAAATCATTCTAATACTACCTCGCTTTTAAATTATTTATCTTAGAAAATAGGACATCTTCCCAAGATCCAATCTTTAGAATGAATCCTATGAGAAAAAAAAGATCATCCCTTTATAGCATATTTATGGACATATGATTTATTAAGTAATGGAATACCTTTGAGCATGGTTATTTTTGAGATATATGAAGTTTTGATGATTGACAAAATGACATGAAACAAGTAAGTCAAGCAAGTTCATCGATGTAGTGTCTCAAGAGCTAAAACTATCAATGGGACCACATTATGGATAATTGCAAAAAGTGCAATAATCAAAGAATAGAAGTTACTGCTTCAGTAATTAATCAGACACAAATATGGCCAAATACTGAAGAGGTTCAATTCGACTACAACACTGAAGAAGCAAAGAGTTTGAATACAAGAAGGAGTCACAATTGAAGAAGAACTCTAAGAAGGAGTTCGTGTTGAAGAAGGAGTCTTGATTAAAGTAAAACTCTTTGAAGAGTTTTTCTTAAATATAAGATCTGTACAACAAAGGAGTTACACACTCACAAAGCAAAAAAGATAATTGACAAATTGACTTGGAAAGTGTAAACTGAATACTGAAGGATAACATTGAAGAACCATGTCCTAGTATAGAGTCTAGATAAGAGGTTTAGCATTGATGTATTGGGATTTGTTCATTGAGTTGTAATCTTAGTTTCAGTGTGTTATAAACTGAATTAGGATTGTTTTCTTCAAGTTGGAAAAACTTGAAGAATTGGGTACAAAAACCTTGGGAGGTTGGTGTTGTTAGGAATTAGAGTTTATAATTTCTTAGGTTACATAGGTTTGTAATCTTTTGTTGAGAGGCTCATTGTGTTGAGTTGTCATTCCCCAAGCCTACACCCTAGATGTAACACGGTGCTTAGAGCCATAAGTGACCCCAAGATAACCTATGGCATGACATAATACTAAATGTTCTGTATAAATAAGACTGAGCGGAAGCTAAGCTGATAAAAACATAAGTTTTAGGATTTATATGAAAAGCTCTGAAAATAATATACAACTAAAAAGTAAGACCCAATTTGAAAATAAGCTAAATGTCTAAGTCTATGTCTGGAAGTCTCTACTACTGGAGAGTGGCTGTGACAAGTCTCCAGCTAACTCTAAACACTGAAAGCGAAAGTACTAAATAAAATGTCATAAAAGTCCATCCTCGGATGATGAGGACTCACCACTAGTAACTGCTGATGTGGTGCTGGATCGCACTAACTATGATGTTGAGACTGAGAGCCTGAACATGATATCATAATATGATATAAAACAAAGAAGTATGCGGTCAATACTTTGAATGTACTAAGCATGTGAGATATGCACTAACTTTAAAATCATGAGAAAATATATATGTACTGAAAGCATGGCTGGAAACTGGACTAAGTATGAACATATGAGAATGCATAAGTCAAACTGTAGAATATAAGCTCTTTCACTAAAGAGGGTGTAAATCATGTTTCTGAACTATAACTGTAAGATCAAGGTGTTTAAACATAAGTAAAGCTGTTACTTGGAGATCCATAGACTAAAAAGATGGATTATGTTTGTGAGTCATGAAATAGTTCAACTGAGATGAAAATCATGAGTCATATTTAATGTAAATCCTTAGGGTAGTTTCTTCTACTGAGCATGATGAAAATACTGATATACTGTACTGAATGCAAAGAACTGTGCTGTAGTACAATGGTCCAAACATAAGATGCATAAAATCTGAGATGCAGAAGTATCCTAAAAAGACATAATGAAAACAGTAAAACTGAACTAAGGGCCATGTACAAGTCTACTGAGTCTAATTATTTGGGAGAGTCTGTTAACTTACATAAACCACGTGAGCTAAATGTGGAGTCCGATGTATACGCCTAATCGAGAGGATCCAATATACCTTGCCAGGGTATAGAGGCATGACTTACGTGATCACTAGTTCTGATGCCCAACTAAGGGGCTAAATAAACCTATGGTGGCAAGTAGTTCTGGGACTTTAGGCTATGCTGAACCCTAGTCCAACTCGGTGCTAAGTACTACTTCCAAAACTGGTATGCTAGCTCAATTAAACTGAAGTTCTGGAATGCTGCATCAGAAATAGACTAGTCTAAAATCATTCTTTTCTGAAAAGTTGTAAACTAAAAGCTGAATAAAGTCTGTTTAAAACTCAATACTAGAAATCTGGGTTAAACTCGGAAGGAATCTAGTTCATGAGAAAATACTCCAATTTTGGTCTAAGTTCTTGAAAAGAAAGCTAAATTATGTAGAAGATACTGTAAATCCAGGCTAAGTCTGTTTTATCTGAATTCTACAGATTTTAAGAAAATATCCATAAAACTTCATGCAATATCTCTTAAAACATGTAGGGGAACCTATTAAATCATAAGAGTTAAATTCTGTGAAACATGTATAGTTGGGTATAAACCCTAGAATCATAACTTGTGAAAATCATACTGAAATCTGAAACTTTTGGCATGACAGTGAAAGGAAACCCTCATTGAAATCCCACATACCTGAGAGCAAAACCTTTGGTGAAATCCGTAGGTTTGAAGCCTGGAGTTGAAGAACCCTAATTCTTGCCTTGGAGAAGAAAATTGCCTTTTTTCTCTATTTTTGACTAAGTATCGATATGATTTTTGGGGTAGCTTAGGCTTAATAACAGGTTTAGGCTAGTTAAAACAACGTAGTTTTGGTGTTGAAAGAGTGAGAAAAGACCAAATAATCCCTTAAAAATGCATTAATAGTGCAAAACAGGTCTGTCTGACGGTTCAGGTGACGAACTCTCAGACCCTTGATGAGTCATCACTTGAACCGTCAAGCATAAACAAAATTTTGGTCTTTCTGGTTAGGCTGACGAATTGCTTGACGAATCGTCAGAAGTGTGACGACTCGTCAGCCGAGTCATCACCCTTAGGCAGATTGATGTCTTCTTGGTAAACTGAGCATAACATTTTACTCTGAGCTCGGATTAATGCGCGATCGGTGGTGTTGGAAAGAAGCTCGAAGACCTTTACTTTGGTAGATAACGGCTACCTAATTCTTCATATGCTAGGATTAATGATCGTTTAAAGCTGACACTAGTTGGATCTTACATGAGAACTTAATCGATTGGGGTGATTTTGAACTCAACTTGTTGTTAGGAGCTACTTATAAATATGATTCGCATCCAAAACACTCAGCACACTAAAGAAATGAACATTGCACTCATGAAAATATTTCGGGTCTTTAGCTTTGAATTTTTGGAGTGTTACATTAGTGAAGTTGAGATTAAATCCTGTAGAGGTACATGTCGTGGTTTTTTACACCTATTGTGAGCCAGGTGTTTTCCACGTAAAACTATTGTGTTCCTTACTTGTTGTGTTTATAGCTTTCATTGAAATATGTTAGGCAACCTATTTCACTCATAGCCAACTCATATGTTAAATTTACTAAAATACTAGGTCGTGTAACATATCAGGTTTATACAAGCTAAAAGTATTTTTTTCATATTCCTTCTTTAACACGATTGATTCTCTCCATACATTGAGATACTTCTGTAAGTATTTGAGTGATTACTCATGACTGTTGTACATGCATTTGATTGCTACTGCAAAATCCTAGCAATATACAAAGTAATAAATTATACACCTAAGTATAAGCATAGATACCAAAATCTATAAATAATGTTACACTTTTAGTGAAATTCAAAATCTTAACCATTTGAGTGGCATGTTATTGATTGCAGATATAATTTCCTTTTTCCTCTTACGAAAAAATTTGTCAAAGAAAATTGTACTCGAAAAGGAAGAGTATCAGGCTAATGTAAGAAAAAATTAGTGAATGAATCTTGATGAATTCACTATGTTATAGTTTAAAAGTGTAAGAAAACATACAACGAGGAGAAGTTCCTTGAACATAAACCAAGTCATTATATTCATTTTTATATATATGGATTTGGTTTCTAAAATTTTGAAAAAAGTGGTTGTATTTATTATGTAAGTAAAATAGTATTATTCCTTCTAATTTATTGTGGAATCCATAGTTTTTCCTAATTAGCCTCGAAGATAGACATAGAAAAATAATAGATATTAATCCTTAAATGTAGTTCTAGATAAGATTTTCTCAAGATGGTATCTAGTCTATATATTTATTTTTCTTAATTAATATACCTTTTTAATTAAAAGAATAACCTATGCTTTGAACTTTTGAAGGATTAAACAAGTCAAACTTTCATGCATAAATATGAATCAGTTTTACTAAAATAAAGTATGTACTATCTTTATTACATCTTATATGATACACTTTTATTTTATGGGTGTGTTCGGCATGGAGGAAAATATTTTTCAAGAAAATATTTTCTAGGAAAATAAGTTATTAACAACTTATTTTCTTGTGTTCGGTATGCAAGTAGAAAATTTTTTCCTAAAAATATTTGTATATATATCTAACATAAGACAATGAAAACGGCTAGGGATAGAATGATAGATATTGTGATAGGGAAGGGGAGGGGGAGGGTAGGGGATTGTGGTAGGTGGGTGGGTGGGAGGGGGGGGGGGTAGGGTAGGGCAGGGGAGGGGGTAGGAAATATATTTATTTTTTAAAAAAATATTAAAATTAATATTTTTCTTTTGGCGGGAGTGGGGTCAAGGTAGGGAGGTGGGTTGAGTAGGAAATTCTTTTTTAAAAATAAAATAAAAATAAATTATTTTTGGGAGGGGGGCAATGGGGTGGGGTTGGGGTAGGGAAACAAATTTGGGGGGGGGGATGAGGGTGTTAGGGGTTGGGTAGGGGTGGCTAAGAAAAAAATAAATTTTTTTGAAAGGGGTTGGGGTGGGAATTTTTTTTAAAAATAAAATAAAATTAATTTTTTGGGGGGAGGGGAACAGTGGGGTGTCACGACCCGATTTATCGGTCATGATGACACCTACAACCCCCAGTAGGCGAACCAATCCCCGTAGCCTGGAACAGTTAGTAATGGGCTACCTTCTAACAGTTTAAACGAAAGAGCAGGTAAAATAACGGAAGCAGCGGAACAAGATAAAGAAATTAGATAACAAGGATAACATATATGAAAAGCAGAAACTAAACCAACCCAAAACCTGGTGTCATAGCGTATAAGAGCCGAACTACATCAGGAGTACAAAGGTCCAAAAGTCATATATACACAATGTCTCCGCAACAATAAGAGTATAAAATACACCAAGGATAATTGAAGTCAAGCTCTGAACGCCAAGAGCTCACTCTCAGCCTGGATGATCCAAAAACTGCACCCCGCACGAGTCTCTGACACACTAACGGTGATGGCCCATGCTAGGATCTGCATCAGAAGATGCACAGGGTAGGGTGAGCACCAAATGCGAAGCACAAGGTACCCAGTAGGTATCATAGGCCGACTAGGCAAATATAAAGTAAAAGAGCAATAACAGACAAAGTAGGAGCAAACAGTCACAGAAATCAACGATAAGCACACAGGAGCTAGCCCAGAGGGAAGACCGCAGAAAACAACATATAAGTCTAGCATGTAGAATATACATACACACAACAGGCACAGGTGAAAGTAAGGATGACGCACCTGGGATCCTCGCAAAAATAATATATATATACGCATAAGTTCTAAAAATGGATGGTATATTGGTAACCTCAAGTATAAAGAATGGGAGAGAAGGGTAAAGTAGACATGCTCGATAAATAGAATAAATAACCAGTCAACCATATCAACCCCAATACAGAAGTAACAACCTAACAAGTCCAGTTCCACACTTGTAACCGTAGAAGAGAACAAATCCATAATACAGTAAAGAGAGTCTACCTACAGTCCCCCGACTGCCCATACAACCGAGGAACACAATCAAGTGAAAACAAACCCTCCGGCATCCCATACTACCGGAGCGTACAATCAACATACAACAAACAAGGGTGATATCTCAAACAATGAATGATATGATGCATGAAAACCTCAGGGTGAAATAAAACCTCTGTATGTACCTCCTCCGATGCCAATCGGGCCCAGCAGGCAGGTTCCATGGAAGGACACAACCCGTGTACCTCTACACCGTATACCCTTCCCCTCGGCACACTCAGCCCAAAGCCTAGGGACTGGAGCGGCAAGGTCCATGGAGGTCCCAGACCCCATACTAAAACTCAGAATCAAAATGTGTCCTCCGGAATTGAGTCTGGGTTCAAGCCAGTGGCTAAGTCTCAAATATGCATACCTAGACCCCGTCTAGGACTAAAATAGTGAAAAATAAGTCTAAAAAACCCTTCCAAGGGTGCCCAGGCACAACCGGGTCTAAAATAGTAGTAAAAACATCTTAGATGCTCGACCCGGCCGAGCCTGATATCATTTCAAATCAGTAAGAAAACTCAGATAGCACTCTCGAGTCTAGCAATAGTAGCAAAATCATGATAAAACCATATTTTAAACCTTCTTTTACCCCAAGAAGATCCACGCATCAAGTCAAATCATTTCCAAATCCAATTTCATCGAAAATGGGCCCCCGGGGCCATGTAAGGTTTAGAAAATTAGTTTCCGTAGGCCCGTAGCCAAAAACCATAATAAATTGTGAAAAAACCTCTTTATATGCATGGAAATGATATGATCATCACAAATAGCTTCCCGACTTCTCACAATCAACCTAATGGCCCTGCACAGGCTCCGGAGCTACTCAGCAAGCATAACCAGCCTAGAAGGATATTTCTATGTTCGGGACTCGCGGACATTCCCAATAATCCCACCTTCTAAGTTTCAAAGTCAACAAGACCTCACGGGGTCACAAGGGTAATAAATATATCAACTAATAGGAATACTACACACAACGGAGGAAAAAAATAAGATGAATCACGGAAAAGAGGTCAAGGTCTGTGGTACCAACCTAATAAGCCAAACCGAGGATGCCAACTAGTACAATTTTACCCGATATATGCGAAGGCTAGGGAGTTAAGCCGTAACCTATATGTCGTTTGATGACAAGTTGCGAGAATGATGATATACGAGGCTGAGCTGCTTTGAGAAGCTCCGAACGAGAATCAAACTATCAAATTCATGAATAAAATGTTACGACGAGTCTAACGATACCCATATTGCTACAATTGTAGTCGGGTCGATATCCGGGTCAAAAACGGGCCTGTGGGGCCTGCAACCCGAAACCAAAAACAAAAAGAACCACGATGACCCCAACAATTCCAAGAAGTCATGCTCCAAATTTGAGGACAATTGGATAAGGGAAGGGCACCAAAACAGCCCGCCCAAGTTGGGGATTAAAGAATGGAAATTTCAAAAATTAAAATGGAAATTGGGCAAGAATTACTTACCAAAATAACGCAAAATTAGCCCAAGACGGATAAAACTTCACACCCACGAACATGCACAAGCTTAGGGGGAAGAATCTATCATAAAATCCAAGCTTTGGATGAGCATCAATGGATGAATTAAGAGAAAAACCAAAGAAGGCAAGTTGCGGAAGATGACTTACCAAGAGGCAAAGAACTACGGATAATCGACAAACAAATAATTTTCCAAGGTTTAGAACTGAATTGGAGCAAAATGGTGGAGAGAATTTTGAGTTTTAGAGTGAGAAAAGTGAGGAGAAGGGCTGGAAAAAATGAAACGACAACAATAAATAACTGTTGTCCGCAGCTGATTTTCTGCACTTTTTAGAAAACTCGACGGGGCATTCTAGGCACAATCAGAAACTGATATTCAAAAACCAATAGTGCTAGTAGAGTGAAAACGACGTTCCGGACTCAACGGAATTGACAAAACTTTCATACGAGGTCTTTTTGGAGAAATGTTGACCCAAGTTAACACTAACAAAAAGGAACTCAAAGGCTCAAAATGAGTCCGACTGACCCGGAACCCGCACCAACCATCTTCCTAGCCTAAACTCAATATTTCAGAGCTGATGGAATCATCGGATTTCAAATTCGACACTCCGATCATCGAAAGTCAGCCAAACTTACACTTTCATCTCCAAATGGCCTGAAAAAAATGAGAAAACAACACAAACCCCACACCGGACGTTCTCAGGCCTCAACTAAAGGTCCAACTAGACCAAACTCATCGCTTCAGAGCTAACAGAACTGTCAGAATTCAATTTCGAGCACGTTAGCTAAGAATGTTGACTAAAGTCAATAATATTCTATGTTTAAAGCTCTAAAACAGGTGAACGGCTAAAACGACCAAACGAACGACCAGGGCATCGAACTACTGATCGCAGCAAGCCATAAATAACTTGGGGCCGCTATAGGAAGGCTCTAATAGTGCAATAAATATGAAAACACGAAGATGACCGAAAGGTTCATCACAACATCCACTACTAAAAAGACTTTTGTCCTCAAAAGTCAAGCAGAAGGGAGTTCCTGAAAGCTCGAACAACTGCGGATACTGAGCACGCAACTCACTTTCGGTCTCCCAAGTAGCGTCCTCGACCGGATGATGCCTCCACTGCACTTTCACAATCAGAATCTCCCTAGATCTCAACCTCCTGACATCTCTGGCCAGAATAGCTATCGACTCCTCAACAAATGATAAACTCTCATCCAACTGAACTGAATCCCAATGCAACACATGAGACTCATCAGGCACATACCGGCGCAACATCAAAACATGGAAAACTGGGTGAACAACTGAAAACATCGGAGGCAAGGCTAACATGTAGGCAACACTACCAACCCTCTGTAGAATCTCAAATGGCCCAATAAACCTGAGGCTAAGCTTGCCCCGCTGACCAAATCTCATCACGCCCTTCATGGGCGATACTCGAAGGAAAACCAGATCACCAACACTGAACTCCAAGGCACGAAGTCTACGATCAGCATAGCTCTTCTGCCTACTCTGGGCTGCTCTAAGTGTGTCCTGGATCAAACAGACTCGGTCCAAAGAATCTTTAAGTAAATATGTACCATGCGGTCTGAAATTTAACCCATCAAACCAACCAATAGGCGATCTGCAACGCCTACCATACAAAGCCTCAAAAGGTGCCATGCCAATGCTCGAATGAAAGCTATTATTATACGCAAACTCAGCCAATGGCATAAACTGATCCCATGAACCTCCAAAGTCAAGAACACAATCCCGAAGCATGTCCTCCAGGACCTGAATAGTTCTCTCGGACTGTCCATCTGTCTGAGAGTGGAAAGAAGTACTAAGCTGAACCTCTGTACCCAAATCCCTCTGTATAGCTCTCCAGAACTGGGATATGAACTGAGTATCGCGATCTGAAATGATATAAGCTGGGACTCCGTGCAACTGTACTATCTCATGAATGTAGATCTGAGCTAACCTCTCTGCCCCGTAGGAAGTCTGAACAGGCAAGAAATGTGCTGACTTAGTCAGCCTGTCAATGATCACCCAAATGGAGTCAAACCCTCGAGTAGTACGAGGCAAACCAACAGCAAAGTCCATTGTAATACCTTCCCACTTCCACTTAGGAATGGGAAGTCGCTGCATCAAACCACCCGGTCTCATGTGCTCGAACTTCACCTGTTGACACTTCAAGCACCGAGATACGAACTCATCCATGTCCCGCTTCATACACTCCAGCAGTAAAGCAATCTCAGGTCTCTATACATCTTCACTGTGCCAGGATGGATGGAGTATCTAGAATAATGTGCCTCATGGAGTATCAACTGTATCAAATCACCAACTCTCAGAACACAAAGTCGACCCTCAAACCTCAGAATCCCATAAGAACCTAAGTGAACTCTGCTGGGATCCGATAAGTCAAGCCTAACCAAATAGTTAGCCAAGGACTGGAGGTCCAAGGCCAACAGTCGCTCAGAAGCTGAATGTGAAGCTAGGCTGCCCATATTCACCGCCTTCTGACTCAAGGCATCCGCTACCACATATACCTTGTACAGATGGTATAAAATAGTGAAATCATAGTCCTTCAGCAACTCAATCCATCTCCTCTGTCTCGAGTTCAGCTCGCGCTAACTCGTAATGTACTGAACACTATGATGGTCGATGAATGTATGACAATGAACTCCATATAGATAGCGCCTCCAGATCTTGAGCGCAAAGACTACCACTGCCAACTGAAAGTCGTGAGTGAGGTAGTTGCACTCGTGAACGTTCAGCTACCTCGACGCATATGCTATCACTCAATCCTGTTGCATCAACACACAACCAAGACTGACCCCTGAAGCATCACAATACACGGAGAAACTCTGACCCTGAATCGACAAAGTCAAAACTGGAGCTGAAGTCAATAATGCCTTAAAGCCTCTGGAAGTTATCCTCGCACTGATCAGACCACTGAAATGGAATATCCTTCCTAGTCAGCATAGTCAAGGGTGCTGTTATGGAAGAAAATCCCTCACTGAACCATCTGTAATACCAGACTAACCCAACAAAGATGCGAACCTTGGTAGGAGTAGTAGGTCTAGGCCAATCATGAACTGCCAAAATCTTACCCGGATCAACTCTAATGCCATCCTTAGACACCACGTGCCCTAGGAATGCAACTGACTCTAACCAAAAGTCACACTTTAAGAACTTGGAGTAAAGCCGATGATCTCTCAAAGTTTGAAGTACAGTCCTCAAGTGCTGCTCATGCTCATCTCGATTCCTCGAGTATACCAGGATGTCATCAATGAAGACTATCACGAATATATCCAAGTACGGGCTAAGCACCCTGTGCATCAAGTCCATGAAGGCTGCGAGGGCATTAGTCAACCCAAAAGACATCACAAGGAACTCATAGTGGTCGTAACGTGTCCTGAATGCTATCTTAGGGATGTCCTCCGCCCTAATCCTCAACTGATGGTAGCCGGACCTCAAATCAATCTTAGAAAAGATGACGGAATCCTGAAGCTGATCAAATAAGTCATCAATCCTGGGCATCGGATAACTATTCTTCACAGTGACCTTATTCAGCTGCCGATAATCAATACATATCCACATCGACCCATCCTTCTTCTTCACGAAGAGAACAGGAGCAGCCCAAGGAGATACACTCGGTCTAATAAATCCCTTAGCTAACAAATACTGGAGCTTCTGCTTAAACTCTCTCAACTCAGCAGGAGCCATACGGTAGGGAGGAATATAAATGGGTCTGGTGCCTGGCTCTAACTCAATGGCAAAATCAATATCCCTCTCAGGTGAAAGGCCTGGCAGGTCGGTAAGAAACACATCTAGGAAGTCTCTAACCACAGGAACAAACTCAGAAGAAGTAGGGTCAGCACTAGTATCTCGGACATATGCTAGATAAGCTAAATACCTACGGGATATCATCTTTCTAGCTCAAAGACAAGAAATGATCCCAGATGGTGTATGGCTAATAGAACCCTACCACAACTGGGGATACACCGAGCACGGCTATGGTAACGGTCTTGGCATAGCAATCCAAAACTGCACGGTGAGGGGACAACCAGTCCACGCCCAGTATGACATCAAAATCCAATATATCAAGTATCATCAGGTTAGCCCAAGTATCCAAATCACCAAAAAATTTCACACAGGATCTCACAATCTGATCTACTACTAAAGAATCTCCTACTTGGTCGAAATAGAAACATGCATAAACAATGGCTCACTATCCAACCCCAAACAAGGCAGAAAGTAGGCAGATACATATGAACAAGTGGATCCAGGATCAAACAAGGCACAGGCTGGCTGGCGACATACAAAAATTATACCTGTGATCACGGCATCCGAGGCCTCTACCTCCGGTCTTCTAAGGACCATATAAAACTGACGATGACCTCCACTTGCATGACCATCATCCCTACTACCTACTCTTGTACGTAGGGCACCACCCCTAGCCTGACTACCACCCCTTTAGCCATAGGCCGAGCTGCTCACAGCAGCTTGGCTAGCTGAACTGTACCCTACTGGGGGCAATCTCTAGCAAAGTGACCAATCACACCACAAGTATAGCAAGCCCCTGATGACCTACATAGTCAAGATGAACCAGCCGAACCCTAATGTCCACCATGGCCTAATGCCCCAGAATCTGTACCTCTCGACGACCGACCACTGTGACCTCGCTGACTGCCCTGACCCTGCTCAAACTGAGAATCAGAAGCCTGAAGTGATGCCTGTACCGGTCGACTAGACTGACCCTGATGCTGATGTGGCTAATAACCTCAGCCCCATTGGCTTGAACCTCTACCACTATGCCTAGAACCACTGTAACCACCCTGATGTCAAGGCCTCTTATCTTGGCCTCGGTGTCATGATGACGCGAATCCTCAATGGTGCAGGCATAGTCTGCAATGGCCTGGAAGGACCGACCGCTATTAACCAGTATCTCTGCAGGCTCTCTGAACTCTCTTCGTAGCCCCCAAACAAATTTACGGACTCTATCGACCTCAGTAGGCATAATCATGGCTCCAAACAAAGCAAGCTGATGGAACCGGGTCTCATACTCTGAGAAGGTCATGGTATCCTGAGAAAGTCTAGTGAACTCCTTCCTCCGACGCTCTCAGTCGCTTTATGGCAAGAAATTGGCCTTAAAGGCCTCATAAAACTTAGACCAGGTCAAGGGAGGTGATATAGAAGGCCTGCAAGCAACCTGTGCCCTCCACCCTAACTTTTCTGGACCCTCCAACTGATATGAAGTGTAGCCAACCCCGTGAGTCTCAATAAGCCTAAATGGTGCAATATCTCCTCGCAGGTAGTGATAAAGTCATATGGGTCCTGACCTGATGTACCAGCGAATCTTAGCGGTGCCAATCTCAGAAACCTATCCAAGGAATTTTGCTCCGTCTCTGTCATAGTAGGGCGAGGAGCAAGAGGCTGGGAAACCGATGGAACTAAAACAACCTCAGCACGGGGAGACACAGTAGTAGGCTATGCTCCTGAACTCTGAACACCCAGGGTTGCCCCCTGAGCGGATATCTGGGCTGTCTCAGAAGGACGCTCCCCAATCATACCCAATAGCTGAAGTAACAAACTCCGAATATCTGAAGATTGAGCTGGGGCTGAAGATGGCACAAAAATTGCTGCTGGAATTGGTACTGGAGCTGGTGGTGCCTGGGCTGTCCCCGGGCCCATATGCCGTTGTTATGGAGCTAACTCTGGCTCGTAATCATACTCAGGCTCTATATCCACTCTAGCAGCTCTAGCAGGTGTTGCTGCTCTGGGGCGCCCTCGACCCCTACCTCTACCCTGACGACCACCCCGGCCCCTGGCTAGAGTCGGAGGTGCAGGGGCAGGAGGCTCTCCTCCGCCAAAAGCTGAAGATCTCGTACAAACTATCTGCGGAAGAGTGAACCAGAATAAATGAGATTTCTAGAAACTTTCAAGGATACTACGCATGAAAGAAGAACAAGAATAGTCCATTTTCCTAAGATGTCACTATAGCCTCCCAAAGATGGAGTACAGACGTCTCTCCCCCGATCCAGAGGACTGTACTAGACATTGGCTCCTATATCGATGACAATGGTGAACCTAGGGCTCTGATACCAAGCTGTCACAACCCGATTTCTCGGTCATGATGGCACCTACAACCCCCCCGTAGGCGAACCAATCCCAGTAGCCCAGAACGGTAAGTAATGGGCTATCTTCAAACAGTTTAAATGGAAGAGCAGGTAAAATAATGGAAGCAAGGGAATAAGATAAAGAAATTAGATAACAAGGATAACATATATAAAAAGTGGAAACTAAACCAACCCAAAACCTGGTGTCATAGCATATAAGAGCCGAACTACATCAGGTGTACAAAGGTCTAAAATTCATATATACACAATGTCTCTGAAACTATAATAGTACAAAATACACCAAGGATAACTGAAGTCAAGCTCTGAACGCCAAGAGCTCACCCTCAGCCTGGATGATCCAAAAACTGCACCCCGCACGAGTCTCCGATGCGCTAACAACGATGACTCATGCTACGATCAGCACCAGAAGATGCAGAGGGTAAGGTGAGCACCAAATGCGAAGCACAAGGTACCCAGTAGGTATCATAGGCCGACTGGGAATTTATAAAGTAAAAGAGCATTAGCAGACAACATAGGAGCAAACAGTCACAGAAATCAACGATAAGCACACAGGAGTTAGCCTCGAGGGAAGACAGCAGAAAATAACATATAAGGCTAGCATGTAGAATATATATATACACAATAGGCAGAGGTGAAATTAAGTATGACGCACCTGGGATCCTCGCAAAAACAGTATATATACGCATAAGTTCTAAAAATGGACAGTATACCGGTAACCTCAAGTATAAAGAATGGGAGAGAAGAGTAAAGTAGACATGCTCGATAAACAGAATAAATAACCAGTCAACCATATCAACACCAATCCAGAAGTAACAGCCTAACAAGTCCAATTCCACACTTGTAACCGTAGAAGAGAACAAATTCGTAATAAAGTAAAGAGAGTCTACCTACAGTCCCTCGGCTGCCCATACAACCAAGGAAAGTAATCAAGTGAAAACAAACCCTCTGGAATCCCATACTACCGGAGTGTACAATCAACACACAACAAACAAGGATGGTATCTCAAACAATGAATGATATTATGCATTAAAACCTCACGGTGAAATAGAACCTCAGTATGTACCTCCTCCGTTGCTGATCAGGCAGGTTCCATGGAAGGACACAGCCCGTAAACCTATACTCCACCGTATACCCTTCCCCCCGACACAAGAAGCTCAAAGACTTAGGCCCAGAGTGGCAAGGTCCATAAAGGTCCCGGACCCCATACTAAAACTCAAAATCAAAACGTGTCCTCCGGAATCGAGTCCGGGTTCAAGCTAATTGCTAAGTCTTAAATATGCATGCCTAGACCCTGTCTAGGACTAAAACAGTGAAAAAGATGCCTCAAACACCCTTCCAAGGGTGCCCGGGCACAACTAGGTCTAAAAAAGTAGCAAAAACATCTCAGATGCTCGACCCGACCGAGCCTTATATTATTTCAAATCAGTAAGAAAACTCAGCTAGCACTCCGAACCGGTCGAGTCTAGCAATAGTAGAAAAATCATGATAAAACCATATTTTAAACCTTCTTTTACCCCAAGAAGATCCACGTATCAAATCAAATTATTTTCAAATCCAATTTCATCAAAAATGGGACCCCGGGGCCATGCAAGGTTTAGAAAATCAGTTTCCGTAGGCCCGAAGCCAAAAACCATAATAAAATGAGGAAAACCTCTTTATATGCATGGAAATGATATGATCATCACAAATAGATGCCCGACAGCGCACAATCTACTTAACGGCCTGCACAGGCTCCGGAGCAACTAAGCAAGCATAACCAGCCTAGAAGGATATTTCTATGTCCGAAACTTGCGGACATTCCCAATAATCCCACCTTCTAGGTTCCAGAGTCAACAAGACCTCATGGGGTCACAAGGGTAATAAATATATTAACTAATAGTAATACTACACACAACAGAGGAAAGAAATTGGATAAATCATGGAAAAGCAGTCAAAGTCTGTGGTACCAACCTAATAACCAAATCCAAGGATGCCAACTAGTACAATTTTACCCGATATATGTGAAGTCTAGGGAGTTAAGCCGTAACCTACCTATTGTCTGACGACAAGCTGCGAGAATGACAATATCCGAGGCCGAGCTGCTCTGAGAAGCTCCGAACGAGAATCAAACTATTAAATTCATGAATAAAATGTTATGACGAGTCTAACGATACCCATATGCTGAGTCGATATTCGTGTCAAAAGAGGGCCTGCGAGGCCCTCAACCCAAAAAAAAAAATGAAAAGAAACATGATGACCCCAATAATGCCAAGAAGGTATGCTCCAAATTTGAACACAATTGGACAAGGGAAGGGCACCAAAACAGCTCGCCCAAGTTGGGGATTAAAGAATGGAAATTTAGAAAATAAAAATAGAAATTGGGCAAGAATTGCTTACCAAAATGACAGAAAATCAGCCCAAGATGGATAAAACATCACATCCACGAATATGCACAAGCTTAGGGGGCAGAATCTGTCATAAAATCCAAGCTTTGGATGAGCATCAACGGAGGAATTAAGAGAAAAATCAAAGAAGGCAAGTTGGGGAAGATGACTTACCAAGAGGCGAAGAACTACGGATAATCAACGAACAAATAATTCTCCAAGGTTTAGAACTGAATAGGAGAAAAATGGTGGAGAGAATTTTGAGTTTTAGATTGAGAAAAGTGAGGAGAAGGGCTGGAAAAAATGAAATGACAACAATAAATAGCTGCTGTCCGCAACTGATTTTCTGTACTTTTTAAAAAACTCGACGGGGCATTCCAGGCACAATCGGAAATCGATATTCAAAAACTAATAGTTCTAATAGAGTGGAAACGACGTTCTGGACTCAACGGAATTGACGAAACTTCCATACGAGGTCGTTTTAGAGAACGTTGACCCAAGTCAACACTAATGAAAAGTAACTCAAAGGATCGAAATGAGTCTGACTCACCCGAAACCCAAACCAACCATCTTCCTAGCCCAAACTCAACATTTTTTGAATCTGACACTCCGATCATCAAAAGTCACCCAAAGTTACACTTTCAGCTCTAATTGGCCTGAAAACTGAGAAAACAACACAAACCCCATACCGGACGTTCTCAGACCTCAACTAAAGGTTTAACTAGGCCAAAATCATCTCTTTGGAGCTAACGAAACTGTCAGAATTCAAATTCGAGCACGTTAGCTATGTATGTTGACTAAAGTCAACAATATTCTAAGTTTAAAGCTCTAAAACAGGCGAATGGCTAAAACGACCAAACGAACGACCAGGCACCGAACTACAAGTCCCAGCAAGTAATAAATGACTTGGGTCCGCTACAGAAAGGCTCTAACAATGCAATAAATGCGAAAATGCAAAGATGACCGAAAGGGTCATCACATGGGGTGAGGGTGGGGTCAGGATAGGGATGTGGGTGCGGTTGGGGTAGGGAAAACAATTTGGGTAGGGATGGGGGTTAGGGGTGGGTAAGAAAAAAGATTAAAAAATTTTTGGAGAGGGGGGGGGGGAGTGGAAGTAACAGGGTGAGGTAAAGTGGGGGATGGGTGTGAGATTTGGTGGGATAGAAGATTTTGAGAGTGGTATGAGACATTACCACTTGTTTTTCCAACTTTAATTAAGGAAAACTTTTTCCTTATTTTCAAGGAACTGTTTTCCTAAAGAAAATATTTTATAAATTTTTTAACCAAACAAACATGAGAAAATAGGAAAACATTTTTCTTCATTCCGAACACACCTTAATAGTCAAACAATTTTTATTCAAAATTTTTATTTACCTTACGTGTTTTTAATTATAAATTTCTGATTTATGGTACATTTTTAAAAAGTTTAAAATATTAATTTTATTTTTAAACATTAAAAAAATAGTACACAAAATTTTTATCTATAACACCAAACTATGAGAATATATATAGTAGCCAAGACATTAAATTGTTTACCCACTTCACCTATCACAGTCAGAGTGTTATACTATTTTATTATAGTTAATAGAATTTACTAATGGTTGTGAAAAAAATAGAATTTAGTAATGTAATTATTTATCTATAAAATTTCTCTTAATCTTGGTCTATGCATGATGAACCAAGTAATATGAAGTGTAGACCAACTATTGTATGATCGTTCGGCTTCAAAATGATATGAAGAACCCATTTGGATTGGCTTATTATAAATAAATTGCTACAAATTTTGATAGAGGTGCTGAAATTGATAATAAACAATTGATGTGCTTGAAAAAATATTGATAAATTGTTTGCCTGGATCCAATTTTTCAGGTCATGATGGCACCTACAAACCCCCAGTAGGCGAACAAATTTTCATAGCCCGAAACAATTAGTAATGGGCTATTACATAACTAATACGCACAATAAGTAGAAATAAGCAGAAGCAGAATATAAAGATAGGACAAAGTGGAAGCAATAACCAGAATATATATGTAAGAAAACTACACCAACCCCAAGACTTGATATCGACAGTACAGAAACTTGTAATAGAATAAAAGTGCTAGAAGTAACAAAATGATAAGTACAACTGTCCCCAAATATGCGAGGAGTAACAGTACAACAGATGAGATGTGGTCAATCCCCGGTCATCAGGCGCTCCCTAGTCTCGAATATCCAAAAGCTGCACAAGTCTCAAACGTGATCCACGGTGGAAGTTCAACTAATATCTGCACCAGAAAGATGCAGAAGTGTAGTATGAGCACCAACTGCTAAGCAACGGGTGCCCAGTAGGCATCATCGACCGATTAAGGGCATATAAGATATAAAAATAGTAATATATCAGAATCGAAGGAAGTAGTCACATAAACAAAGAGGAAGCACAAGGAAACTAACATAGATAGCAAACTAAGGAAATACAACATGCCACGTCAGCCACAGAAGATATACATATACAAAAACACAGGTGAAAGAATAAGGACGCACCTGGGAACCTTGCAACAACAGTATATAATAAGAGAGATTTTAAGAAAAATGGGCGGTATACCGGTAATTTCAAGTAAAAAGGAAAATAAGGGAAACAAGCCAATATATTCAAATAGGAAGCAAATATGAACGAAATCATGCTAAAAACCCAACTACCAGATAAGCACAGACAGAATCAACTCAAAAGTGCAATCCTAGAATGGAATAACTAAATCACAAAGTACCAAGAGCTACAACTCAAAAATCATGATAAAGAGTAGAACCAGAAACCCACAACAGCTCAAAAGACAACAAAATAGTGCCTCAGTAATACAAAACTCACTAGTTCCTCAAAAATCAAAGTCCAATAAGTGGAGCCTCAACAGGCTAGGAACCACTAAACCACCGAGAACCGAATGCCATAAGAAGCTCTAAAACTAGCGACAGGAGTAATAAAGTCTACCTACAGTCCCAATGGCTGCCCATACAACCGAGGAATGCAATCAAGTGAAAACAAACCCTCTAGCTGCCCATACAACTGGGGCGTACACTGAGCATACATCAAATAAGGGTGAAATTGGAATACAATATGTATGATGATGATATGATGAAACTGCTGTGATAGTAACCTGTATGTTCCCTCTCTGGTACCCCAAAGTCCCAAATAGAGGCAGGACCCATGGAAGGACACTGCCCATGTAACTCTACTCCGCCGTACACCCCTCCTCCTGGCACGCGCATCGGCCTGTAGCCAGTTGCCCGGAAAGGACAGGGTTCATGGAGGTCTACTCGTAGACCATATACTAAAACTGTGAATCTTAATATGTATCTCAATAAACAAAACGTCACAGTACATGCTCGGCTTCGACCCAGTCTAAATCAGTAGTAGTAATCTCAAAAACCCATCAAAAGGGTGCCCAAAGTATATTCGGGTATAAATCATTACTCAAGTATCAATAACCCTTATAAAGGGTGTCAAGAGCGTAACTGGGTCTAAAACAGTAGTAAATCAAGTCTAGCACTCTGGCACAGCTGAGCCTAGTATATGTGAAAACTGGTAACTAAATCATCGTAATATCCTCTTTTCTCCAAGAGGTTTCATAAAAGCCAGTTTTAAAACCCTTTCAAAGTTATATTATCGAAAATGGGCCCTCGAGGCCATGCAAAGTTTAGAAAAAAGTTTATAGTCGGCTCAAAGCCAAATCAGTAGTAAAACATGCAGAAAAACCCTTTGCATGAATAATATGCTCGCAAACAATATAAATTATCCCACAATGGCTCACAACATTCCTATCGGCCCTGCACAGGCACGATCAGTTTTACAACACAGATAGCCAGCCTAAAGCGATATCTAGATATCTGAAACTCGCAAACATTTCCAAATAATCCACCATCTATGTTTCATAGTCAATACAAGGCCGCAAAAGATCACAAGGGTAATATATAATACTACACGAATACTACAATCAATGTATGAAATAAACGAACCGAAAAGATGGACAAGGTCTGGGGTACCAACCTGTAACAACCCACCCAAGGATACTAATTAATGCAGTTATAGCCTATATACCTAGAGTCTAAGTAGGGAAGACCATAACCTACCTATCGTCCGATGACTAGCTGCGGGAATGGTGTCGTCCAGGATCGAACTGCTCCGAGAAGCTCCAATTTGCAAAAACACTATCAACACAATAATCTAGGCATTAAAATAAAACCAATGATACCCATAATGCCATAAACATAACCGGGTCCAAATCCGAGTCACAAAAGGTCCATGGGCCCCACAACTCAAAATTGAAAACATAACATACCCATGTGTTCCTTACAATCCCAGGAGCACATTCTCAAAATTTGAGCAAAAATGGACAACAATTGGGGCTCCAAAATAGCCCACCCAAAATGAAATTAAAGAGATAATTAATGGAGAAAATGGGAATTAAATAGGTTACTTACCCGCTTTAGAAGTCACTTAACGAGCAAGGATCATCACAATAACACCCTCCAACCAGTTGGGAACAATAATGGTGAAGTATGGAGGTTTTGGGGTCTTTTGTTAATGGAGGAACGAGGTTAGAATGTTGGGAAAATGAAGAAGAAAGAAGGGAATGGCCAACTTAAGCTGCCAGCCAATGCCTATGCGAACGCGGCCAAGGCATCGCCTAGGTGAAGGGCAAAATAGGGGCGGCATGGCTTGCCCTACGCGTAGGCGGCCATGCCATGCGTAGCGAAGGCCAGCCGAGGGGCGGCTTCTATGACCAATGCGTAGGCGGCCAAGCCTTGCATAGGCGAAGGCCAAAGTTGGGGCGGCTGGTCAATGCCTTGCGTGTAGGTGGCTAGCCACATGTATAGGCGAAGGGCAAGCTGGTGCTATTATAGAAACCAACTGCCAACAGCCCACCAGCAAGGATTTTAACTCCGATGGACCCTCGGGAATGCATACGGGGTCCTACAAACACAAACGACCGGAGCTATTTAACTAGAAATGGCATTCTGGATCCAATGGAATCAACGAATATCCCATCAGAGGTTGATTTAATGAAAAGTGGGCCCCGCACCCAAAAATTAACCTTAGGCCAACTATTTCTAAAATAAAACCCAATGGTCGAAATTATGTTCGGAAGCCTCGGGACCTAAACCAATGGTCCCTCCAGCCTAAACTCGACATTCCAGAGCTAACAACACTGACAGAATTTCCATCCGAGGCCATCTTCTCCAAATATTGACCAAAGTCAACCAAGCAAGCCCAACTGGCCTAAAAACACAGGATGAGAGAGAATTCCAAGTTGAATAGCTCCAGAATCCCGACCAAAGGTCCTACTAGACCAAAGTCCACGCTCCAGAGCTAACAAAACTATTGAAATTTGATTATGAGTGCGTTTGCCAAGAATGTTGACCAAAGTCAACAATTTCCAAAGTCTAAATCTCTAAAACAAGGAATGGCCAATAAGACTAAACAAATGGCCCGAGCATCAAACTACTTGTCCCAACAAGCCATAAATGACTTAGGGCCACTACAGGTAAGCTCTAACAGTACAAGAAAGGTGAAAATGCGTAAATGACCATAAGGGTCATTACATCATCCACTACTAAAAAGACTTTCGTCCCTGAAAGTCAGGATAGAAGGAAATACTAGAGATTTAAGAACAGCAGATACAAAGCCCGCACTACTCTCTCGGACAACCCGGGTAGCCTCCACGACCAGACGACACTCAACAGAACAGAACCAACGAGAGTAACCAAGGATCTGCCGACCCAAACTGAACCCTCGAGAATCTCAACTGGAAAGCACCGATGCAATACCAAAACCTAAGAACCAAGGCGATCGGCACATAGAACCCGAATCCTCGATACCACAACCAAGTTTACCAAGAAGCCATCAACCCAAAACTCTAATTCATGAACCCGCTGATCCGCAAACCTATTATTCTGACCCAGATCCTTTTGCACCACAATCATGAAACTTCAAATAAGTCAAACACTCGAGCCACCCTTGAAACATCAACTAACCCACTAGAGATCCGTATTTCCCGCTGATACTCCACCATGAATGAGTCACCCTTTTTACTCAAACTCTTTCCAAGCCAAGCTATAGTCTACTAGCCTTCTCCACCAAAGATAACAACCCATAGCATATCATTTAAAATAGGAGTTACCTATCCCGACTGGCCCTCAACTAACAAACGAACACTTTTTCTACGTCAAAACTCGCCAACTGAACCCAACTGAACAACCCATCTAAACCCGACTAGAGTTTTCACACCTGGGTTAGGAAGGGTATGTATGCACATCCTGTGTTGACGGAGAAATTTCCCAACTGTAGAATGAACCCAACCTCGCTGAACCGTACCAAGTCTGAATCAACTAGAAGTGAATGAACCAGGGAAACCTGCCCAAAAGACCCAAGCCAAAACCAAAACCAAGATCCTTCAAGAAGTGTGGTAAACCTACCACGAAGTCCATAGCCAATAATTAATTTCCAAACTCTAAGAAACACTGTTGCTACTCTGAATACTCGAACATCATCCAGATTTAAGATCGCCATACTAACCTCACTTCAGAAAGAAGTCCACCAGGCGACGAATATCGAGTCAAAACACCTCGTAGGCAAAGGAAAGGTATCTGAAGTCCAAGGTCGCCATCTAGCTATAGAAATTTGCATAGCCCATCAACACACCTCTTTGGCTCGAGTCAACCGCTCTACTGCTTCCGCACACAAAGCCACCAACTCTGAAGCATACAACATACCAAACTTCTAGTCCATACTGGCCGAGTCTAACTAACACTGGAACCCTACATAAAAGACAACCCTTGAAGAATCAACTAATCAAGCTTTCAAACTCTCGCAAACGAAGGCGACCATCAGTCTCAAAGTACCATTAGAACCTAAAATAGCCTTGCTAGTCTTAACCTGCACAACCTGATCACACACCATACACCACCGCTAATTCTCGATTTTACGCCACTGAATCTGTCAAACCAAAGTAGAATGGACATAGCACTGACAAAAACACCGCCAAAATCTGGAATTTCCAGCCTGATCCAATGGTTAGTCAAGGACTGGATGTCCAAGGCTAACTACCACTCCAAAACCAAAACAGAGAAGCAAAGTTTCCCTCACCCACTGCTTTCCAGCACAACGATGTTGCAATCAAAGAGAAGCTTCGATGAACCATCTGATGTAACCTTTTAGTCCACAATTCTGAATCCTAATTCTGATTACCAACCAATGCCTCTGTCGAACCCATATGTTGCCAATGAACACTTAGGGATCGAAGCCAATAAGTCTCTGAAGATGCAAGTCGTTCAATACGTAGGTGCTATTGAAACTTGGGTCTTCTCAAGGAATGTAACCAAGAAGCCACAACACTGAATTCGGTCAAAGCAAGTTACCCACACACAAGCAAGAACAACGCTCAGTCGTCACCTTAGTCAACTACTAAAACACATAAGCACGAATAAAGAGTCATCTCCCTCATTTTTCAACTAAGTAAAACCCTTCCTTAGTATACACCAAACCTTACCAACTTCTTTTCAATTAAAACCTGGAGCCATTCCCTTAGCTACCACATCTATATTGTAAAAACTCAATAAGGCAGGAGAAGAATGGGCTGGATGCCCAACTCACCCAAAATGCTACAATACAGCTCAACCACAATGTCGCAGTCAAAAACACAACCAGAGAACTACGATCAAAATTCCTTCCAATTAAAACTGGGGAAAAATAATAAGACAACCCAACTAGACAAGAAATAGAAGGAGACTATGGGAATAACCCACATACCTACCACCCTCTTAAAACAACCAACCAAAGAGGATTGATACTAATCACCCAAAAAAAAAACCAATCTATGCTCGCTAGCATAACCGATACCTCTCAACTGAAGACAAAATCTCAAACTCTAGCACAACCATCGGTAACACAAAACCATCACAAGGACTACTAGCAAACGCTAGATAACAGCCTAGGCAACAACCATCTAGGACCGCTTAGAAATGGGATACTCAACACAAGTCTAGAACCACAAAGAAACCAGAAATAAAATCAACCAGAAAAGGCTAACAAGAACCACCCACGAGCCACAACTCTGGGTAAACACCTCTCAAAGATATCTCACCCCATCCACTACTAAAGAATAAACTACCAAGGAAATACACACATAGATACTACGATTCAAGTATCCAAACAACTAAATAAGTAGCAGGTAGGCATATAAGCAAATACATTGAAGAAAGGATGGAATCATAGCACGAGCAGTACTATCCCTAACCGAAGGTAACAAAAGCCTTACCTGTATCAATGATATCAGGAACCTCTATCTTTGGCCAACCAAGAGGGGCATCGGACTAACGGAAGATAACTCTGGATCGAGTAGTCGATGTTGAAGGCTCAACCATCCCTCGCCGGGGATAATCTCTAGAATAATGATCGACCACCCCACAACTATAGCAACCTAAGAAAGCCTTGCGCTGACACACAACACCTATTGACTCTGGACGGATACCTGACCCACCTTGCTGAAATCCACCTCAAACCATCTGGGGACCACCTCTACAACCATGCACACTACCCCTCGTTGCCTGGGGACCACCCCTACTAACCTGTACTCCACCTCTAGCCGGTGGCACTAGAGCCCTGGGAGATACCTGCTTACCCTGATGATTGGAAGGTGGGATTGTGGGGCAATCCCTAACAAAGTTCCCACGCCCACCACACTAAAAACAAATCCCAGTGAATACATACGGGCGGGAAGATCTCACTAAACCTGACCGGCCACTATGGACTAAACACTTGGAATGCAAACCTCGAAGAATATGGCCCGTACCATATCCATTAAGCTTAATATGCCCTGTGCAACTATCCTCTGGAACCTGTGGAGAAACCAAAACTGGCCTGGTAGATAAGAAGCAATAAAACCTATCTCTGGTGAAGAACCCACTTCCTCGAGTTTGAGAACCTCAAGAATTATCCTAGCGGCGACGTTTCTTAGCACTACCTCCATAAGCCTCGTAGCATAAACCCTCGATAGCCCAAGCATGATCCACTACCTGAAGGAAGGTCATCCCAACTGTAACCAAATGCTTGGTCACCGAACAGAGTGGGATATCAAACCTCCAACAAAGCTCTAAACCCTATCAAACTCTGAAAGCAAAGTCCTGGTAGTACGCCTAACCATCTCATGAAATCTCACCTCATAGTCCAATACTGATATACAACCCTGCTGAAGAACTGGATGCTCAATCCTAATTAAAGCACCGCTCGTAGAACTCGGTACTGACCCAACCTGAGGTACTAAAACACCCTCCAGAAGACTCGAAGTCCTAGCCACGGTGTCCTGAAGAACTGGGGTATACATAAATCCAATCGGAGGATGGGCTGGCCCCATACCCCTATCTGATGCAGTAAATTTGAAGTCCGAGAACTGATGGAAGCACCAAAGCAACAGGCACAGAAGCCTCAACATCACCCATTATAGTACCCGTCTTAGGCATCTAAGAAGGAATGAAACAATCAAAGTTTTAGAAGTCAATAGATCCAGGAATGCACGATAAGGAGATAAGAAGTCAGAACTTTTCCTAGCAATGCCCTGTAGCCTCCCGTAGATAAGATACGAACGTCATCGTACTAATCCGCGAGACTTTACTTAGACACTTTCTTCTCTACCATGACACCGGTGAACCTAGAGCTCTGATACGAAGCTATCACGAACCAATTTCTCAGGTTATGATGGCACTTATAACCCCCCAGTAGACGAACCAATTCTCGTAGCCTGGAATGATTAGTAATCGGCTACTACCTAACTAATAGGCATAATAAGCAGATATACGAGGAAGCAGAATATCAAGATAGGACAAAGTGGAAGCAATAACCAGAATATATACATAAGAAAACTACACCAACCCCAAGACTTGGTATCGACCGTACATAAACTTCTAATAGAGTACAAGTGCTAGAAGTAACAAAATGATAAGTACAACTGTCCCCGAATATGCGAGGAGTAACAGTATAACAGATGAGATATGGTCAAGCCCCAGTCGTCAGGCGCTCACCCTAGTCTCAAATATCTAAAAGCTGCACGAGTCTTTAATGCGATCCACAATGAAAGCTCAACTAATATATGCACCAGAAAGATGCAAAAGTGTTGTATGAGAACCAATTGCTAAGCAATAGGTACCCAGTAGGCATCATCGGTAGATTGGCGCATATAAGATATAAAAATAGTAATATAGCAGAATACAAGGAAGCAGTCATAGAAACAAAGAGAAAGCACAAGAAAACTAACATGGATAGCAAACTAAGGAAATACAACATGCCATGTTAGTCACAGAAGATATACATATATGAAAACATAGGTGAAAGGAAGAGGAATGCACCTGGTATCCTTACAACATTAGTATATAACTAGTATTTAATAAGAGAGAGTTTAAGAAAAAAGGGCGGTATACCAGTAACCTCAAGTAAAAAAGTAAAGAAGGGAAGTAAGCCAATATATTCAAACAGGAAGCAAATACAAATGAAATCATGCTAAAATCCCAACTACCAGATAAGCACATACAAAATCAACTCACAAGTCCAACCCTAGGATGGAATAACTAAACCACAAAGTACTGAGAGCTACAACTCAAAAATCATGATAAAGAGTAGAACTAGAAACCCACAATAGCTCAGAAGACCACACAATAGTGCCTCAATAATACAGAAATCACTAGTTCCTCAGTAATCAAAGTCCAAAAACCAGAGCCTCAACAGGCTAGGAACCACTAAACCACCGAGAATCGAATGCCATAACAAGCTCTAAAACAAATGACAGGAGTAATATAGTCTACCTATAGTCCCAATATCGGCCCATACAATTGAGGAATGCAGTAAACTGAAAACAAACCCTTCGGCCGCTCATACAACCGGAGCGTACACTGAGCACACAACAAACAAGGGTGGAATCGGAACACAATATGCATGATGATGATATTATGAAACTGGTGTGATAGTAATCTGTATGTTCCCCCTTTAGTACCCCAAAGGCCCAAATAGAACAGGACCCATGGAAGGACACTGCCCGTGTACTTCTACTCTACCGTACACCCCTTCTCCTAGCATGCGCGTCAGCTCGTAGCTAGTTGCCCAGGAACAATAGGGTCCATGGAGGTCTACTCGTAGACCACATACTAAATTTGTGAATCTCAATATGTAACTCAATAAATGAAACCTCATAGTATGTGCTCAGCTTTGACCCGGGTCTAAATCAATAGTAGTACTCTCAAAAACCTATCAAAAGTGTGCCCAAAGTATATTCGGGTCTAAATCAGTACTCAAGTCTCAATAACCCTTATAAAGGGTCCCTAGAGCGTATCCGGATCTTAAATACTAATAAATCAAGTCTAGCACTCTGGAACAGCCGAGCCTAGTATATGTGAAAACTGGTAACCAAATTATCGTAATATCCTCTTTTCTTCAAGAGGGTTCACAAAAGCCAGTTTCAAAACTCTTTCAAAGTCATATTACCAAAAATGATCCCTTGGGGCCATAAAAAGTTTAGAAAAACATTTAAAGTCAGCCCAAAGCCAAATCAGTAGTAAAACATGCAAAAACAAACCTTTACATGAATGATATGCTCGCAAACAATATAAATTAGCCTATAATGGCTAACAATATTCCTATCGGCCCTGCACAGGTAGAATCAGTTCTACAACACAGATAGCCAGCCTAAAGCAATATCTAGATATCCAGGACTCGCAAACATTCCTAAATAACCGCCATTTATATTCCAGAGTTAATACAAGGCCGCACAGGACCACAAAGGTAATATACAATACTACACAAATACTACAATCAATGTATGAAATAAATGGATTGAAGAGACGGACAAGGTCTGGGGTACCAATATCTATAACAACCCACCCCAGGATACTAATTAATGTTGTTATAGCCTATATATGCAGAGTTTAGATAGGAAAGACCATAACCTACCTGTCTTCTGATGACTAGCTGCGAGAACGGTATCGTCCAGGTTCGAACTGCTCCGAGAAGCTCCAATTCATGAAAATAATAACAACACAATAATCTAGGCATTTAAAATAAAACCAATGATACCCATAACGCCATAAACATAACTGGGTCAAAATCTAGGTCACAAACGGGCCCATGGGCCTCGCAACCTGAAAGTGAAAATGAAAAACACCCATGTGTTCCTTACAATCCTGGGAGCACATGCTCAAAAATTGAGCGAAAATGGACAAAAATTGGTAATCCAAAATAGCCCACCCAAAATGAAATTAAAGAGAGAATTAATGGAGAAAACGGGAATTAAATAGGTTACTTACCCGCTTTAGAGGTCACTTAATGAGCAAGGATCATCACAATAACACCCTTCAACCAGTTGGGAAGAATAATGGTGAAGTATGGAGGTTTTGGGGTCTTTTGTTAATGGAGGAACGAGGTGCGAATGTTGGGAAAATAAAGAAAAAAGAAGGGAAATGGAAAACTTAAGCTGCCAGCCCATGCCTATGCGAACGCGGCCAAGGCATGGCCTAGGCGAAGTCAAAAAGAGGGATGGCCTGGCTTTCCCTACACATAGGCGGACATGCCATGCATAAGCGAAGGCCAGCCGATGGGCGACTGCCATGGCCTATGCATAAGAGGCCAAGCCTCGCGTAGGCGAAGGCCAAACTTAGGGTGGATGGTCAATACCTTGCGCGTAGGCGGCCAGCCACATGCGTAGGCGAAGGGCAAGCTGGTGCTATGACAACAACTAGCTGCCAACAGCCCACCAACAGGGATTTTAACTTTGATAGACCCTCGAGAATGCATCTGGGGTCACACACACACAAACGACCTAAGCTATTCAACTAGAAATGGCATTCCAGATCCAACAGAATCGATGAAAATTCCATCTGAAGTTGATTTAATAAAAAGTGGCCAAGGTTGATTTAATGAAAATTCCGATCTGAAGTTGATTTAATAAAAAGTTGATTTAATGAAAATTTCGTCCAAAGTCTAAAGCTCTAAAACAAGGAACAACCAAAAAGACCAAACAAATGGTCGGGGCACTAAACTACCAATACCATCAAGCTATAAATGACTTGGGGTCGCTATAGGCAAGCTCTAACAGTACAAGAAAGGCGAAAACACGTAAATGACTGGAAAGGTCATTACATTGTTGTACTGATAAATGACTAAAATACCTTTAAGATTTTGTCAAAAATTATATATTAAAACTAATTCTTTTAACATAAAAAGGAACGACATTAACAAAGTAAAGAAAAGTTAGGGGTTCTATTTTGGGAAAGTTATTTTTAGAATTAGAAAAATATTAAAGATAAGATAGTAAAAAATTGGTCAAACCAAAACTGCTTATAAGCTAACCAACTTATGACTTTTGACTAATTTTGTTTATAAGAATTTTTTGTTTACCAAATGCGTATATATGTAAAGAGAAAAATACTTAAAAGTCAGTTTAACTAGCTTATAAGCTTAGTCAAACACCTCTACTACTAATAATTAAACTTAGTATTTAAAGTTTAATGATAGATCCAATAGATAAATTTCATTTCTAAAACTTGAAGATCCTACTTGTCATGCTAGCTTAAAGTCCATGTCATCTGTTGTACAATCCCGTTCAATGGGAAACATTACCATATGAAAGTACTTTCCCACACTTGATATGGTGTAAAATGTGTTGCATTTCTTGGTTTGTACCTTTATTGTAAAGGGTTAGACTTGAGCGTAAATATTGAGTGCGAAAAATGATCATGAGCTAGCTAGATTTGCTAGTCCCTTCATATTTATCATTTCAAGTTATTCTAGGAAGAGGTCACATGATATTAGGCTTGTGGAGGTTAGGGGTAACAAGGTGGGGTGACATAGATTTACATAGCATTATACTTAATTATTTCACTTCTAAGATGAAAAAAAAGGAGATAGGGGTCCCCTTGTCTCAAATCCAATGAAAGTAAGAAAGGAACCTACTGGTGACTCATTGATCATCACCATAAATCTTACAGATTGAGATGCAGACATGCATCATTTCTCCGGTCGGCTCATTTAATTTATCACGAAAATGCCATATAGGTGATGGTTGAAATTAGTAGGTATCCAGTGAATTAGTCGAGGTCATTAGATGAGCCAGCCATAAGCAAAGAGGGACTCGGTGTCTGTGTTGGTGATAAGTAGTAGGCCTCCTGTGGATCAGTCAGCTAAATGTAATTCAAGATCAGATTTTCTCATGGTATCTATTCTATATTTAATTTCTGTTAATTAATATAATTTTGTAAGAAGAAAATATATTGCCTTAAACTATTAAACAAGTCAAAAAATTCATGCACAAATATGATTCATATTTATTAAAAATTAGTACGTATGTACTATCTTTATTTTCATCTTATATAATGTGATTGCTATTTTAGGAGTCAAATGACTTTTTATTCAAAATTCTTGTTTACCTTTAAGTGGTTTAACTATAAAATTGCGACTTATTATACTTTTTATAAGATTTTGAATACGTTAATTTCATTTTAAAATTTAAGAAAATTGGTACATATTAAACTTTTCAACCACGCTACATAAAACTTGTCAACTACGCCAAACTAAGATCCAATAGATAAATGTTATTTCTTACAAGATCTGACTTGTCCTGCTAGCTTAAAGTCTTTGTCATCTGTTGTATGAGTCTGATTGAAGGCAAACACCATTAATTTTATCATATAAAAATAGTTACCATGCTCGATGTTTGGTGCAAAACATATTACATTTATTTGTTTGACCTTTAGTATAATAGCCTAGGTGTAAACATTGATCAGTGCAAAAAATGATCATGAGCTAGATTGCTTTGTCTAGCTTCATATTACCATTCCAAGATAATCTAGGAAGAGGCCTTGTGACATTAAGATGTGGTGACTAGGGATAACGGGGTGGGGTAATGATGTTTCTTTACTTGGCAAAAGTTTTAACCTACCCGTGCCACATTTTCTTTAGCATATAACTCTATTTATAACCACCCCAACCCGTATGACTTACCCTATACAGTTTAAATTTCCTTTTATTTCTTTTTATTTTTTTCTTTAACATTTAAGTCACCTTCTACCTCGTCTTTCTATGGATTTTCAAAAAATAGTTATCCCACCCCATCCCGTATAAAAAACTCTCCTACACCAACGTTATTATGAGTTCTCCACTCCACACCACCTTCCCATTGGCATCTCTAATGGTGATTTTTTTAATTTGCTGGAAAGCCTATGCTTACATATCTGATTCATGTGTAGTATTTGATGAATGACAAAGATTTTATGAGAACCAGGTTCACCCGCAGGGCATGAAAAGGTTCAGGTCAGTAGGCTATTTATGGTATGCAAATAAGTACAAGACGTAACAAAGGAAAGAATCCTATAAGGACTCCCCTAGTCTCCTTAAGGACACTAGATACTATCAAGGTTGTACTTTGTCTACATAATTCTAGATTGCATAACAATAACCTAATTATTACACACACCTATAAAAGGATCACCACAAGGCAGAATATCAGTAGCTATTGTATCCCATACAAAAGAGGTTTCTATAGAGAAATAGTCATAAAGGCAAGGAAATTGAATTCAAGGATGGAAGTGAAGAACTAGATTAAATTGGGTTTTTTTCTCTCTAGTTTGAGTCTGTAAGATGTTGTTCAAGTTGTTACTTATTTTACTAGTATAAGTACTAGTGATTGTATAAGAAAAACTTGCAAGTTTAAGATATTAGAGTTTATAGCCTTTGAAAGAGTTAGCCGTTAGAGTTAATTATTGAGTTGAGGTACTAAAGTGTAAGTGTATAATGACCCAGCCTGCTATTGATATTGTATGCTCTGGTCCTATGCCCACACAGTTTGAAAATGCATCACTAAAGTGTAAGGTCTGATTACTTATATACCAAGCATCTCTCTTGTGTTTAGCCGGCGTGCAATTCTTATCCTAAGTTAGGGTGTCACATACACCCCCTCTTTTAGACTCAGCGTCCTCGCTGAGGTTTTTCTCACTGCATGAGATTTGGCTAGACTCACACTAATGTTTTCTCCACATTACTGGGATTTGCCTAAAGTCAGTCGAACTCTGTCACACCATAGACGAGGCTGACACAAGAGTGGCTTTGATAACATAATTTATAATGTCCCAGCCTGCTAGTGATATTGTCTGCTCTGGGCCTAGGCCCACAAGGTTTTAAAATGCATCACTAGGGTGTAAGACTTGCTTACTTTTATATATCTGTCATCTCTGTTTGTGTTTTGTCGATATGGGGATTTTTATCCTATGTTAGGGTGTCACATAGAGTTAGTCCTTTAGATTATAAAATTGTAATCTGAAATCGCTTCTTGAAGTTAGTGATGTTTTGGTTGGAAATCCTACTCAACATAGATCATGGTTTTTACTACCTCGAGCGTGGAGATTTTCCACTGTAAACATGTATGTTATTTACATTATTGTTTTGAGTTGAACTTAAGTAACATGGTTCCTTAAGATGAGCTATAATCTTGAACGTTATCAGGAGGATTGTTGAGGTAGCTAGGTTCTTGATTATTCTTAGTATTTTTTCACAGAAATGGAGGGAAATGGATAGGAGATTACAAAGTGGAGATTCAAACTCTGATAAAGGTTAAAGTTCAAGTAGCCAACCAACTGGACAATCAAAATTCCTCATTAAATGAATGATCTAGAATGCTTTTATTTCCAATAGTAATATTAACATATTGTAACACTTCGTGTCTCAAATCATGTTTTAAGACGTCCTGTACGTATAATGGAGCCCCGGGACCAAATTATTTAACCCAAGGATCGACTAGTAATCAATCGGACCACGTTCCATAACTTAGAGGAAATTCTGGGCATGCACAGAGGTCGAGGATATGACTATCACGCCACCCCAAGGATCAAACTTCAGAGAGCTTGATTTCCAGTAGGCCACCATGGCTCCCTTCCCATAGCCATGCAAGGCTTTGAGAAGGGCGGTGCTATCACGACCCAACCCACTGTGAGTGGCACCCACCCAAAACTCCCGGATGAGCGAACCAATATCGACCCAAAACTTAACCATTCTACCATCTCAAAACTAGTTGTAATAAAATAAACTATCATTCATAATCTCAAAACACTAGCAAAATAAGAATCTGTGGAAAATCTCCCTAGAACCTTAAAGTTACCATAACAAAAGATTCTATCAATCGTCTAGAATACGGGGATGCAATCCCAAAAGCAAAATGAGAGTTTAAGCCTGAAACAATTGGGCTACAACCAAATATAGAATACAAGGTAGCTCGACCGAAGTAGCTCACCCTTGGGATCTAAATTCGCTGGTATTACAAGTGAGGTCGCGTCCGCCACCGGGTCCTGTACTCAAAAATAGAAAGGCAAGTGCAGAATCAGTACACAACCACCGTGTACTGTTAGGATAATTGGCAGCTCCAATAAAAAATATATGAACAGTAAACAAAAGCTGAGTAAAGAGAAGTAAACATATAGTACAAGTCAACAAAATAACTAGACTACAAGTCTCTTCCTTAACTCATCAACCACATGTAAACAACTTACCAACTGCTGACAAAACCCAGTAACAATAAACATATATCCTTTTCACACAACCCAGACTCACCAAGGATCCCTAGGACACCACCTATGTTTTCGACATGCAATCCCGATCTACAGTAAGACAAACCCCACATTTAAATATAATCACTCGGCCTCTCATAGACCATATGCAATAATCATAATCCAAGAATAAAACCTTGTCCACTCATGGAACCATCAAAAGAATACAATCAATGTAAGTAATCAAACCTGTACCAGGCGTGATACCCGAGCCAACCATTATAAATCTCGTACCAGGCATGGTACCTGAGCCAACCGATAAGTATCCCGTACCAGGCGTGGTACCCAAGGTAACTTGTATGTAAACTATACCAGACGTGGTACCCGACCCAACCGAATATAACACAAAATAGAATCAATTAACAAACAATGAACAAAAGCATACTTGTAAAAGAACAAGCAACAAAACAAGTTCATTTCACAAGACTAATAACCGAATAAGTAGACATTCATTATCTCATTCCCTAAGCATGCAAACTCACACAATACTAAGCGATAGTACATGAACACATTGCATAGTAGGAAACAATAACCATCACCTACCTCGAATTACACAAAAGTTCTACTGGACTGGAGCCTTCCCGTGTTCTGAATCCTTTGCTTATTCTTGGTCTAAAAATAATTACAAGATACTAAAATCAGTCCACATGGCCTACTAATTACCCAGATTATGCAAATTCCAAACTCCATGCCAAACTATGATCATTCCACCCATTCCTGGGCTTTCCCACCATTAATTCACATAAGTCTATTATTTTCACGGATACATTTAGAGAATTATAACTAATTGATCATAACCCAACAATAATATTCAAGACCCAAGAACTTCTACGCCCTAGAATCTTCTTTTACCCCAGATCCTACCATTTCTAGGTCAATCCAAGCCTTCCCTCAAGTCCATAACTAGAAATTCTACAACGTAGGAAAGATAACACTATAGCGGTGGTCGCTACCGCGCTGTGTCAACTGCCATGGCAGTTGACACGGGACAGAAAGTCATAAAATTTTCCAAAAGTGACCATTTTACAATGCATCTTAAATCCCCGATGTTCCAGCACAATCCCTCCACGTCAACCTCGATACCGGGAGTTCTACTAGCCTAAATTCACTTCCGAAAAGTCCCCCGAACTCCTCTATGTCTTAGATAATGGGAAAAACTAGATCACTACAAGAGATATTACCCAATCCTTACCTAGATTTCCCTAGACCATACCTTGCTCAGAAACCATCTGAGACTAGCCTAGCCCAGAATTTCCAACTCCCAAACCTGAAAGTTTTTTGACCCAAAACTTGGAATGAAAAGTTTACCCGTAATAACGGACCCTAGTCATTACAATATATACGAATTTACCCGTCTTTCATCCCTGAATGATCAAACCTAAAAGAAGAAATAAAAAAGGGAAAAATGTAGTACCTGAATCCTCAAACAGGTTAGGGTACTTGTCACGCATGTCCTTCTCGGTTTACCAAGTGTCTTCCTCAATTGAATGATACTTCCATTGAAATTTCACATATTTGATCTCCTTTGTCCTCAACTTCTGGATATCCCGATCAAGAATTGCAACTGGTTCCTCTTCATACTGAAGATCCTTGTCTAGCAAAATTAAATCCCACTTAATAATGTATTCCCCATCCCTATGGTATCGCTTCTACATTGATACATAGAAGACTGGATGGACTCCTGATAAACTGGGCGGCAGTGCTAGCCTGTAAGCCACTGGCCCTATAATTTTGAGAACTTCAAATGGACCGATAAATCAAGGGCTGAGCTTGACCTTCTTGCCAAAGTGCATAACCCCCTTCATTGGTGACACTTTCAATAATACTTGCTCACCAACCTGGAAATCCATGTCTCTTACCTTATGGTCTGCGTACTCTTTCTGCCTGCTCTGGGCTGCTAGGAACTTGGTTTGAATGCCCCATACTTTTGCATGTGCTTCCCTTACAAAGTCCACGCCCAGAGGCTTCACATCACCTACCTCAAACCACCCTATGGGTGATCTACATCCCCTCCCATACAGTGCCTCAAATGGTGCCATGTCGATACTGGAGTGGTAGTTATTACCGTATGAGAACTCACACAACGGTAGGAAATGGTCCCAATAATCCCCAAAGTCAGTCACACATGCTCTCAGTATGTCTTCCAACACCTGGATTGTCCTCTTCGCTGACCGCCTATCTGAGGATGGAATGGTGTGTTGAAAGTGAGTTGAGTTCCCAACTCTTCATATAACTTACCCTAGAACTTAGAGGTAAACTGCGTACCCCTGTCTGAAATAATGGAAAGTGGCACTCCATGCAATCTCATGATCTCCTTAACATAGATCTTAGCTAGCTGCTGCGAATTATAGTCCACCCTGACCGGAATGAAATAATCTGACATGGTCAGCCAGTCCATAATGACCCAAATCGAGTCATACTTTCCCAAAGTGTTGGGAAGATCCACCAAAAAATCGATGGCTATCCTTTCTCACTTCCACTCAGGAATGGATATTCTCTGAAGTAGTCCTGCAGTCCTTTGGTGCTCATACTTGACCAGTTGACAATTCTGACACTTGGACACAAAATCAGCTATGTCCCTTTTCATCCCAGGGCACCAATAAAGTTGCCTAAAGTACCTGTACATTTTGGTTACGCACGGATAAATCAAATACCGCAAACCATGAGCCTTTGCCAACACTTCTGGATTATGTCATCAACCCGGGGAACACATATCCTTCCCTTGAAATTCAAAACCCCGCCAGCATCTAATGTGGCATCCTTGAACTCTCCAGACAGTACGTTGCTCCAAAGCTTGCTCAACTATGCATCCTGAAATTGATTGGCCTTTATATCTTCTATGAATGTGGATTTGACCTCAATACAGGACAACACCCTACCATGCTCTGAGATGCTTAGTTGCATGAAATTAGATTCTAGAACCCGAATATCCTTTGCCAATAGTCGTTTGGACACCCCCAAACAAGCCAAACTGCCTATGCTGATGGTCTTCTGGCTCAATGCGTCTGCCATCACATTAGCCTTACCCGGATGGTACTGTATGGTCACATCATATTCTTTCAACAACTCCATCCACCTCCTCTGCCTCATATTCAAGTCCTTCTGAGTAAATACATGCTGAAGATTGTAATGATCGGTGAACACTTCACACTTACACCATAGAGATAGTGTCTCCCAATCTTGAGTGCAAAAATCACCGCTGCCAACTCCAAGTCGTGGGTTGGATAATTCTTCTCATGAGACTTCAACTTCCTAGAGGCATATGCTATAACATTCATGTCCTGCATTAACACAACACCAAAACCTGAATGTAAAACATCACAATATATAATGAAATCCTTAACCTTCAACCGGTAATGCTAGGATGGGAGTTATAGTAAGAAGTGTCTTGAGCTTTCTGAGGATCTTTTCACACTTGTTGGACCATACAAACGGTACCTCCTTCCGAGTCAACCTCGTCAAGTGAGTAGCGATGGATAAAAAATCCTTGACAAATCTACCGTAGTGGCCCGCAATCCCACAAAACTCCTCACCTCAGTCACAGAGTTAGGCCGAACCCAACTCTTAACTGCCTCAATCTTCTGGGTATCCACCATCACCCCTTTTTCTAACACCACATGCCCAATCAAAGTGACTGAAGTCAACCAAAATTCACACTTGGAAAATTTTGCATATAGCTTCTGGTGCCTCAAAATGTCCAACACAATGCAGAGTGCTCAGCATGCTCCACCCTACTCTTTGAGTAGATCAAGATGTCATCTATAAACACAATGATAAATGAATCCATATAGGATTTGAATACCCCATTCATCTAACTCATGAATGCTTCTGGCACATAGGTCAACCCAAATGACATCACTAGGAACTCGTAATGCCCATACCAAGTTTGAAAAGCAGTCTTAGGGATGTCCTTTCCCCTAATCTTTAACTGATGGTACCCTGACCTTAAGTCAATCTTCAAAAACACAGATACACCATGTAGCTGGTCAAAGAGATCATCTATACGGGGTAAAGAATACTAGTTCAAGATGGTAGCCTTGTTCAACTGCCTATTGTCTATGCATATCCGCATACTACCATCCTTCTTTTACATAAATAAGACTGGAGCACCCTAAGGTGAAACACTAGGATGGATAAAACCTTTATCTAAGAGTTCCTGAAGTTGAGTTTTAAGTTACCTCAGCTCTGTCGGATCCATACGATATGGAGGAATGGTAATTGAGACAGTGCCCAGCTCTAAGTTTATACAAAAATTGATGTCTCTATACGGAGGCATACCAGACAAATCCACCAGAAATACCTCTTGAAACTCTGAAATAATTGGAACTGACTCAATCGATGGGGACTCCACACAATCATCCCTGAGATTAGACAAAAAGGCCAAACACCCTCTCCCCACTAGCTTCCTAGCCCAGACAAATGATATGATTTTAGCCGGCTTAGGCATGTACACACCTTCCCACTCTAGCCTATCCTTACTCAAAATTTATAGAGCCACAATCTTAGTATTATAATTCAATACTGCATGATAAGAAGACAACCAAGTCATGCCAAGATAACATCAAAGTCTAACATGTACAGAATAACCAAATCTACCCAAGTCTGCAACCCTACAAACACCACAGGGCAAGTACAATAAACATGAGTCACTATCATAGACTCTTCAACCAGGGTAGAAATATGGATAGGGGAATCAAGGACATCACAAATCAAATCTAGACCCAAGGCAAAATTTACAGACACATAAGAGAAAGTAGAACCTGGGTCAAATAGTATAGAAGCCATCCTATCACAGACAAGAATGGTACTCGTGATCACTGCGTCTAATGCCTCGGCCTCAGACTTCCCTGGAAAAGCATAATAGTAGCCCCGATCATCAATCCAGGAAACTTTCCCAGCTAGCTATGTCATTCTCCTACCTGTGCCGCCATTCCCTCTGTCTCCCCGGTCTCCCTGAAAGTTACCTCCCCCACCCTGTGGATGACCCTTAGCATAACCAGCTTTAGCCACTGGGACTACAGCTTTAGACTACTGCCGAGCTTGATTACCTGTCTGCCTGTGATATCACTCACTCTTGAAGTGACCCAGTTCACCACAATGAAAACATCCGCAGTCAAGAGTGGGCCTGCTGGTAGAAGTGTAGGAGCCCCCCTAGCCTCTAGAAGCTGAAAACTAACAGGCTCCCGGATGACCACCTGTAGAAGTAGGAAAGGCTGACTGAATCAGATGAGCGGAATACACCTATTGATTGTGGCCCCAGGAGTACGAACCACTAAAATTTCCCTCATTCTGGAACTTCTTGGCTAACACCTTAGCCTGCCCGACCTGTTTAACCCATTCAAATTTATTTACATAGTCTGTGACCTGATTGAAGCTCTTTCTGCTAAAGTCATGTGCACTAACAACACCTGCAATTCAGTCAGGCCCTTCATAAACAAACAAATCCTCTCCTCTTTCGAACCCAAAAACTGGGAAGAAAAACTGAATAAGACATGAAATTTGGACTCATATGCTAAAACTGACTTGTTACCCTTCTCAAGAGCCAGAAACTCATCCTTCTTATGATCCCTCAAGGTACAAAGCACATACTTCTCTAAGAAGAGAGCATGAAATTCCGTCCAAGTCAGTGGAGGCAAAACAAATGACTGCCATTCCATATGAGACCTCCATCATTGCTTAGCATCACCCTGCAGCTGAAAAGTGACAAGCTCAACCCCATGCTATTGCAGAATTCCCAGCTTGTGCAGCCTCTCATAACAACCCAAGATAAATTCATAAGCATCTTCCTTCTCAGTACCCAGAAATGTAGGAGGTTTCAGCTTCAGAAATTTAGTTAACATCTCGTGGTCATTCCGTGTCATAACTGGTCCTAGCATTGGATGGAATAACTCATCAATACTCGACGTCGCATACATCCTAGGATCCATTGCAACCACTGGTTAGGTGCCCAGAACCTGATCTGCATTATCTGTGGGGGTGGCCCCCACACCAACCAGTACACTAAGAAAGCTCCATACCTGCGAAATGCTTCGAGCGTGATAGGGGAAGTCCTGCACCTCCAGCTGGTGTTGCCTCCTCCTGATCTGCGCCCTCTTCATTAACAACCTCAACTTCCTTTTCAGCCGGACCCTGAGGTGTGGGAGGGGTCGCCTCTCATGCTCCTGTAGCTGCTTGAGCTCAACCCTGGCAGGTGCTGCTCTACCTCGGCCCCTGCCCCTGCCCTTTCCTCTACGTCTGACAGCTGGGCCTGCTCCCCTCGCTCTGTTATTTCTCGTATTAATCATCTATGGCAAAGAGTGAAACCAGTTAGATACCAGTTTGTATCAGCAGTTACCAATTAGAATCAAGTCATTGCACAAAGGAAGAAAGAAGAGATAGTTTTCCAAAAGTCCTATAACCTCTCGAAGAAAAGTACAAACGTCTCCATATCATTTCGCAAGACCCTACTAGACTCATTTTGGTATGCCGAGATCAATAAAACTAGGGCTCTGATACCATCTTTGTCACGATCCAACCCACCGTAAGTGGCACCCACCAAAAACCTCCAGATGAGCGAACCAATGTTGACCCAAAACTTAACCATTCTAACAACTCAAAACTAGTTGCAATAAAATAAAATATCATTCATAATCTCAAAACACTAGCAAAATAAGAATCTGCGAAAAACCTCCCTAGAACCTTAAAGTTATCATAACAAAACATTCTATCAATCGTCTAGAATACGGGGATGCAATCCCAAAAGCAAAATGAGAGTTTAAGCCTGAAACAATTGGGCTACAACCAAATGAAGAAGACAAGGTAGCTCAACTGAAGTAGCTCACCCTTGGGATCTAAATTCGTTGGGACTACAAGTGAGGTCGCATGTCAGCCACCGGGTCCTGTACTCAGAAAAGGAAAGGCAAGTGCAGAATCAGTACACAACCGTCGTGTACTGGTAGGATCATTGGCCAGCTCCAATAAACAAGATATGAATAGTTAACTAAAGCTTAGTAAAGCGAAGTAAACATGTAATACAAGTCAACAAAATAACTAGACTACAAGTCTCTTCCTTAACTCATCAACCACAAGTAAACAATTTAACAGCCGCTGACAAAACCCAGTAACAATAAACATATATCCTTTTCATACAACCAGACTCACGAAGGATCCCTAGGACACCACCTATGTTTTCAACATGCAATCCCGGTCTACACTAAGACCAACCCCACATTTAAATATAATCACCCGACCTCTGATAGACCATATGCAATATTCACAATCCAAAAATACAACCCAGTCCTTTCATAGAACCATCGAAAGAATATAACTAATGCAAGTAATCAAACTCGTACCAGGCATGGTACCTAAGCCACCATTATGAATCTCATACCAGGCGTGGTACCCGAGCCAACCGATAAGTATCCCATACCAGGCATGGTACCCGAGCCAATTGAATGTCACATAAAATCCTATCAATCAACAAACAATGAACAAAAGCATACTTGTAAACCAACAAGCAACAAAACAAGTTAATTTCACAAGACTGATAACCGAATAAGTAGACATTCATAATCTCATTCCCTAAGCATGCAAACTCACACAATACTAAGCGATAGTACATGAACACATAATGCATATTGGGAAACAATAACCATCACCTACCTCTAATTACACTAAAGCTCTACTAGACCGGAGCCTTTCCATGTTTCGAAGCCTTTGCTTGTTCTTGGTCTAAAGATAATTACAAGATACTAAAATCAGTCCACATAGCCTACTAATTACCTGAATTATGCAAAATCTCAATCCATAGGCCAAACTATGATCATTCCACCCATTCCTGGGCTTTCCCACCATTAATTCACCTAAATCTATCATTTTTATGGATATATTTAGAGAATTATGACAAATTGATCATAACCCAACAATAATATTCAAGACCCAAGAACTTCTACGCCCTAGAATCCCCTTTACCCCAAATTTTACCATTTCTAGGTCAATCCAAACCTTCCCCCAAGGCCATAACTAGGAATTCTACAATGTTGGAAAGATATCATTAAGTTAGGGGAGTGGAATCCTTACCTTAGGGACGAAAAATGGTGAAGAACGGAGTTAAAATCTCCTAAATCTCCCTTTCCCTTCTCCAAAATGCTCTTGAGGAAAAACGTTTTGTGGAAGTTTCTGCATTAAATACTGACTCAATATGCTATAGCGGTCCGAACACCACTATAGTGTCACCGCCATAGCGGAACCGACCGGTATAGTGGTGCTGACCAAAGTTGACTTCCACTATAGTGAAAATTATTCCACTATAGCGATGGTCGCTACTGTGCTATGTCAACCGCTATGGCAGTTGACACGGGACAAAAAGTCATAAAATTTCCTAGAATTGCCCATTTTACAACACACCTTAAATCTCTGATATTTCGAAACAATCCCTTCACATCAACCTCGATACCGGGAGTTCTACTTACCCGAATTTACTTCTGAAAAGTCCTCCGGACTTCTCTATGTCTTAGCTAATGAAAAATCTATCTCACTACAAGACACATTACCCAATCCTTACCTGGATTTTCCTAGACAATACCTTTCTCAAAAATCGTCCGAGCCTAGCCTAGCACAGAATTTTCAGCTCCCAAGCCCGGAAGTTTTCTGACCCGAAACTTGACATGAAAAGTTTACCCGTAACGACGGACCCGGTCGTTCCAGGTTCCCCAAGGAAATTTGGGCCAAATTTTAGCACTTCGTTCTATTAAGGGTATTTTCATCCTATCCCTATTATGTAACCCCTATCCAAATTTTAGCACTTCGTTCTATTAAGGGTATTTTCATCCTATCCCTATTATGTAACCCCTATACACGACTTAAAACCTAGTTTAACCAGCTCATAATTTGTGTCAATCATTCTCACAAGCCATAAACAATATAATGAAGCTACAGGTAAGTTCAAACTAGGAAAATAGGTCCAAAAGAACAAAATGACCATGTGGGTCATTATGATTAAAGTTTTTGGTATTACGATTCACATACCTTTACCAAAATAAAACCCTAGTTTTTATTCCTTTGTTTAAGTTGTTTCTTCTTTTGTTTAAAGAATAAGTTTTAATATGTTATCTTTTCACAATTTTTAGGGCATGTTAGTCAATTTTGGAGTAGAACAACTTATCAATATTTATTGTCAAACACATCAACCGCTTATTTTTAGTTTCATCATCTCTATCCAAATTTGAAATAGTTTATATATAAAATTAATTTTTGCACTTAAACTTACATGTTGTTAATTTATAATTAGCTGATCAAAATGGGCTTTTGGTATTGTTTTTAAGTCGAATGATCATACACTAGTTGGTCTATAATTCATCCTACCTAGTTGATCTTTCACTAGCTAGGATTAAAAAAAAATTTATAAATAAATAATTACATTAGTAAATTCTTATAACTATAATTAAATGGTTTAACACTCTGAATGTGATAGTTAAAGTGGAAAAACTAATTAATTTCTTGTCTACTACATAAATTCTTGTACTTTGGCTTTGTTGACAAATTTTATATATGCTATTTTTCATAATACTTAAAATAAAATTAAAATTATTAAATTTTTTATAAGTACCATAAGTCAGAAATTTATAACTAAAAGCATGTAAGGTAGATAAGAATTTTGAATAAAAATTATTTGACTCCTAAAATAGAATTGTATCATATAAGATTACATAAAGATAGTATATATTTTATTTTAATAAAAAAATATTCATATTTGTGCATGAATGTTTTGACTTGTTTAATCCTTCAAAGCATAGATTTTTCCTTTATAAAAAGGAATATTAATTAACAGAAATAAATAAGTAGACTGGATATCCTTCTAAGAAAATCTTATCTAAAACTATATTTAAGGATGAATATTTATTATTTTTCATTTCTATATTCAAGCCAGATTAGGAAAAGCTATTGATTCCATAGTAATTAGAAGGAAAAATATTATTTTAGTTACCTAATAAATATAACCAAATAAATTGTATCATATAATAGGAACTAAGATAGTACATACTTTATTTTGACAAAACGAATTCATATTTGAGCATAAAACTTTTGACTTTTTAAATCCTTCAAAGCTTAGGTTTTTCTCTTATAGAAAAGATTAATTGAAAGAGAATAAAATATGTAGACTAGATACCACTAGAATTACATTTTAGGATGACATTTAATATTCTTCTCTTTCTATCTTAAGGCTAATTAGAAAAAACTATTGATTTCAAGACAAATTAGAAGGAAAATAATACTTTAATTACCTAATAAGTAATACCAAAAAGAGGTATATTTGATAAAATTATAGGAACAAAAATTCATATATATGACATGAATTTAATGACTTGGTTTATGCTCAAGGAACTTGTCCTATTATAAATACAGTTGTATCCTTTCTTGCACTTTCAAACTACAACATAGTGAACGAGATCCATCCTATGCCTCCGCCCATGCCTCATCCTACATTGTTAGAAAAATAACATGAAATGCCTATTGTTGAAATCTGTAGACTTTTGGATAGAAATAAGAGACTAGGTGAAGCTCGAATTGTTTCATTACATGAATTAGGTTCTACTAGGGAGGAAGTTCATCACAAAAATCTTAGAATAGCTGATATTCGGCTCAGCATAAAATCCATTATTGGGAACTTAAAGAAAGGTGTTTGAAGCTGATTGAGGTAATCCCAGCTATTTGACCTCTGAAAAAATGAGGTTAAAACCCTCCGATCTGATGTTACAAGGCTTTGTACCGTTAAACATGATCTCTCTAGCTAGCTATAACCACTCAAAAAAGACCTTGTCGGGCTGCAAGTTGAAAATGAACAGATTCCTTCTTTACGTGATGCAGTCCGTCAATCTCAACATGTAAAAAATGAATCTATTGGTTTTCAATTTGCAGCCTGGCAGGGTCCTTTTTGAGTGGTTCTACCTGGCTAGAGAGATCTTGTTTAATGGTACAAAGCCTTGTAACTTCAAATAAGAGGTGTTTAACCTTATTTTTCAGAAGTCCAGTAGCTGGGATTTCCTCTATCGGCTTCAAACCTCTTTCCATAAGTTCCCTACATTGGATTTCATGTTGAGCCCAAATATTAGCTATCATAAGACTCGTGCGATGAAGTTCCTCCCTAGCAGCACCTTATTCATGTTGTGAAACAATTCGATCTTCAACTAGTCTCCAGTTTTCATCCAAAAGACTACGAATTTCAATAATATGGATTTCACATTCTTTTTATAACAAGGCAGGATGGCATTGCAAGATTTAAAGCACTGCGCTGCCAAAGAAGAAGTAGGCTGAATACATTCACACTTCAGAAGTAGGCTAAATACATTGCAAGATTTGAAGCCCTATTGCAGATCCTTCCTATGCCCCATCCTCCCCCTTCCTCTTAAACCCAATCCCTCATTCATCTTCCTCTCCCATGTTTTGAATCTGGTTCATGTAACAAATGATTTTTGTATATTTGACTAGAATTATTTTGATTTTTTGTTAAGGGCCATAGGTTGGCATAAATTTGTTTAATATGTTGTTTTATCTGCTTCTCTAGTGCTTAATTGCTATGTTGTATTTGTGAGATGGCTAATATCTTCAGTATCTATGATTTGTGTCTTGTGAGTACGTGCCAGTGTTGCCCTAGTGGCCATGAGCTATTTTTCTTGCATTGCTGAGCAAGTTGTCAAGACCCGATTTCTCAAGTCATGATGGCACCTACAATCCCCCAGTAGGCGAACCAATTCCCGTAGCCCAGAACGGTTAGTAATGGTCTACCACCTAACCAAAACGCACCAGCAAGCAGAAATAAGCGAAAGCAAAACTCGAATGTAAATACATAAAGGAAACTACACCAACCCCAAGACTTGGTATCAATAGTACAGAAGCTTTTAATAGGATACAAGTGCTAGTAGTAACAAAATACAACATAAATTGCCTCCGAAAGTACAAGGAGCAACAATACAACAGATAAGATGTAGACAAGCCCCGACCGTCAGGCGCTCACGCCAGTCTCAAAGATCCAAAAACTGCACGAGTCTCTAACCTGATCAACGGCGAAAGCTCAGCTAATATCTGCACAAAAAGTGCAGAAGTGTAGCATGAGCACCAAAACCACGGGTACTCAGTAGGTATCATAGGCCGACTGAGCACATATAAGATATAAAAGCAGTAAGTAACAGATAGCAAGAAAGCAGTCACTGAGGCAATAAGCAAGGCACAAGGAGCTAGCACAGATCATCCATAACCAAGAGCTTCAAGTAACACATGCTAGCACAGAGATACAATTACACAGAATCACAGGTGAAGGAAAGGAGAACGCACCTAGAGTCCTTGCACAACAATATAAGTAAGTAGAGAGAGAGTTGAGAAAATAGCGGTATACCAGTAACCTCAAGTGGAAGAAAAAGACGGAGAGTAGTCTAACATACTCAAAATGGAATCAACCTGTATAAGGAAATCATAACACCAATCAAATCATATGATAGCATAACCAGAGACTCACCTCACAAGTACAACCCTAGGATGAAATAACTAGGCCACAATAACCGAGAGATACCACCCAGCTTCCCACAAGAATAGAGCCAGAGTCTCACACTCTGCTCAGAAGGCCACACAAAAGTGCCTCAATAAGATAGGACTCAAAATCCCTCTCAATAATCAAAAGACCCACAACCAAAGCCTGAACAGGCTAGCCATCACTAATCTTTCAAGAACCGGGTGCCAAGACAAGCTCTAAGTAAAAACAAGAGTAAATATAGTCTACCTATAGTCCCAACGGCCGCCCATACAACCGAGAAACACAATCAAGTGAAAAAAAACCCTCCGTCATCCCATACTACCGGAACGTACACTGAACACACAGCAAACAAGGGTGGAATCCAATGCATGATATGATAAGATGTGAAATAGAACCTCTGTATGTACCTCCTCCGGTGCCAATCAGGCCCAACAGGCAGGTTCCATGGAAGGACTCAACCTGTATACCTCTACTCCACCGTATACCCTTCCCTCCGGTGCACGCAGCCCGAAGCCCCAGGCCCAGAGCGGCAAGGTCCATAGAGGTCCACAACCCCATATTAAAACTCAGTATCAAGACATGTCATCCAGAAGCAAGTCTGGGATCAAGATAGTGACCCAGTCTCAATTATGCATGCCCAGACCCTGTCCAGGACTAAAGTAGTAGAAAATGCCCCCAAAAAACCCCCTCCAAGGGTGCCCGGGCGTAACCGAGTCTAAAACTGTAGTAAATCAAGTCTAGTGCTCCGCCCCGCAGAGACTAGTATCAGTAATAAAATCAAGTCTGGTGCTCTGCCCCGTAGAGACTAGTATCAGTAATAAAATCAAGTTTGGTTCTCTGCCCCGCAGAGACTAGTACCAGTAATAAAATCAGTGCGAAAACATCCAAAAATCCCCTTTTCTATCAACAACAGTACCAAAAACGGGCCCCCAGGGCCATGCAAATATAGGAAAACTGTCAGTAGTGGCTCAGAGCCAAAACTGTAGTAAAACATGCAGGGGAAAACCTTTTTCATGGATGATATGCTCGCACACAAATATAAAAGTAGCCCAACGGCTCACAACAATTCCTATCAGCCCTGCACAGGCCCAATAGCTACTCAGCAGACATAACCAGCCTAAAAGGATAATCTATATGTCCGGGACTCACGGACATTCCCAAATAGCCCACCATCTATGTTCCAGAGTCAATACAAGGCCACACAGGACCACAAAGGTAATATACATTACTACGCGAATACTACAAACAACATATGAAATAGTCGGACGAAAGGCGGACAAGGTCTGGGGTACCAACCTATAACAACACATCCAAGGATGCTAATTAATGCAGTTATAGCCTATATACGCAGAGTCTAGATAGGGGAAAACCATAACCTACCTGTCATCCGACGAATAGCTGCGGGGACGGTGTCATCTAGGCCCGAACTGCTCTGGGAAGCTCCAAATTGAAAAACCACTATCAATACAACAATCTACAGATTAAAACAAGACTAACGATACCCATAATGCCAAAAATATAACCGGGTTAAAATCTGGGTCACAAACGGGCCCGTGGGCCCCGTAACCCAAAATCGGAAATGAAAAACACACCTGTGTTCCTTACCATCCCGGGAGCACATGCTCAAAAATTGAGCGGAAACGGACAACAATTAGGGCTCAAAACACCCCTCAAATCAAGGAATTTAAAGAATGAAATTCGTGGAAGAAATCGGAAAAATCACGAAAGAACTTACCCGATTTAGAATCCAACAAACGCTCAAGATTAAGCAAATATTAACCTCCAAGCTGTTGGTAATGATCAAGGTGATTTATGGAGGTTTTAGGTTCATCATCCATGGAGGATTCGGAATTTAAAGAGAGGGTTTATCGGATTTATGAGTCCACAAACGAGCATGGATCGACAAAATATTATCCTCCAAGTAGTTGGGATGAACAATGGTTATATGGAGGTTTTTGAGAGCTATTTTAATGGAGAATATCATTTTTGGGGTTTTTAGAATTAAAGGGTAGAAGAGGGCTGGCGAGCTATATAAGCTGCCAACGCCCAGGGGCCAGGGCGGCCCAGGCGCACCAGGGCGGCCAGGGAGCAGGTGCACCAGGCTGGCTAGGGCACAGGCGTACCAGGGCACAGGCGGCCAGGGCACATGGGGCGCATGGGCACAAGGGCCAGGCGCATGGGGCGCATGGGCGCAGGGTCCAGGCGCATGGTGCTGCCCACACCAGCAACCAACAACCAATCCTTAGGCAAATTTTCACGAGATGGGTCCCCGGGAACGCATCCGGGGTCTCGCGAACATAAACGACCTGAGCTATTTGACTAGAAACGACATTCCGGATCCAATGGAAACAACGAAAATCTCATAGGATGTCAATTTAACGAAAAGTGGACCCCACGCCCAAAATCAACCTTTAGCCAACTATTCCCAAAATGGAACCCAATGGCCAAAATCAAGTCCGGAGGCCTAGGGACTTAAACCAATAGTCTCTCTAGCCTAAACTCGATATTCTGGAGCTAAAAGCACTGACGTAATTTCCATCCGAGACCGTCCTCTCCGAATGTTGATCAAAGTCAACCAAACAAGCCTAACTGGCATGAAAACACAGAACGAGAGAGAATTCCAAGCTAAAAAGCTCCCGGATCCCGACCAAAGGTCCCTCTAGACCAAAGTTCACGCTACGGAGCTAATGGAACTGTCAGAATTTGATTCCGAGCATGTACACCCAGGATGTTGACTGAAGTCAACGATTTCAAAAGCTAAAAGCTCTAAAACAAGGAATGGCCAAAAAGACCAAGCAAATGGTCGGGCACCGAACTACCGGTCCCAGCAAGCCATAAATGACTTGGGGCCGCTACATGCAAGCTCTAACGGTACAAGAAAGGCAAACATGCGTAAATGACCAGAAGGGTCATTACATCATCCACTACTAAAAAGACTTTCGTCCCCAAAAGTCAGGAAAGAAGGAAAGCCTAGAGATCAAAAGAACAACGGGTACAAAGCCCGCACTACTCTCTCGGATAACCCGGGTAGCCTCCTCGGCTGGACGACACCCAACAAAACAGAACCAATGAAAAGAAACCCAGCCTAACTCCTTACTAGCCAAGCTAGAACCCAAACTTAAAGTCCAAAATTCAAAGGTTCTGCCAACCCAAATTGAACCTCGAGAACCTCAACCGGAAAGCACAGACACAACACCGAAACCAGAGAAGCAAGGCGATCAACACACAGAACTCGAATCTTCGAAACCACAACCAAGTTTGCCGAAAAAGCCAACAACCTAAACTCTAACTCATGAACCCGCTGATCCCCAAAACCCTTTTATTCTGAGCCAAATCCTTCTGTGCCATAATCATGAAACTTCATAAAAGTTGAACATTCGAGCCACTATCGAAACATCAGCTGACACCCTGGAGATCCATAGCTCACGCTTATACTCTAGCACAGACGAATTCACCTTTCATACTCAAGTTATATCGAAGTCAAGCTATAGTCTACTAGCCTTTGACATCCAAAATACCAATCCGAAGCATATCGTCAAAAGTTGTAGTTACCTTCCCCGACTGACCATCAACAAATGAACGGACACTTTTGCTAACATCAAACTCGATAATTGAACCCAGCTGAACCAACCATCTGAACCCGACTGAACTTTGCACACCAAAGTTAGGAAAGGAACATGTGGATACCTTGTGTTGACGGAGAACTTCCAAACTGTATAATGAACCCAACTGCTACACCATGCCATATCTGAGTCAACTGGAAGCGAATGAACCAGGGCAACCTGCCCAACAGACCCAAAACCAAAACCAAGCCTCTGCAAGAAGTGTGGTAAGCCTACCACGAGGTTTGTAACCGCCAACTAAGCTCCAAACACTCGAGCACTGCATAAATTCTAAAATCACTTTACTAATCTCAACTTATGAAGAAATCAACCACGCCGAGAATATTAAGTCAGAACTCCCCGTATGCAAGGAAATGGTTTCTGGGGTTCAAAGTTGCCATCTAGACATGGAAATTTGCATATAACTTCAACTCAACCCTTTGGCTCAAATCAACCGCTCTACCGAATCTGAACACAACCAACTATTTCGAAGCATATATCATACCGAACTTTTAGTCCATACTGGATGAGTCTAACCAACACTGGGACCCCACATAAACAACAACCCCGGAAGAACTAACTGAACAATCTTTCAAATCCTGGGCAAATGAATGGCTATTATCAGTCTCTACGTATCATCAGAGCTCAAAATAGCCTTGCTAGTCTTAACCCGCACAAGCTGACCACATAAAGCATACACCACTGCTGAAGCTCAAACTTACGCTGCTGAGTCTGTCCAACCATGGTAGAAGAACCTCGTACTAACTAGAACACTGCTGAAATCTAGAATATCTCGCCTCTTGCAGAGGTTAGCCAGGGACAAGGTATCCAAGGCCAATAGCCGCATCCACAAATGAAGTAAAAGAAGCTAAGTTGCCCGCACCCACTGCCTTCTGGCACTAGGATGCTGCAACCAAATCGAAACTGCCACAAACCATCTGATGTAACCTGCCAAGTTATGATTCTGAACACTGACTTTCAAAACTTCCAACCAAAGCCTTGCTCAAACCTTTATGCTGCCAATGAACCCTTAAGAACCCAAGCCAACTAGCCATGAAAATACAAGTTGCCAACACCGCAGCTGCTACTGAAACAAAAACCAATCGATGGAAAATCTACGGCAATGTGTAGACGGCTGAATCGAATCACCGACACACAATCCCAAAGCAAACCTTCATCGCCACCTTAGGCAACTACGAGGACACATAAACACAAACAAAGAGTTATCTCCCTTCTTTTTCAACTAAACAAAAATGCTTCCTTAACACATACTAAACCTTACAAATCCTTTCTCGAATAAGAACCTGAAGCCATTACCTTACTACTCATAGCTACACGTCAAATTCAATAAGGCAGGAGAAGAATGGGCTGGATGCCTAACTTACCTGAAATGCCCACAAATAAAACCTAACCATGAGGTTATGATCAACACTTAGTCGGAGTGCTTAAAGTCAAGACCCAATCACGATGCCAACATCCAGAGCTCATCGAAAGAACTACGATCAAGATTCGTTCCAACTGGAGCTAGGGATACAACAAAACACCCAACGGACCAGGAAGTGGAGGAGAATGTGGGAACAACCCGCATACCTACCAACCTCCTAAACTAATAAACAAAGAGGGTCGACTCTAGACACTCGGGAGACCAAACCACTCTATGCACACTAGCAAAACCAATATCTCCCAATTGAGGCAAAATCTTAAATTCGGCCCAACTACCGGTAATACACCGAACCATCACACGGATCTCTAGCCACGCTAGATAACAACCTAGGCAACAACCATCTAGGACCGCTCAACAAGGGAAACCCAACCAAAAGTCCAGAATCACAATGAAACAGGGGTAACCCAACTAGAAATAGAATAACAAGAACTACCCACGAGCTACAACTCCGGGAAAACACCTCTCAAGGTTAACTTACCCCCATCCACTACTAAAGAATAAACTACCAATAAAATAACACATCCGTACCACAATTCGGGTAGCCAAACAACTTAAAAAAATAGCAGGTAGGCATATAAGAATATAAATGACAGAAGGGATAGAATCGCAACGCGAGCAGGACTATCACAAGTCGAAGGTAGCAAAAGCCTAACCTGGAGCAACGATATCAGGAACCTCTACCTCTGGCCCACCATGAGGAGTATCAAGCTGATGGGATATAACTCTGGACTGAGTAGTCAAAACTAAAGGCCTAACCGGCCCTCGCCGGGGACAATATCCATAAAGGTAGCCAATCTCTCCACAGTGATAAAAACCAGGTTGTCTGGGATACATAATCCTGGGGCAATTCCTAGCAAAGTACCCATGCTCACCACACCAAAAACAGCCTATACTAGATAAAGCCCAATGGGAAAATCTCGCCTCGTACTCCAATACTGACAGACAACCCTGTTGAAGAACTAGAAGCTCACTATAACTGAAGCACCACTCACAGAACCAGGTACTGGAACACTCACCGAAGGACTCAGAGTCCTAGCCACGGTGTCTTGAAGCGCTGAGGTCTCTATAACTCCAATCAAAGGTTAGGCTGACCCCACACCCCCTATTTAGTGCGATAAAGCCTCACTCTGGAGTCCTGGTACTGATGGAAGCACTGAAGCAACAGGCACAGAAGCCTCGACACCAATCGCTATTGCACTCGTATGAGGCATCTCAGAATGAATGAATAACCAAAGTCTAGAAATTAATAAATCCAGGAACGCACGATGAGGAGCCAAAAAGATGAAACTTTTCCTAACAATGCCCTGTAGCCTCCCGAAGATAGGATACGAACGTCATCGTACCAATCCACGAGACTCTACTTAGACACTTGCTTCGGTACCATGACACCGGTGAACCTAGAGCTCTGATACCAAGTTGTCAAGACCCGATTTCTCAAGTCATGATGGCACCTACAATCCCCCAGTAGGCGAACCAATTCTCGTAGCCCAGAACGGTTAGTAATGGGCTACCACCTAACCAAAATGCACCAGCAAGAAGAAATAAGCGAAAACAAAACTCGAATATAAATACATAAAGGAAACTACACCAACCCCAAGACTTGGTATCAATAGTACAGAAGCTTCTAATAGGATACAAGTGCTAGTAGTAACAAAATACAACATAAATTGCCTCCGAAAGTACAAGAAGCAACAGTACAACAAATGAGATGTAGACAAGCCCCGACCGTCAGGCGCTCACGCCAGTCTCAAAGATCCAAAAGCTGCATGAGTCTCCAACGTGATCAACAGCGAAAGCTCAGCTAATATCTGCACAAAAAGTGCAGAAGTGTAGCATGAGCACCAAAACCACGGGTACTCAGTAGTTATCATAGGCCGACTGAGTGCATATAAGATATAAAAGCAGTAAGTAACAGATAGAAAGAAAGCAGTCACTGAGGCAATAAGCAAGGCACACAGAGCTAGCACAGATCAACCATAACAAAGAGCTTCAAGTAACACATGCTAGAACAGAGATACAATTACACAGAATCACAGGTGAAGGAAAGGAGAACGCACCTGGAGTCCTTGCACAACAATATAAGTAAGTAGAGAGAGAGTTGAGAAAATAGCGGTATACCGGTCACCTCAAGTGGAAGGAAAAGATGGAGAGTAGTCTAACATACTTAAAATGGACTTGTTACGTGAGGAGTAATTTTGGGGGGGATTATTTTACAATTTAGCCGATCACGAAAGAAAATTAATTATTTGCGTCAAGTTATTCAAGCCTAATTTTGAGTTTGATTTCATTTCGGAGTTTCTCAGAGCGGTTCGAGTGTGGACATCATCGTTCCAGCAGCTTGTCATCGGACGACAGGTAGGTTACGGTTTAAAATCCCTAGACTTAGCATATATCGGATAAAATTGTACAAGCTGGCATCCTTGGGTTGGATTATTAGGTTGGGACCACAGACCTCGACCGCGTTATTCATGTCTGCCTACTTTTGTTCCTCCGTTGCTTGTAGTACTTGCCGATATATTTTACTTACCCTTGTGGTCTTGTGAGGCCTTGTTGACTCTGGAACATAGAAGGTGGGATTTTGGGAATGTCCGCGAGTCCCGGGCATAGAATTATCCTTCTAGGCTGGTTATGCTTGCTGAGTAGCTGTGGGCCTGTGCAGGGTCGATAGGTTGATTGTGAGCTGCTGGGAAGCTATTGTATTTGATCATACCATTTCCATTCATTTAAAGAGGTTTTATCCGTGTTTTACTACGGTGTGGCTTCGGGCCTACTAGCACTATTTTCTAAACCTTGCATGGCCCGGGGGGCCTGTTTTTGATAGAAATGATTTGGAAATGGTTGATTTAACTTGTGAATATTCCTGGGTAAAAGAAAGTAAAATTATGTTTTAAATCACCAGTTTTACGATTAACGCTAGACTCGGCAGGGCCGGGGTGCTAGTTGAGTTTTCTTGCTACTTGATATAATTTTAGCCTCAGTCGGACCGAGCACCTGAGATGACTTTCTACTGTTTATACCCGGTTATGCCCGGGCACCCTTGGAGGGGTTTTTCAGATATTTTCCTACTACTTTAGTCCTGGACAGGGTCTGGGCATGCATATTAGAGACTGGGTCTCTATCTTGAACCCGGACTTGCTTCCGGATGACATGTTTTGATACTGAGTTTTATTATGGGGTCAGGGACCTCCATGGACCTTGCCATCTGGGCCTGGGGCTGCGGGCTGCGTGTGCCGGAGGAAGGGTATATGGTGGAGTAGAGGTATACGGGCAGTGTCCTTCCATGGAACCTACCTGCTGGGCCGGATCGGCACCGGATGAGGTACATACAGAGATACCATTTCACTTGAGATCTTCATACATCATATCATTCATTATTTGAGGTTCCACCCTTGTTTGTTGTTTGTTGATTGTACGCTCCGGTAGTATGGGATGCCGGAGGGTTTGTTTTCACTTGTTTGTGTTCCTCGGTTGTATGGGCGGCCGGGGGACTGTAGGTAGACTCTTGCTATTTACTTACAGAATTGTTCCCTGTTATGGTTAAGTATGAAATTGGTTACTGCTAGACTGTTAGTTTCTGGATTTGAGATTGATATGATTAGTTGAGTTTGATTCATGTCTCTGAGCATGCCTATCATTACTCTTTCCCTCTTCTTATACTTGAGGTTACCGGTATACCGTCCATTTCGTAAACTTATTATGTATACACTGTTATTGCAAGGACCCCAGGTGAGTTATTTCTTACTTTCACCTGTGCCTATGGTGTGTATATTCTGCTTACTGGCCTCACATGTGGTTCTGTTGATTTCCCTCTAGGCTAGTTCCTGTGTACCTTTCGTTGATTTCTGTGACTTCTTGCTTCTATTCTGTCTGTTACTACGCTTTTATCTTATATGTGCCCAGTCGGCCTATGATACCTACTGGGTACTTTATGCTTCGCATTTGGTGCTCACCCTACCTCCCTGCATCTTTGGGTGCAGATCCTAGCGTGGGCCA